>SJXQ01002050.1:472097-508381 GCA_006408695.1 Aepyceros melampus | reverse complement strand
AGAAAAACATCCGATGGGTTTTCCCTCTGCCCACAGCGGAGGGGAGGCGTGCGTTCGGCTTCTCCGTGGGAGGGGCGCTCCCTGGCCGCGTTCGCTGCGCTGGGCCCGGCCCACCGCACGTCGATTCCGAGGCGAACGGGCCGGCAAACTTGAGCCAGGATCCGCGGGCCGGGCCCCGGGCGAGGGGGCAGGCTCTCCCCGGCGCCGCCCCGCCCTGCGCGCGGTTGCGGCCCCGGGTCCGGCCCAGCACGGCGCCTGGGGGCCTCGGAGGCCGGGCGACGGAGACCCGAGGAGCAAGGGACGGCAGGGTGTGGGGGGGACTGCGGTCCAGGGTCCCCTCCAGGGAGCAGGGCCGGGCCCCGGGTGGCTGTCCTGGGCGGGGGTGCGGCCCGGCGGCCGGGCGTCTCCCGGGAGGCACGCCGAGCCGAGCGCTGACCACTGGGACCCTGCGGGCGGCGGGGGTTGGGGACCCGGGGCTCCGCGCCCCGCCCGGCTCGCCCCGCCCCTGGGCCCGGGGCTGCGCCGCCCCGCCCGGCGCCCGCCTCACCTGATGTACGGGCTGGCGGCCGCCAGGATGTTCTTCTGCACCGGGATCTCCTCCCCGTCGAGGACCAGGTGCGCGTCGCAGAAGCGGGACTCCTCCCGGAACGAGCTCAGCGCGCGCAGCAGGCGCGTGGCGTGCTGAGGGTCGGACACGGCGCTGCCCTCGGCCATCGCGGCACCCGCTCCTCCGCCCGCCCGTGGAGGCTCTGGAAGCCGCCCCGCCGGACCCCGCGAGCCGCCTGCGCTCGGCGCGCGCCCAGTCCGCTTGGCCCGCGCGCGCCCCGCCCGCTCGGCCCCGCGCTCGGCGAGGCGAGATCCAGTCTGAGCCTCCGGAACGCGCTTGCGCCGTCCGCCCCGCGAGCGGCCGGCGCCTTTAAGGAGCCGCGGCGTTGCGTCATTTCTCCGCGACTCCCCCGCGCCCTCCCTCGACTTTCTCTCTCTCTGTCCCGCCCCCCGTCGCCGGAGGCGGCCAATCAGAAGCCTCGTCCGCCTCCCGAACGCCCAGATCCCTGAACTGGCGCTGCCTGGGCGCGGGTCGGAGGCTGAGAGCGATCTCTGCAGCGCTGGAGGGGTGTGCGCGCGCGCCGGCGCTTTAGGGTTAAGCAGTGGCTCTGGCGCAGTGAATCTGAATCCGAGCCTCGGTTCCTCCGCTCACTAGCCGTGTGACTATGGGTAAGGTCCCATCCGCAGTTTGTCTTTCTGCAAGATGAAGATGCATTTCTTAGGTGTTGCTGGCTGGTGTGAGATAACCGCACGTAAAAGAGGGCGCACTAGGTGTAGCTTTCATTATTCACGAGAGAAAAGGCGCTTCCCAGGTAAGAGCACAGAGATCTGAGAAAGCCAGCCCCGAAAGAGCGTTTGGGTTGCGGGCCCGGGAGGGAGATGCAGCAGATGAAGCTGAAGACATAAGCGAGACCTCTTTGGCTTACGGTCGGGAGGTTGGTCTTGATTCCATAGATGTTAGGAACCGTGATAGGGTTTTTCACGAAGATCGCTCAGCTGCTGCGTGGATAACTGGAGGGTGGGATTGGATGTCAACGGTAGAAACGTGGTTAAATATTGCCTTACTTGAGGGAAGGGACTGGTGGCCTAGATGGAAGGGTGATGATGGAGGTGGACAGTAGCGGATGGCTTTAAAAGAACAGGCAGAATTAGGAGGGGGAGGGAGTCCTGGATAATGTTCTGGATTGAGTAGCTGCGTGATGTTGGTACCTTTCCGAGAGAGAGAGAAACGCTGAAGGAGTGGAAGGTAGAGAGCCCAGACAGATGTGGTCTCTGTACAGGTGTGACCAGGCTCCCCACCCAGTGAGGATCCAGGGGCTGACAGGAAGCAAATGTGGGACAGCTCTGTCTGCAGAGCAAGCCCTGTACTGTCAGAGATTTCTGGGAAGGCTGCTAAGGGCACATGGGAACGTGAAATGTAGCCCCCGTTTTGTCCAAACGTTAGGGAGTCCACAAGCTCCTAAAGAATTAGCACTTTTACCAAGGCCAAAGGCCCAAAGAACATGGTCAGTATTCCAGATAGGCCAGGATAGGGTTTTCCGTGGATCAGCGTAGGTTTTTCCTTCAGCCAACTCAAAGGCCCCAATAAAATCTGGCATCTTTACCCTGACGCAGCCAGGGGTTGGGGTTACTGGCAGGAATCAGGGTATTTAACTCTGGTGGAGTCACTGACCAAAGAATAGATAGGGAGAAGGAAGTTACTTAGAAGGCTTCCCTGGTGGCTTGGCTGGTAAAGAAACAGCCTGCAATGCAGGAGACCCCGGTTGGATTCCTGGATCAGGAAGGTCCCCTGGAGAAGGGATAGGCTACCCACTCCAGTATTCGTGGACTTCCCAGGTGGCTCAGATGATAAAGAATCTGCCTGCAATATGGGAAACCTGGGTTTGGAAGATCCCCCTGGAGGAGAGCATGGCAACCCACTCCAGTATTCTTGCCTGGAGAATCCCCACGGACAGAAGAGCCTGGTGGGCTATGAGTCCATGGGGTCGCAAAGAGTCGGACACGACTGAGTGACTAAGCACAGTGGAAAATCCAGACATTTCTAGATCAGTATTATGGATAAAATGATCAAAACATCTAGGATTGGCTACAAAACAATATGAAGGAAAAGGGGGGAGTGGGGGTGGGGTATAAATGAATCAAAGTGGCTATGAGTTACTCCTTTTAAAGCTGGGTCATAGATATGTGGAGATTTGTTGTGCTGGTCTCTGTATTTCTTTGTATGTGGTAAAATGTCATAATACAAAGTCAACAAGACAAGCGGCTAGAGCTTATATCCTCCATAATATCTGTCCAGTATCCCTGGGAGCAGTCGAAACACTTCTTCCTTGAAGTTGTTGTTGTACTTTGAACATTGCTCTGGCAGGAAGATTACTGTAAGGGGTTTATTTGTCCATCTCGCCTGCTGCTGCTGCTGCTAAGTCGCTTCAGTCGTGTCCAACTCTATGTGACCCCATAGACGGCAGCCTACCAGGCTCCCCCGTCCCTAGGATTCTCCAGGCAAGAACACTGGAGTGGGTTGCCATTTTCTTCTCCAATGCATGAAAGTGAGAAGTGAAAGTGAAGTCGCTCAGTCGTGTCTGACTCTTGGCGACCCCATGGACTACAGCTTGCCAGGCTCCTCCGCCCATGGGGTTTTCCAGGCAGAGGACTGGAGTCGGGTGCCATTGCCTTCTCCGCCCGCTAGCTTGTAAATTTAGTGCATCTCCATTTCCAGGTGCCAAGTGCACCACCCAGCCCTGTTAGTGCTCAGTGGATGTTGGATGGATGGAGGGATTTTAAAAATTGTGAATACCGGGCATTTAATAAATGTTTTCTGAATTGCAATCTGTTTTTAGTTTATTTGTGTTTGTCTTCTTTCTCAACTGGGTTGTTGCTGGAGTCAAAAATGATACATATGACAGAAAGCCTTCATATCAAATATGTAGGTACTTGATAAACACTTACTTGGAATTACTTGGAATGCTCATCTAGTCTTCAAATGTCAGCGGTTCCAAAACAAATAGCTCAAATAACAGAATCACCTTCAGGTAACCAGTTTTCCCAGAATGGGAGTGTTGCCTTAGTTGAAGTAACTGGAGGTGAATGGGGATTAGTCAGGCAGGTTCTTCCTGGTAGAGGTGAAACTTCTCTGATGTTTTGACAGAAGGAAGGTATAGGAGGGCCTGGGCAGAGGGTTCTAGACAGACCAACGTCAATCAGGGCAGCCTCCCACCTGACACCTGGCAGGGGAAAGGCAGTTGCTGGCTTGAGAGGTTCCCCTGTGCAGCAGGCAGCAGATGGACCGAAGACCGTGTAAATGTTCTCCGTTCCATCCCCACTGTTGCAGCTTCCCCACCAACCACCTACCTGAACCACTCATATTCATCCTTCAAAGTCCAGCGCAGTGACCTCCAGCCAGCCTCTCGGGGCAGAGTCCCTGTGCTCCACCATGTCTGTGCCGCCTTCTGTTCTGCACTTCGCTGGCAGCACTGTGATTCACCGGTTTATATACTGGTTTGCGAGCTCCTCCAGGGTAGGAGCTATGTTGTATTTACCTATTTCTAGGGAACTGCACAGTGCCTGGTGCTCAGTGGGTGCCCCCTGAATGCCTCACATAATCAGAGGTGGCAAGTTGGGTGAAGGAGCACGGGGGCCAGGCTGTAACACAGTAGGGACAGGTGGTCCACAGGGAGCTGAAAAGCACACCCTCGGGTCAGGTGGGAGGCCGTCCTTCACTACCAGCTGATGGCCCCAGGAGATAAGGGGCCAGTGGTACCAAATCCAATACTTTTTCAAAAGATCTGAAAATTCAGATCCACGTGTGCAGTGTCCCAGTTTTTCAACATTAGCCACACATTCCATTTGAGGGAAAAAAAAAAAGATGCTGCACATGTCTGCAAACAAGATCTGGCTTCCGCTCATTTCCAGAGGCAATCAGAAGACCATCTTGGTTTACTGAGAAGGGAGTTAACAATCCAAAGCGTGCTAGATCCTGAATGAAATTGTTGACTTGAGCTCGGGCGCCCCCACTAAGCCTCATCCTGATGCTGTAGTGAAGGAAGAGGGCCCACGTGTGGGAGCATCTGCTGGGCAGCTGCTGCTGGAGCCACTCCTGGTTAGACCGTGGACTGTCTTGCAGTCTACTGATACGGCTTAAACTGAGCCACTCTTGACATTGTTCATGGCCATCAGAGTGGTGTGTATAGTGTTATTGTTTCCCTACGTTCCATGTATATCAGACATCAAGCTGTTGTGAAACCTGCAAGCTGAGCGGTTTAATAAACGTCCCAGCAGTTTCCGTCTCTGGTGACTATCAGTGATCCCTCTTTAGAGGCTAAAGAGCCCCAGAGGAAGGATTCTTCTTTGGGTCTGAAGACTGAAAAGGATATTTTCACAAGGTACTAACAGTAGTCATCCACTCAACAAATATTTATTGAGTACCTGCTGTGTGGTACATGTTGCAGAGATGCTGATGGTGAAAACACAGTTTCCTCCCACACCTTCATCCAAGAGACTTTGACTCTCTTCCTGCTTTCCTGATCATTATCATTTTACAATCAGGAAAAAACAATTTTCATTTGCAAAAAGAAAATACTTTGTTTCCAAAAATGAACCCTCCGAGAAAAGAATCACTTGGGGGTTTTCTTTTAAAATAAGTGTTAGAAAGAGGAATAAGAGTCCAGTAAAAGAGATAATGCAAAGCAAAAAATTAATAGTTTAGAAGCTCTTTAGAAAACACTGACTTGAGTGGATTCATTTTACTGAAGTGAAAACTGAAGCTCAAGAAGTAAAGGACTCAGTCAAGGTCATACATGTGACCTAGTTGGGGCAGAACAGACCGGCCCCGAGCTTCAAGCTTCTGCCTTCCAGCCCTGTAAGCTTTTCCATTACACCAAGTTGACTCTTCGTAAACATTAATTTGGTTGAGACAGTCTCTTCTGATTCATCTTAAGGCAGTCTTCAGATATTTTATTAGGTAAATCTGTCTTTGGTCCAAATCTATATATGGCTCCTTTCCGAAAATCTGAGCTCTTCCAAATTGCTGAGTCAGAGAACATTTCAGTATTTATAACTCTTGAGAGTTGATTCTACGTATTTACACAACATTCAGAGAAATCTCAGAACCAGTGAACTAATTAAGCTGTGATGAAGATAGTGACTGTTTCTATCCAAATCCATGCTGTGTTGCTAGCACCTGGTGCAGTGTCTGAGGCACAGTAGGTACTCAGTATTTATTGGCTGAGTGAATAAATATTAATAAGTGGGGAGACCTGGGATCTTTCTATCCACTGAAGGGGTTACTTCAGTTGTTTACCACAGTCCCACCCTGAACTCCAACTAGTCTATGCAACAGCAGGCTAACATCTCCGGTTGAAAATAAGCTCCTGATTTTACTCTTTAAACCCAATCATCCCCGGACCTCCCTGGTGGTCCAGTGGCTGAGAATCTATGCTCCCAAAGCAGGTTTTGATCCCTGGTCAGGAACGGGATCCCACATGACGCAATTCCAAAAGATTCAAGCCTAAATTTAAGACCTGGTGCAGCCAAATAAATATGTAGATAAAATAAAACCCTAATCATTCCCCAAATAAAGTGGCAGCATTATTCACTGAACTACAGACAGAGATTTCTTGACATTCTTGACCTTTTATCTCATGCCCTTCATCCAGTTCCGCAGCAAAACCCTGCAGACTCTGTCCTGAGTCCGGCCTCGTCGACCCCCGTCGGTCCACCCCGTCCAGCCACTAGTCAGTCCCCCCGGCCGCCTGCACCAACCTCTTAGCTGTGCTGCCTGGATTTCCTCTTGCCCACTTCTGAGTTCTTTCTCTTCATAAGTTAATCGGATCCAGTCACTTCCCAAAACAAGACCCTCCAAAGGCTTCCCATCAAACTTGGAAAAAATTCAAAGTGGAAAGCCCTTTCTGAGTAACCTTGTACTTCCTCTTCAACTTCATTTCCCATCACTTTCCTCTCCCCTGTTGTTCACTAACCAAACCAGCCCTTTCGCTGTTCCCTGAACAGGCCTCACATGTGCCCACCCCAGGGGCTTTGCACTGGCTCGTCTCAGGCTGGAAATGTCCTTCCTCATATTCTCAGACCTTGTTCTTTCCTTCTATGTAGATCAGAGCTCAAATGCCAACTCCTCAGAGGACTTCACTTACCTTCCTGTTTAATGAAGGCCTCACTCAACTACTTCATTTCTTCTCACTGCATTCAGTCACTACCTGACATATGTTTATTTGTTATATTATATGTCTCCTCTGACTTTAAGCTTCATGAGGCCTGGCAGGAACTTCCTATTGTATTTATCACTGTTATTCCCTAGCCTCTAAAACAATGCATAAGAAAGAACAGATACACAATAAATAGACTTACTGAAAGAAACAAACTGATGGAAGAGAGAAAATATTCCTGGATCTTTTTATCCCTTGCTGCCTAACCTGACCTTGCCAACGTGGAGGAAGATGAATGGTCAAGGAAGATGAAGATTCAAAGGACATGAAACTTCCATACCTCAGAAGGTCACGCTATAACAGCTCTGGACAGACGTTGCTTCAATTACTTCTTTCAAACCAAGTCCTGTGTGAGAACCTACATGTCCTCCTTCAAGCCACGCCATTTTCCACTTTGTACTCTAAATTTAGTTTGAGTATTATATATTGTTACCATACCTAAGAGCATGTAAAAGAGACTCAATTTCTGCCCTGTCTAGAATTCTAGCCGATAACACTGCAAGGTGTATGAGCTGATTATTCTGCAACATTTATATCATGTAAGTGATTTGCCTGCTCCTTAGACTTATTTATCTCAGGTTAATGATATTTCTCCCGGCAATCTTGATTCCAGCTTGTGCTTCTTTCAGCCCAGCGTTTCTCATGACGTACTCTGCATATAAGTCAAATAAGGAGGGTGACAACATACAGCCTTAACGTACTCCATTTCCTATTTGGAACCAGTCTGTTGTTCCATGTCCAGTTCTAACTGTTGCTTCCTGACCTGCATATAGGTTTCTCAAGAGGCAGGTCAGGTGGTCTGGTATTCCCACCTCTTGAAGAATTTTCCACAGTTTCTTGTTATCCACACAGTCAAAGGCTTTGGCAGAGTCAATAAAGCAGAAATAGATGTTTTTCTGGAACTCTCTTGCTTTTTCCATGATCCAGCAGATGTTGGCATTTTGATCTCTGGTTCCTCTGCCTTTTCTAAAACCAGCTTGAACATCTGGAAGTTCACAATTCACGTACTGCTGAAGCCTGGGTTGGAGAATTTTGAGCATTACTTTACTAGTGTGTGAGATGAGTACAATTATGTGGTAGTTTGAGCATTCTTTTGGGATTGGAATGAAAACTGACCTTTTCCAGTCCTATGGCCACAGCTGAGTTTTCCAAATTTGCTGGCATATTGAGTGCAGCACTTTCACAGCATCATCTTTCAGGATTTGAAATAGCGCCACTGGAATTCCATCACCTCCACTAACTTTGTTCGTAGTGATGCTTTTTAAGGCCCACTTGACTTCACATTCCAGGATGTCTGGCCCTATGCAGATGACACCACCCTTATGGCAGAAAGTGAAGAGGAACTTAAAAGCCCCTTGATGGAAGTGAAAGAGTTGAAAGTTGGCTTAAAGCTCAACATTCAGAAAACAAAGATCATGGCATCCAGTCCCATCACTTCATGGGAAATAGATGGGGAAACAGTGGAAATAGTGTCAGACTTTATTTCTGGGGGCTCCAAAATCACTGCAGACGGTGACTGCAGCCATAAAATTAAAAGACCTTACTCCTTGGAAGGAAAGTTATGACCAACCTAGATTCTATATTCAAAAGCAGAGACATTACTTTGCCAACAAAGGTTCATCTAATCAAGGCTATGGTTTTTCCAGTGGTCATGTATGCATATGAGAGTTGGACTGTGAAGGCTGAGCGCCGAAGAATTGATGCTTTTGAACTGTGGTGTTGGAGAAGACTCTTGAGAGTCCCTTGGACTGCAAGGAGATCCAACAACAAAGGTTCATCTAATCAAGGCTATGGTTTTTCCAGTGGTCATGTATGCATATGAGAGTTGGACTGTGAAGGCTGAGCGCCGAAGAATTGATGCTTTTGAACTGTGGTGTTGGAGAAGACTCTTGAGAGTCCCTTGGACTGCAAGGAGATCCAACGAGTCCATTCTGAAGGAGATCAGCCCTGGGTGTTCTTTGGAAGGAATGATACTAAAGCTGAAACTCCAGTACTTTGGCCACCTCATGAGAAGAGTTGACTCATTGGAAAAGGCTCTGATTCTGGGAGGGATTGAGGGCAGGAGGAGAAGGGGACGACAGAGGATGAGATGGCTGGATGGCATCACCGACTCGATGGACGTGAGTCTGAGTGAACTCCGGGAGTTGGTGATGGATAGGGAGGCTTGGCGTGCTGCGATTCATGGGGTTGCAGAGTCGGACATGATTGAGTGACTGGACTGAACTGAACTAGACTTATTTAAATGTAAAGTCACCTGAATTCCTTTAAGTCACTGGGCTTCCTCTACACCTCCCTGTGGGCCTTTTCCTCCTATTCTGGGAGGCTCCAGGGTTCATTACTCCACTACTTCAGTTTCCCTGGCATAACCTTAGTAACTTCCCAGAGCAGTTGAGAAGCTCTGACACAAGGGTCTGCCACATGGCAGGAGCTCAACAAATGCTAAGTGTCATTATGTTTCCTAATGTGATCATCGCCACAGTCATCATCCTGGTTTATAATGGCATCTTTCCCAGCTCAGGAATTACTATCTTCTGGTTGATTTTCAAGTCAAAATGCTAGCCTCATCACCTCTACAATCAAGGCCCCACCAGCTTCATCCTCTCGGGTCTGGGTTGACAGCTTCATTTCTTGTTTCTCTCTGATGTTAATGCTGGACTATAGTGAACTTAATTATTTTCTGACTCTGTCTGCCATCTTCCCTTCTTACTCTTTAAACATTCCATTCTGCTCCTTTGTATTTCATGCTCCATGCCTTTAATTTCATTTGTTTACCTTTAGATTCATTCTTGTATTTTCTGAACTATGTTAGACTCTTTAATGAGCAATGTTTGACCTAGTTAACACTCTAATATATTTATTATCTTTGGAATACATCTTGATTGAGGTATAACATAAAGCATATGGACTGATGAATTGTTTCATATGGATACCTCTGTGAACTCACCAGATGGATGAAGATAAAGAACATTTCCAGTAACCCAGAAGGTTCCTTCAGACCTGATTCTAATCAGAACCTCCCAGTGGAAACCACTCTTCTGACTTCTATCACAATTGATTCGTTTTTCCTGTTCTCGAACCTTTGCATTGGACTTATTCCACTCAGGACAATGTCTTTGAAGTTCTTCCATTTGTTGCTTGCAGCCGTAGTCAACCAGCTATACCCCTGTGTGCTGTGCCACCATTTATGTATCAGTTTCCCTGCGGGTGGACACTGTGTCCAGTTTGGGGCTATTACAATGAAGTTGTTATGAACATTCTCAAACAAGTCTTTGGGTGGGCGTATGTACGTTTTCCTCTGTGGATGTGCCCTAGTTCAGTTGTCAGGTCATAGGAAAGGCATGTGTTAAACTTTAGCAGATAACTGCCAGTTTTCCAGAGTGCCTGTACAAAATTTTACTCCCACCAGTCTTGCATGAGAGTTCCAGTTGCTCCGCATCCTTTGGTAATTGGTGGTGTCTGTCTTTTAATTACACCTGTTCCAGTGGGTGTGTAGTGGTATCTTGTTTTAATTTCTATTTCCTTAATGAATAATGATGTCAAGCACCTTTTTATATGCTCTTGGTTCACCTGTATATAGCTTTTGTAAGGGCTAGTTTAACTTTTGTTTCCTTTTTTAAAAGTGGATTTCCACATTGATTTTCAGTTATTTTATTATCTACCAGTTCAGTTCAGTTCAGTCACTCAGTTGTGTCTGACTCTTTGCAACTCCATGAATCGCAGCACGCCAGGCCTTCCTGTCCATCACCAACTCCCGGAGTTCACTCAGACTCACGTCCATTGAGTCAGTGATGCCATCCAGCCATCTCATCCTCTGTCGTCCCCTTCTTCTCCTCCCCCAATCCCTCCCAGCATCAGAGTCTTTTCCAATGAGTCAACTCTTCACATGAGGTGGCCAAAGTACTGGAGCTTCAGCTTTAGCATCATTCCTTCCAAAGAACACCCAGGGCTGATCTCCTTCAGAATGGACTCGTTGGATCTCCTTGCAGTCCAAGGGACTCTCAAGAGTCTTCTCCAACACCACAGTTCAAAAGCATCAATTCTTCTGCACTCAGCCTTCTTCACAGTCCAACTCTCACATGCATACATGACCACTGGAAAAACCATAGCCTTGACTAGATGGACCTTTGTTGGTAAAGTAATGTCTCTGCTTTTGAATATAGAATCTAGGTTGGTTATAACTTTCCTTCCAAGGAGTAAGCGTCTTTTAATTTCATGGCTGCAGTCACCATCTGCAGTAATTTTGGAGTTCCCCAAAAATAAAGTCTGACACTGTTTCCCCATCTATTTCCCATGAAGTGATGGGACTGGATGCCATGATCTTAGTTCTCTGAATGTTGAGCTTTAAGCCAACTTTTTCACTTTCACTTCCATCAAGAGGCTTTTGAGTTCCTCTTCACTTTCTGCCATAAGGGTGGTGTCATCTGCATATCTGAGGTTATTGATATTTCTCCCAGCAATCTTGATTCCAGCTTGTGCTTCTTCCAGCCAAGCGTTTCTCATGATGTACTCTGCATACAAGTTAAATAAGCAGAGTGACAATATACAACCTTGACGTACTCCTTTTCCTATTTGGAACCAGTCTGTTGTCCCATGTCTAGTTCTAACTATTGCTTCCTGACCTGCATATAGGTTTCTCAATATGGGAATGTAAATGTCTTCTTCTACCTTGTGGCTTGTCTTTACACTCTCTGTCTCTGATGAACAGTCTCAATTTTAATGAAGTTCAATTGATCAGTTTTCTCTTTTATGGCTAGTGCTTCTCATGTTCTGTTTTAAAATCTTTAAACCATGATGACATTCTCCTATGCTCTCTTGTAGCAGTTTTATTTTGTTTATTTCTCTTTCACATTTAGGTTATGACCCACATCAGCTCCTTGCATTTTTCTTAAATCCAGATTAAAATTCACTTCTTCACAAACTCACTCTTTCATGCTTTTAATCACTCCTCCATTTAACAGAATTTTTAAGCACCTACCATATGCCAGGTATTTGTGGGAGAACAAAAGCAATTAGAGTCAACATTTAAGGAACTTACAAGCTAGTAGGAGAAAGGGTTAGACTTGCACATAAACAATATTTAGAAAGTAGTAATTTAGCTGGAAATTATGATACGGTCTAATTATTTAGACATACCACCCAGAGTAATTTCCCCTTTGAACATCGGCATAATTCCATTCCCTACAGGCCATGATGCTGTCTTCCTCATCCTTCGCTGGTCCCCCGAGTCCCTGTGCCTGGCTTGAGAGGCGTCCCACCATCTGGCCCACCCCTCCCTCCTCACCCTCACCGTCCTCTATCCCAGGCCCTCCACGCAGACCCAGCTGTTGGTCCTGCCACCTCTTACCTCCTGCCTGGACTCCTTCTCTCACCACTTTGATGCCTGAAAAACTGCTCGCTGCTCCAGCACCTCCTCTGTGAAGCCTCTCCTGGCTTTTTCTGTCTCTTTGTGCCTTGAAATCTGTCCCTGGAGCCAGATTTCTGGGTTCAAATACTCCTTCTGTCACTTGCCAGCTCTGTAACTGAGTGTGTTACTTAAACTGTCTAAAACTCTGATAGCTCATTGGAAAAAATTGTGGTTCCTGTTATATAGGGTTTTGTGCAAATAAATGAGATGACCCAGGTACAACTGTCTAGCAGAGTCTGACACATAGTTAAGTACTGCGTAAAGTTTCACTTTTTAAAAAAAGAGCAAACAAAACAAGACGGTCATACCCAACACATGAATGACACTTATCTGTTAACATATTGGTCTGTTTTCACTAGACTGGGTGTTTCTTGAAATCAGAAGTAGTCATTTCATTCATTTTTCTACAGTTGCCACTTCTCCTAGGACCTACTTGTGGAGTCCTTAGTGCAATTCACTGTGCAGGGAGCTTACATACATTTCCCCAACAGACCTTTACAAGGAACTGCAAGGTAAATATTAGGATCTCCGTGCCATGGTTCACAAAGCCGTGTCCCTCAGCTGATTGGTGGAGGAGCCAGGATTTTCACTCCCTGATTCACTGCAAAGTTTTGAGCCATTCATTATCCTGCCCCTCCCTCCACGTCCCCAGCACCTACACAGTGACCTTGGTAACCATCTGATGAATAGAACTGAATCTAACAAGCCCCAATCTACCCAAGTTTGTCAGAAAGGAACCTGGATTTATCTGTGTTGCTAAAGTTCTGAACATGACCCTCAAAGGTCAAGCAATCAGGGACTGAGACCCTTCTGGCAAAACAGACAGCTCCTAGAATAGATGGCTGTTTTCAACTTTCCCTCTTGGGAAACGGTGGTTTCAACATTAGTAATTTGTACTTTGTGGCTTGAAGGTGTGCTCTTCAATGGAGACAGTGTCGTCTTTCCAGAGGAACAGGTTGTTGCTTTTCACAAAATTTGTCCTATTTAACGAAACTTCTTGTTTGCTGTCTTAATTACCTACCATCTCACCTACTGCCCTATTACAGTGGAAATGTACTAAGCTTTTAAGTTGCTATCCCAAGAGGCTTGGGAAGATCCTTTTCAAGCAAATTCTGGAAGCTTGGCCTCTCGGGTTCAATTGTAAATATCATGGGAGCAGGAACCACCTCATATTTGTCTGTATCTCCCATGGCACCTGACTCGGTTAGGCAGGAATTCAGTATTTGCTGACCCCATTATCTGTCTGCTTATTTCATGCTGAGGACTGGGTTAAGCCTTGGAAAGGAGAAAGGAGGAATCAGATTCAGGGATCATCCTCCAGGAGCTTCTAGTCCAATGCAGGAGATAAGATTCAAACATAAACAATGAACATCTGATATGGAAAGTGGTGTTTGTAATAGTGATTCCCTGGCAGTTCAGACAGTAAAGAGCCTGCCTGCAGTGCAGGAGACCTAGGAAGATCCCCTAGAGAAGGGAATGGCAACCCACTCTGGTTTCTTGCCTGGAGAATTACATGGACAGAGGAGCCTGGTGGGCTATAGTCCATGGGGTTGTAGTGCCTAACACACTACACGGGGGTGCCCCCCAACATACACACCCAAAGCATCACTTGTACCTAAAGACTGATGAGAAATTCTCTGCTATTAAAGCGAGCAGGGAAGTACTGTGGAGTACACCCTAACATGGATATGCATTTTCGTAAAACCACAGGTTTCAAGGTGCTTTATTTGGTAGACCTGTGCCCCTGCCTTTCTTTAGGAATGCTATGGTGGGCGTGATGTTGAACAGCGCCACTGGCATCAGACAGGACTGGGTTTTCATTCTGGCTCTGCTCCCTCACTTTCTAGCTGTGTGATTTTGAGCAAGTTGTCTGAGCTCTCTGAACCTCAGTTCTCATGATTTTTAAGAGGATTAGTGTTTTATGGAAAGCTTTTGTCACATACACAGTAGCTTTTATGCTCATTATGAGAATACAGGTGTGGGATGAATGGATGGATGGATGGATGGAGTAGAGAACAGGCCAGTCTTGCCACAGCAAAAAAGGCACAGGTTCCCTTTGACATGAATACTTGGCAATTCTGTAGTATTTTGTACTCTTGAAGCACTTTCATAATTAAACAAAAATCAAAGAAAGAAGAGCCATCCCAGTTCTACCTATGAGAAAAGCTGAAGCCTCAAGAAATGCCCAGAGTCTTGCAAGAATTGAGACTGGTCATCTTGAGATTTGAACCAGTGCCTGGTTCGGTATATTTTACACAGGAGCCTGGGGACTTGTTAGTGGTTGGGGTGGGGAAAAGGGGGCCTGCCTTTCAAGCTGCAGCTTTTCTTTGCTGAGCCGCGTAGGGCCTGTTAACCTGACCCACATGTTTGGAGACAGAGCCATAGAACCCGCATGGCTGAGGCAGCACGCAAGTCCTTCACTTTCCCTGCTGAGAAGTTGGTACAAGCGATGGACTCCACTCTCCTTATGGACATACAGATGTACAGAACCCCACATACAGTTCCAGGAAGCCCTGGCACCCTGAAGCCCCTCCACTATGCCCCCTCATAGAGGACGCAAGGCCATCGCTTGAGTCCTCTACAGCAACCATTCTGAACCTGATCCACTGCAGAAATCACAGACTCATTTCCTCCAGCAGACCAGTAGAAACAGTCTAATACAACATAGCGAACCCTGGCAGTGTCAGCCAGGGACAGCTCGCCCTCCCAACTATGCAATCATCCAGATTCCAGAAAGTTTATCCTTCAAAAATGGCCAAAGTCAAACCATCCATTTCCCTCCCAGACTTTCACAAGTCTTGGTGGAGATGAGAATTGAGGTTATCTGAGTTTTAGAAATCAGAATTGCCAGTGTGTTGATAGAAGGGGGTGGAGAACAGGGATAATACATAGGTTACCTAGAATTGATTGGCTGCACCACAGCCCAGGGCCTTCCTTGTTGTGAGAGTCAAGATCGAGCATGAAAGATAAGAACTCGACCTGCAGCTGAGGGAAACTTGGGAGGGCGTTAAGTCTGTGTGTTCATTCAGCACTTGTTTATCAAGCGCCCACTACATGCCAGGCCCTGTTCTAAACACCCAGGAAACATCTAAGACTAGAACAGAAAAAAAAATCCTTGCCCTGAATGTAACCTCTGAGCTTACATTCTAGCGAGGGCTGGTCTGCTGGAGGAAGTGAGTCTGTGATTTCTGCAGTGGGTCAGGTTCAGAATGGTTGCTGTAGAGGACTTGAGCGATGGCCTTGGGTCCTCTATGAGGTAGCATGGTGGAGGGGCTTCAGGGTGCCCAGGGCTTCCTGCAACATCCCAAGTTTGGGATGATTTGTTACAATAAGCATAATAAATAAATTAATTTTATAGCATTCTAGAACACAAAAAGTGCTACAGGGAAAAAGAAATTAAGCAGGATAAAGGGATCGAGTGTGTGGGGGTGATGGAGAAATCAATTTGCAATGTTAAATTACATACAGGAAATATGTATTGAAGGTGACATTTGAGAAAACTTGAAGGTGAGGAGACCACACACATCTTGAAGCCCAGTGATGTCAATGAAAACAATAAGTGGCTAACATTCAGGCATTCACTCGCCAAATATTTACTGAGTGCATTACGAGCTAGTTGCTTGCGGTAGGCTGAATAAAGGCCCCACAGACACCCAGGTCCTAACCCCTGGAACCTGTCTGTGTCTGTCAGCTATATGGCAAAAGGGACTTTTTGGATGTCAGGAAGTTAAGGATTTAAAAAAGGGAGATGGTCCTGGATTATCCAGTGGGCCCTAAATGCAATCATGGGGGTCCTTATACAAGGGAGGTAGAGGGAGATTTGACTTTATAGAAGGGAAAAAGTGAGGTGAGGAAGGCAGCAGAGAGAAAAAGGTGGTGGGAGGCAGGACCACGTGCCAAGGAAGCTAGAAAAGGCACTCTTGCCTGGAGACTTCAGGAGGAAGCTGCCCTCTGACACCTCGAACTTACTCCCATGAAACTCACTTTAGACTTGTGACCCTTAGAACTGTAAAAATAGATCTGCGTTGTTTTACACCACCAAGTTTGGGATGATTTGTTACAGAAGCCACAGGAAACTAATACAGCGCTATTTTAGACGAGGATATAGTGAAGATTGAAACTGATGAAAATCCCTGCCAGTGGGTCCCTTGGCCACTCACCTTGTACCTGGCGCTGGCCTGTGTCTTCGGTACATAGCATTCTTTTAATGATCACATCCGTCCTAGGAGGTGGCTGCTGTTTGACCGTGTAACTTGGAGACTCTGTTCTTCACCCACCGGGTGGTCTTCTGGTCATGCTGGATTAGACTGTTGTGTGATGGCTATTTTGGGTGTGCCAGTGATATGCTTCTGTCATATCTGATGTCACTGGTCACTCTGGGTGCCTGGGACGCGGTCCCCTTCTCTCCCCAGACCATGAGTAAGGCCCCTCCCAAAGACAGGAGGACCAGCCACAAGTAGCATCCTCTGCATGAACTGCCCCCACAATCTTCGTGAAGTCAGATGGTGACAGCTCAGAGGCAGGCACTTCTTCTAGGGGCTGCAAGGACATTATTTCATCTCACTGTAGCCCTGTGAAGTCTGTTCCAATGTCATCCCCATCCCACAGGGCAGCAACCAGAGGCACTGGGAGTTTAAACAACTTATCAAAGGTCTTATGACTCATAAGGTTTGGGAGCCAAGATTCAACCTCTTAACTGTTTTTAAGGCTCATTGGAGCTAAAACTTACTGAACAACTGCTGTGTGTCAGGCAACCTTCATTTAAGTTTTGCAACTCTCTGGATGAGGGACATGTACTGTCTCTGTCTTATGGATGATGAAACTGAGGCGTCGTCAGGCCTCGAGAGGATCGAAACGCAGGCGGTAAGGCTGGAGCCCCTGTTCTCACCTCTCTCGCTCTGTCCTTTAATTACGCAGCCACCTTGTCCCAGGCACTATACGAAGTCCCGAGGGTGATGAAGTGAATGAAATTAAGACAATAAAAGCAGTGGTTAAGCAGTTTGACTTTGGGGTCCCAGGAACCACCTGTGTGATCTTGGGCAAATCACGTTAAGTGTTCTGAGACTCAGTTTTCTCACCCATAATAGGAGAATGGTACCAGGACCGACCTCAGGGCTGCTGCAAGGATGATGTGGGAACCAGCACCTGTAGGTGTCA
The DNA here is from genome assembly GCA_006408695.1 of Aepyceros melampus. Taxonomy (NCBI): domain Eukaryota; kingdom Metazoa; phylum Chordata; class Mammalia; order Artiodactyla; family Bovidae; genus Aepyceros; species Aepyceros melampus. The sequence continues at coordinate 491,059 of SJXQ01002050.1, read as the reverse complement.
ATACATGTCAGCTAATGTTATACTGTTGCTACCAGCATAATAAGCTCCATTTCTGCCCTTAACTAGAGAAAAAGCACAGTGTAGCCATCACTGTTCCTCTCACATTAATTTAGATGATAATTTAAAGAACCCTGAACTAGGCTGAGACCTCCTGCCTGTCCAACCCAAATGGCAGACTGAAGACAAAATCAGGGACCCCGGGCCTTCCACTGGTCCCAACCTCCTGGAGGGGGTCAGCATCTTTAGAAACACAAGTCACCCTCAGCCCTCCAGGAACACAGTGGACACCCTTAAGGAAAGAGTGTGCTAGAAAATCCTACCAGGGCATGTGATTCTGAGTTGAACGTGCACATGCTGGACTTTCCTGGAACTTTGCCAGGCCCCAGAGGGGAAGAGGGAGGAAGAGGCTGCATCTCCACTGACTGGGCTTGCATCTGGGCTTCCTCGTCCCTGGACCAGGGCCTTGCTGGCACCAGCAGAGAGCTGTCCTGCAGTCTCTTCTCATTAGCTGAAGAAATCCTCTTCTAAGCGATGGTGGAGGAAAAGGACATACTTTTGTTTTCTCTGTGTAGATTTATCAACCCTAAATGGTGACTTCTATGCTTGGACAATAGTACACCTGAATGCAAAAGAATGAAGTGGGACCCCTAGCTCACACTGTCTACAAAAATTAACTCAAAATGGACCATAGACCTAAATATAACTGCTAAAACGATAACATTCACAGAAGCACACATAGGCATACATCTCTGGGACCATAGATTAAATAATGGTTTCTTAGATACAACACCGAAAGCAGAAGAGATAAAAGAAAAATTAGATTAAATTGGACTTCATCAAAATTTTGAAACTTTTGTACCTCAAAAGGTGCCATCAAGAAAGTGAAAAGACTGCCCAAAGAATGAGAGAAAATATTGCAAAGCATAAATTTGATGAGGGATTTACTTCTACAATATATAGAGAACTGTTACAACTCAAAAATAAAGAAAAAAACTCCAAATACTCCAGTTTAAAAGTAGCAAGGGATGTGAGTGGATATTTCCTCAAAGAAGATACACAAATGGCCAATTAGCGCATGGAAAGAGGTTCAACATCATTAGTTATTAGGGAAGTGCCAATCAAAACCACGATGAGATACCACTTCATTGTATCTAGGATGACTAAAATAAAGACAGCAGACAATCACAAATTAGGGAGGATGTAGACACACTGAAACTCTCAGATGCTGCTGGTAAAACCATAAAATGGTGCAGCCACTTTGAAAAACAGTTTGGCAATTCCTCAAAATGTTGGACATATTCACCCTAGGATCCCACAGTTTCACTCGTTTAAGAGAAATGCAAGCATATGTCCACATTAATAACTTGAACGTGCATGTTATTCATGACAGCCAAAAACAGGAAGCAACTCAGATGTCTCTCAGCTGATGAGCAGATAAACAAAATGTGTTTGTTCACACAATGGGATATTATTTATCCACAACAGGAATGAAGTACTGATTCATACAACAACATAGGTGAAGCTTGAAAACATGCTGAAAAATCAATTACCAAAACATGCCCATGTTACCAGATGATTCCATTTATATCAAAACACGCACATATGGTATGATTCCTTTGGTATGAAATGTCCAGACTAGGCAAGTCCGTAGAGACAGAAAGCAGGATTGTGGCTGCCTAGAACCGGATCGGGGAGGGATGCAGAACAAGGGGTGACTGCTCATGGGTATAGGATTTCTTTTACGGGTGATGAAAATGTTCTAAAATTAGACAGTGGTGATAGTTACACAACAGTGAATATATTAAAGGCCACTGAATTGAGTATTCTAAAGGAGTGAATTTTATGGTATATGAATTAGATCTCAAAAAAGCTACTATTAAGAAAAAATTACTATCAGTCCTTGATTGTCCTGGAAGAAACCATCAGAGACTTCTCTTTAGATAATGCCAATTCCACTCCGTACCTGAGTATGGATAAACTGGGGTTCTGGCTGAAACTTGTCTTTTCTGTCCCTCTTCTTCTGTGCCACAGAAGTTCCACCCCAAGCTTACCAAGTTCTCTCCTGACTCCACGCCCTTTTCTTTATCTGCTTTGCCCATTTTACCTGGTTACCTACTCCCATCCTTCACAAGTCAGCCATCTCTGGCTCCCAAGACATCATCAGGGGTCCCTTTTCTCTGCGACTGCATTGAGCTGTGTTGGCCTGCTCCTCGGTGCTGCGTCCTTCGCTGTGCTGTGTGATGCCTGAGGACCGAGGAGGCACTGGTTCTGCTGGTCATTATATGCCAGTGTGATCCTGGTCATCACTGAGGGGATGGACGCGTCCATGAGTGAGTGAATGAGTGACTATGCGCCTGAGAAGAACAAGTGTCTGAACTGAGTGGAAAGATACAGAGCATAAGAAAGAACAGAGGAAAGGAAGAAGGGAGGGTCTGCACAACGGTTTTTTCACAGGCACCTGCTTTTTTCCTGTTTGCTGAGAAGGTTGGATTTCTCAGCTCTGTAGCCACGGTGAACATGTGAGCCTCTTAGATTGTAGAGTGGCTTCTCAGTTTCCTATGAATCAATCAAAACCTTTGGCCTTTGAAAGAACACCCAAACCTTGTTTTTCTACTCTTTGGCTCAGAAATCCAAAGTCGGGAATCTAGCCAATGCGTGCGTGCTCAGTCACTCAGCTATGTCTGACTCTCTGTACCCCCATGTAGCCTGCCAGGCTCCTCTGTCCAGAGGATTTTTCAGGCAAGAATACTGGAGTGGGTTGCCATTTCCTCCTCCAAGGGATCTCCCCACCCCAGGGATCGAACCTGCACCTCCTACATCTCCTGCATTGGCAGGTGGATTCTTTACCACTGAGCCACCTCGGAAGCCTAATCTAGCAAAAAAAAAAGATGACAATAACAAGAACCTGAATATAGAGAGAGATGTGGGGTGGGCCCTGGAAATACACACGAGGCCACAGATCTTGCGTCAGAATGTCCACCTGCAGGCTGGTGCACATCACACCGTGTCCCAGAGGTGGAATAGTCTGCATCCCTTAGAAGAATTTAGTGATCTGGGAAAAATATTTGTATAGTAAGGGGAAAAAGCAGGTTATAAACTGGTGGGTTATAAACCTATTGCCAATATGTAAACTGTGCATCAAAAAAAATTTTTAATGGGGGAAAAATACACCAGAAGGATTTCAGGGTTTTTTTTTTTTTTAACTTGAAACATTTTATTTTGTGTCAGGGTGTGGCCGATTAACAGAGTTGTGGTAGTTTCAGGAGAACAGGGAAGGGACGCAGCTATACATATGTGTGTATCCATGCTGTCCCAAACTCCCCTCTGGTCCAGGATGCCACATAGCACTGAGTAGAGTTCTGTGTGCTTTCAGTAGGTCTTTGTTCGTTCAGGGGTTTTCTTTCGATAATGTGGTTATGGATATCTTTTTCATTTCTTGGTTAACAACAAAAGGGTTTCTACAATGAATATCTATGAATTTTATAAACACAAAAGCAATCCCCTTAATTTTCTCTCTTTCCACAACTCTCTTGGGGAATTCACTCTACACCTGCTTTATTCAGTCAGCCCACCTTTGGCTCCATACATACCCTCATCGGGAGCTGCACCCTCAGCATCTTGCCAGGTGCTCCTGAAGGCCACTCAGCACGTCCCTCCCGGTCCCCAGGAGGAAGGCAGGCTGGCTCATCCCCACCTGTCCCAACACAGGGCTCCCACATCCCTGCCCGCTTGCCGTGTGAAAGGAAACTCCAGCCTCCTGCTGGTGCTTGACCTCGAGAGTCCACTTCCAGCTGCAGCAGGCAGCCCTGTGTCTGCACCTGGTTCCTACTCCTGGAAGGAACCTGAAGAGCAGAGGCCCCAGGTCTCACCGTTGTTGGATGAAGAGGAAGTTGGTGGTGACTTTTCTGTCTGCATGTCCTGATTTGCCGTGAGAAAGACTTCTCCCGGCCATTTAAAAACCATCCAAACTGTCTCTAAACAGCGTAAGAAGTGATCAAAGGTATTTTCCTGTAACCTGGACCCGCAGCCATCTCAACAGTCGGTCCAATGCTTGGTGACTTTCAGAGGAAATGAGTACAACCCAGTAATGTGGATACCGCTGGGATGCACTTCTATTTTTTGTGAGTTGATATTCACTGGTAGCTCAGCTGCTAAATAATCTGCTTGCAATTCAGGAGACCCCAGTTCAATTCCTGGGTTGGAAAGATCCCCTGGAGAAGGGATGGGCTACCCACTCCAGTATTCTTGCATGGAGAATCGGCATGGATAGAGGACCCTGGTGGGCTACAGTCCATGGGAGGCAAAGAGTTGGATACAACTGAGCGACTAAGCACATGTCCACGCACACATCTAGCTTATTCCTGGGGTGGAATCAAATCAGAGAAAACCTGGGAGGAAAAAGTTAGTGGGTCAAACATTTGCAGGCTTACCACGTACCTGACATATCCTTAGAGCACCTGTGAAATACTGTGGCTTTATCAAAGCAATAAACAAATCCCTGGTGATTTTTCCTCAGAACTTCCTGGTCACGTGTTACACCCACATGAAGCATAACAAGGAAGGCTCCCAGGGTAAAACAGACGGTCTTGGCTCCTGCAGCCTTTTGAGCTAATTACCCTGGCCTGTGTCTGAAACACAGGGGAATTCGGGATCAAGATAAATCGGATGTCCTACCATTGACCTTTGGTGTTTTTGAAACTGAGAAGAAAAGACGTGGTATGCCAGGCTTCCTCACCAGTCTGGTATTTCACCTGTCTTCCTAAGCAAGGCAAATAAACCATGACATACTTCTCTTCCATGCCGAACTGTGCCCTTTTTTCACAGCCACATCTAGGTATTGTTTGGCAATGAAAATTGAGTAGAATAGAGGTGGGGAAGCATTTTTTAAATACCACCCTCTTCTCAAATATTTAAAGTAAAATAATGAATAGGTGAGTAACTGTCCCATCTGTTAACTCTTTTCCGTTCCTGCCACCCAGATGCAGGCCTCCATCACACGTTTCTTAAGCCACCATGGTTGACATTTCCTCCCAATCCATCTTATCAATACTGGAGATGCTGACGTCCCCAGAGGAGAAGAGCAGATGGTCTTCATTCTGCTATGCCCAAGGTTTATTTATTTATTTTGCCACCCCCAAGTTTGGGTTTTTGTCTGATAGGCTCCATGAGCTGAGCTGAAATGGAAGTGATGGAATGGTAAACGAGATTTTGAGGGAGCAACAGGGGAAGAAAGAGAGACCACAGATGGCTGGAAGAGGAACCTGCGGCGTCATCATTGATCTCTATGTGAACCACTTTCCTGGTCTTCCTGGGAGACCTTCAGTAAAATATGCATTTCTTTTAAAAAAGAAAGTACCCATTTCTTGTTGGTACATTACAGAGTTGGATTTCTTTGTTGGCGGAATTCATTCATCCAACAAATATTTAATTGAGAGCCTGATCCACCAGGCAGTTTTCTAGGTGCAGAGGATAGAGTAGTGAATAAAATACACCCAACACAGGACAACTTGGATGAAAACAAACAGCAACGTGCATAGTCTCCAGGGAGCAGTGCCGAGGGGACTCCTGTCCTGTATGGCTGGGATGCGCCTCACTGCCCTCTCGGTCAGGCAAGGCAGGACTCAGTCCTGGACTCCAGCCCCTCCACGCCCTCCCGCAGTGGGGGACCCCCACACCAGCCCCCTGCGTGTACCAAGAGGCGCCTGTCTTTGCCTCTGTTTCTCTGCCTTAGAAGATCTTCAGAGGAAGAAGCCATGTAGAAAAAAAAAATTAGGTCCGAAAGGGCTTTTAAAGTTCTATTTTATATTATGCCATGCCTTGCATGGAATGACCACAAAGCACACGCCTCTGGGTCAGTTGGTTGAGAAAGCTGGAGCTCACGACCAGGTCCACTGGAAAGCGGAGAGGGAGGGGGAGCAATGATAAACGTTTCTGTGTCTCTTCTCCAGTGGGTCATATGTGCCCATTCTAGGGACAATGATTATATGACAATACAGCTTCTGATTCACGGTCATAGTCTTTGTACTCAAGGAAGGGGGCTTTCTTAGAAGGGCTAGAGCTAATCAAGAAATATGTGATTGACTTTCAAGCAAGGTCCTCATGGCCAAAATAAAATGAAAGAAAAGATACTGACAAGTTCTGTTTTCAGAACGTTGACTCAAAGCAGCTGCGGAAAGAATAAGTGTGAAATGGAATGAAGGACCACCTCTCCTGCACCTTGCCTGGGGCGGGACCAGCCGTGAGCTGGGTGGAGCTGGTCCCCAGGACCAAAGCCTTCAGGCTGTCAGGTCCGCGGGGCCGCATGTCTGGCGGCAGCCCTGGCCGGCGCCTCCTGGGAAGGGGCCTGCTTCCCCAGGTCCCAGCCTGCGTCTGGGATGAACAGCCCGTGGATATCCAGGTGCATCTCTACATCGATGGACGCGCGGGCCAGTTCTGTAAAAGTTCTGGCATCGAGAACCAGCAGGAAAGGCGACTTCTGGGGATCAGAAGAGACGATGGCCGATAAGATAATCCCTTTGGGGAAACAAAGACAGACATTTTGTAAAAGCGCAGCCTTGACCTCTTCCAGCCAGGCCGGGGGCTAAGTTTCTCACCTCTGTCTCCCTGTTCTTTGTACCTAATGCGAAGAGTTGACTCGTTGGAAAAGACCCTGATGCTGGGAGGGATTGGGGGCAGGAGGAGAAGGGGACGACAGAGGATGAGATGGCTGGATGGCATCACTGACTCAATGGACGTGAGTTTGAGTGAGCTCCGGGAGTTGGTGATGGACAGAGAGGCCTGGCATGCTGCGATTCATGGGGTCGCAAAGAGTCAGACACGACTGAGAGACTGAACTGAATCCAAACAGAAGGGAAGTGAATTTAATATTCTGTGTGAGCTGAAAGGAAAGGCCAGGGAAATCGGAAGGCTTGGCTGGGCCCGTCCCCTCACCTTTCTGAGCCTCAGTCTCTTCATCTGTAGAGTGGGGATAATCTTCCCCACTCTCAGGGGGTTGCTGAGAGGATCTTGCATGGTCAGTTATCAAAGCACTTTGTAAATTATTGCACATACAGAAGAATGGCTATTTTCCTACTATTTAGAAATTCCAGTTACAGTGAATCAGCTTTAACACTGCACTTAGCCTAAACTCAGACCAGCCGCATTCAAGTGATATTTGAATAAGTCCAATCCACCTCATGTGTGTGCAGCTTTCCCCTTTGTGAAATGAGAATAGTCTAAATATTCACTCTCAAAGGGACAGAGGGCAAAACAAATAGAGCAATAAACTTCCAGCAAATATTCCTGATTCTTCCCGGGGCCTCCTAGGATTCAGAGTGACTGAGCACAGTGGAGGTCAAATCAGCTTGGACTCAAACCCTCCCCTGTGTATGTACTGGGCGTGCAAACGTGGGTAAGTGACCTCACACTCCGAGCCTTTCCTCTGGTGGAATGAAGACAAGGCTGCTTCCTGTCCACAGGAGAATATGCAGGGCGTACACGCCCAACATGGGGGAGGCCAGCCTTGGCAGGAGGTGGCACCAACTGTTCCCCACCTTAGTGCGACAGTGACATGGGTCCCCTGCCTGGCACGCTGTGCCATCAGGTCAATAGGAAGACACTCCCAGGTAGAAAACCACTCCCTTCTCACCCGAGGGAAGCAGCTGGCAGGCTCAGCGGGCAGCCTGCCCTCCCCTCAGGTGTTGGCAGCCCCACCTAAGCTTCTAGTTACCCTCCTTGGCATCCCCAGGGGGACGGGCAGGGTATTTCTGGGGCAAAATCAAGGAGGGAAAGGACCTTTTGGTCAGGTGGAAACCTGTACAAGAGAGGAATCCCACAAGCTTTTCGAGGGGCTCCCCGTGGCTCAGACGGTAAAAAGCATCTGCCTGCAATGCAGGAGACCTGGGTTTGATCCCTGGGTTGGGAAGATCCCCTGGAGAAGGAAACGGCAGCCCACTCCAGTATTGTTGCCTGGAAAATCCCATGGACAGAGGAGCCTGGCAGGCTGCAATCCATAGGGTCACAAAGAGTCGGACACGACTGAGTGACTTCACTTTCACTTTCTGGAAAGTTTACGTGCTCAGAGGAGTTACAAGTTCTGACCCAGCCCCCAGCCACTGCAATGAATTTTAAAACCAAGATTCCACACTCTGGGCCAGGGCAGTGTTGCTCTGTGGAAAGGAAGTGGGCTTTTGTGTTAGTCTCCCCCAAAAGGAGGTCTCTCCTTCTGCCCCTGGGAGATGTCGCCCGAGTCTGACGAGAGGGTCTTTGTTTACCTGAGGGCGTGCCATCCAACCCAGCCTAGCAAAGTGATTCAGGGGAGGCCTTGGGCCAAGGGCTTCCCAGGAGGCATAGTGGTAAAGGTCTCACCTGCCACTGCAGGAGACATACGAGATGCAGGTTGGATCCCTGGGTCAGGAAGATCCCTCCGAGGAGGGCTCGGCAACCCACTCCAGCTCCTGCTCCTGCCTGGAGAATCCCATGGACAGAGGAGCCTGGTGGGCGACTGTCCATGGGGACGCAAAGAGTGGGACACGCCGGAAGCAATTTAGCACTTGGGCGACAGCCGTCAGCTCGACCTCCAGAGGGGCCAAGACTAGAAGTCAGCGCGGTCCGCGCGACCACCCCCACACGGGCTCCGAGGCTGAGGAAGCACCCCTGGTTGGCCGCGCTCCGTGGGGGTCGTTGGGGAAATGGGAGTGGTCCGTGACTCCCGGAGGACCACCGCAGACCACCCATGGGACTCTCCCGGATTCCATCCCACTCGCCTTTTCTCTTTCAGTCTGTACCCTTCCGCTGAGATAACCCGTCACCACAAGTGTAACAGCTTTTAGTGTGTTCTGTGGGTGCTCCTACTGAAGCTGAGGGTGGTCTTGGGGACCCCTGAACTTGCAGCTGATGTCAGAAGTGGGGGTGGGCTTGAGGATTCCCTCGCCCTACCGCTCTGCACTCAGAACCGCCTGGACTTCAAAGCATGGCTGCACCAGCTGTGTGATGAGGGCGGAGTTGCTGCCCCCGAACGGGTGTCTCGGTTTGAGGGGTGACTGCAAGCACAGTGCAGCAGGCGGATTGCCCTTCCCGAGCCTTACCATCATCCTCGTCCTTGGCACCCGGTGTGGGCACGAACAGGGGCTCCGCCGGCCAGCAGTGCTCCTCTCCCCACTTCAAGGAGGACTTGGTGAGAATGTCGTATTTTATTATCTGCACATGCAAATGGAAGAAATGTGAAATGAATGGTTGCAGAGGGTGCTCATTCCTGGCGAATAGGAAGGCGTCAAGGCCCCAGAGAAGAGGTGAGCGCCTCCGATGGGGACCTCACACTAGGGAGCCTAGGCCCCAGATGACACCTGCCTCTGGTCAGCACAAAACCAGAAAGGAAAGCAGCTCCCTTCCTTCTCCGACTTTAAGCTAAGGTCCTCCCGCCACAGCAGAGCTGATATACACTCTGAATTCTTTAAGAAATAAGAACCCTGGATTATCTGGTATTAGGCACTATATTGCAAATTTTATACATATCAGATAATCTAATATATTCAATGCCCAGCCTTTAAAGCATAATGTGCTTTCTTTATTGCTTTCCAAGCATGAGTCCCTGGCCTTCTCTCTGTCTCTAATAAGCCTCTTTCCCTTTAGGGTGTGAGATTAATGGGAGTGACTCGGGACGTGTGGATGTGCGTGTGGGAACCTTAATATTTCTCATTGTACATTCTTGCACTGCTTGCGTTTTTTAAAAAAGGTGAAGGTGAAGTTGCTCAGTCGTGTCCGACTCTACAGTCGACTGTAGCCTATCAGGCTCTTCCGTCCATGGGATTTTCCAGGCAAGAGTGCTGGAGTGGATTGCCATTTCCTTCTCTAGGGGATCTTCCCGACCCAGGAAACGAACCCGGGTCTCCCGCATTGCAGGCAGATGCTTTACCGTCTGAGCCATCAGGGAAATCTTTTTTTTTTTTTTTTTAAAAAGGACTTTTAAAAAAAGATTTCCCATTTTCTTACTAAAAACTGAAGCTACTAAGGAGAAGTGATGTCTCTACAGCACTCAGCATGGTCCCTGGGAAACAGCAAGTGTTTAACAAACAGCAGTTTAAGAACCAAAATATGAACCGCTGTGCTGAACACCTGAAACTAACGTGATATTGTAAATCAGCCCCGTTGTTACAGTTGTTGAGTTGCCAAGTCGTGTCCGACTCTGTGACCCCATGGACTGTAGCCTGCCAGGCTTCTCTGTCCATGAGATTTCCCAGGTAAGAACCCATTTCTTTCTCCAGGGGATCTTCCGGACTCAGGGATTGAACCCTCGTCTCCTACATTGGCAGGTGAGTTCTTTACCACTGAGCCACTATACTTGAATAAAAAAATTTTAAAAAGCAAAATAAATCCTCCAAGTTTCAGCTCTACGTTCTCTGCTTGGGACAATGAGTTCCTTGAGGGCAGGAACCAGGATCCTCCTGTTCACTTGCTTTTCCTGGGTGCCTAAGCTGGTGCTCAATAAACATGAGTCTGATAAAGAAATCGATGGATAAACTCCGACCACCTCATCTTACCTGAGTGAAGCCCATTAGGTGCAGTTCCCTCTCCTGGATGCTCCGTCATTGCTTCAAGCGTATTTTGTCCCAAACTGACCTCACTCTCTGACCCACCCCCATCCCCAAGGGCCTCTCAGTCCTGACATCCTGAGAACTCAGCTTTGCAGACAGACATGACCATCCCAGGCTGCCACTCTCCGGGGACCAGTACCTTGGTTGGGATGGGGCTCCATTGGATTCCAGCAGCAAAGACATAGCGGTATGGCTTCCCATTGTGGGCATAATTGATCCGAGGCAGTTCTAAGCCTGGAGAGAGACGACATGGCTGACAGATCCCCCTTCAGGAGGGCTGGGATCACCCGCCCTTCGTGGCATCCAGGCCAGGCATGCTTTCTACAAAAATGGCTCCCAAGTCAGGATCCCTGAACTCCTCTCAGGCCCTGAGCTGGATCAAGGGTGGTCAAAGGGCAGGAGGAGGGAACCTTGGATAATTACCCCAGCTCTATTAGACGCTTCGGGAGCAAGGTAAGATAGACTTTGGTTTTTAAGTGTATAAACATCTTTAATTATCCAAGATAGAAATCGAAGAGAATTACATGATTAAAATCAGAGGCCACTGCAACTATTTAAAAGCTCTTAAAAAAAAAAAAAGTATGTGCATGCAAATTTTTGTGGGTGTGTACAGAAACTTCTGAAGCACGGAGGAAGCATCAGTGGGGAATATTTAAATAAATCTAATGAAATCGTAAAATAAAAAGGAATATTTACAAAGAATTTTAGTAACATGGGGTGCCGGGGACCAGCCCCGGTGGATCCAGGGATATTCAAAGCGGGGACAGAGCGGGCGGATAGGAAAGGATAGGAGAGAACAGGATAGCTCAGGATAGAATAGTATAGTAGGAAATTAGTGGAAGAAAAGAAGGCTGAATAACTTGGTTTACGGGGAAAACCAATAAAACCTCGAGACAAGAGGTTTGCACCATCTACGTTAGGCCACCGGCGTCTGTTTGAATATCGGAGAGTGCCCCGCCCTGGGCTCTCTCTCCTACAGATCTTAGCAGCCGGGACAGGTAAGTAGACATGGCGAGCCTCCGCGCCCCAGATGGGAATTCAGCCGAAAAAGGGGAGAAAAAGAAACGAACGACATGGGGAAGCCCAGCCTTAGTATAGGCTCCAAGAGGGAAAAAAGGGGAAAAAAAGGGAAAAAAGGGAAGGGGGGAAAAAGGGGGAAATCTAACGTCAGCGTAAGGCTCCAAGAGAGCGTTTATTGTTCAGAATCAACTTATATACCCCAAATTATACATAATAGAATATGCAGAGTTACGCATAAGTAGCAGTCCCAACCCTCATTGAGACAAGGCTTTCTTATTTGCATATTCTCCTGTTACAAAAGTCTCAGGTGGTTTACACTATCTTCTGGCCAAGAGGCCTATTAACATTTTTATGGCTCTCTCCTGATGAAGTTTTTGTTAACCAGAAGACTTATCTGTGTTAATCTTTCCAAAGTCTGAATGCCACTCTCAGAAAACACTAAATAAGAATACAGCAGTTTGTAATAAAAGGAAGTACAGTGACTTATAGCAAAAGGAAAGTAATTTACCCAAAAGTTCAGTATTGCCAACATCAAAACTACTACATATCCCTTTTTCTATATCCCAATTACATAGATCACATCTTCCCAGGTGCCTGAGAGATAAGAAATAAGGAGGTCTGGCAGCAATCATTGAGTCAACTGTGAAATCCTGTCACCAATATAAATTTGAAAAGGCTCTGAAACTTTACGATACTTTAAGGCTTTTGTGCCTCTCACAGTTGGGAGGTTGTGAGCAATTCACAAGCTTGCAGAAAATTAGGGGAACCTGTCAGGCAGGCTAGAGCATTATCAAAGGAGGGTTGGGCTGAAATGGGAAAACAGACAAATTCTTATTTTGGGGGGGCGCATGTTCAGGAAAAACCAGGGAGAAATCCGATGACTCAAATTGCCCTGCCATCTGAGTTTGCCACGTGACCCTGTCACGGGTGGGATTTCTCACTCTGGCTCCCGACAATGGGGAAATGTCCCCAGCATAACATTAAATGTAAAAGGCTGCTTAGAGAATTATCACCGCTATGTTATAAATGTAGCGGAAAAGTTTAGAAGTGCTGCTGGGGTGATAACTTCCTTATTGTGGCTCATAGTTTATATTTTCCTTCTAAGTTTCTCATGTGAAAATTTCATTATATCTATTACTTTTTTAATTCAAAAAACCCTTCACATTTCATTCATGTCCATGTATACATATTTACAATTGTCTGCTGTGTCAAACTAAATTTCTAAGTCCCCGCCCCGTGGCAAAGGGCAGCGATGTGGGGAGCCGGGCCCCGGGAGCCCAGCCCCTCCACTCCCCAGCCGTGCCCTGGGCAGGCCAGTTTGCTCCTCATCTACGTACTGAGCACAGCCTGCTCTGAGCCAGGTTCCTGACTGGTGCTGGTGACAAGCCTGAGCACAGGGGCGCAGGCCCTGCTCCACAGGCTTCTGCTCTAGGCCAGTGGTTCTCAGTCGGGTTGCAGGCCCCAGACACTGCTCAACAGCTGCAATGCCCAGTGCCGGCCCTTCAGCCCTGCGTCCGCAGCGCTGGGCTGGGAAGCCTTGCTCCGGGGGCTGTGGCTTCTCGCCGAGGGGCTTTACGTTCTGCTTGTCGCACAGCCTTCCTGAGGCCCAGTTTTCTCCTGTGGCCACCGGAGGAGGCAGCACCTGTTCTGCAGGGCGCTCTCAGTGCGCCCAGGTGGAGACCCGCCTATGCTGTGCTGGCCAGCACATGGCAGCCTCGGAACTGTGGTTTCCTCAGGGTGTAGGCCCTGCAGTGGGATTGCTGCGTCACATGGTAGTTTTATTTCTAGTTTTCAAAGAAATCTCCATACTGTTTTCCATCGTGGCTGTATCAGTTTACATTCCCACCAGCTGTGCAAGAAGGGGTTCCCTTTTCTCCACATCCTCTCCAGCATTTATTTTTATAGATTTGGTTTTTTTTGGCTGATGATGGCCATTCTGACTGGTGTGAGCTGATACCTCCCTACAGTTTTGATTTCCATTTCTCTAATAATGAGCGATGTCGAGCATTTTTTTGCAAATGCACGGCAGCATTTGAGACAGAGAACAAGTTAGTGGTTACCAGGGAGAGGGGAGGAGGGGGTGATACAGGGGTGGGGAGAGGGAAGTACAGACTATTGGAGTAAGACAGGCTCAAGGACGATTGTACAACATGGGGAACAGAGCCAATATTTTGGAATAACTAAGTGGAAAGTAACCTTTAAAAAGTGTATAAAAATTTAAATGCAATAAATTAATAAATGTTTTAAAAGAAAGCAAAAAAAATTACATGGCAGCATTCAAAAGGCCAGCCATGAAAGTTCCTGGTCTAGAGACCACCCCAGGGCTGGGAGGGGTGTGAAGGTACATGAGAGGGAAGCGTCTCCAATACAGTGCCTAATGCCCCACAGCCTTCCTTTCCCTCCCTGGTGCACACACAGCTCCTCTGCACTGGAAGGAGGCGTTACGTAAAGAGGACATTCACCCCTTCTCCTAAACACAGGCAAGAAGCTGCGTTTTACCTTCATAGAGCAACTCCGGCTGACAGTAGACTTGGTCATCTTTCTCCTTTAGCGCTTGTGCTGTTGTAGACGACAGTTTGATTAAATTGGAGCCCACTTCTGCATTCTGAAAGAGATCAGTTTTTCCAAATAAATCAAAATGTTGTCCAGAGCAAACACTTGCTCTATGTGCTCATTTTTAAAAGAATGCTTCAGTGTTTGTCATCTTGTTTTGGCCTCACGCTAGCCACCAGAAGCAGCTATTATATGATTGGTGTTCTCAGTTAAAAATGAGAATCGGGGACTGGAGGTGACTCCCCGGAGAAGGCAAAGCTGGTGGGTTGTAGAAGGGGGCTCCGAAACCCTGGAACTTTTCTTCTGCTTTTCATCCTCCACAGGTTAAATGGATGTACTTATAAGTTAAAGGGATGTACTTATAAGTTCTTATAAGTTCTCGCTTTTTAAATACTGTATGATTCACTTGTCAAAGGCTGCATCAGTTATTTAAAAAGGTGTTTATAAAGAGTTCATAATAACACGGGAAACACCGAGTGAAAGAGCAGCAAAGAGAACTGCAGACACGGTCTGAGCTCAGCTGTGTTAAAAAAGAAAAGAAGTCACATTGAAAAGAGCCTGGGAGAAATGCGCCAAACAGTAACAATGGGCAGGCAGTAGGTGAGGGAGACTTTAATTTCTTTGTCTATGTTTTTCTAGATTTTCAGTATTTCTCCTATGAAAAAATAGGAGAAAAACAAACAAGCAGGAAAGAAAAATGTGAGATAAAAATTACTTGGGGGGATATTTTTTCCCCCCAAGAGATGGAGGACATCTCTTGGTCTTAAGTGACAGTCAAGATTTGGTTTAGTACTTTAACCCAGGAAAGAAACGTAACACAATTAATTAAATATCTATCGAGCAGCAGTTACTTCCTGTGTCCCACACACTTGCCATGGTACTTGAACAAGTTACTTGACATCTCTGAAGTTCAGTTTCCCCACCCTGTATAATGAGGTATAGCACAAGCATTGTATAAATAGCATATGCATCTCCGAGTTATCATGCAAATTAAATAAAATGACCCATGCTGTTGGCTTACAAGAAGGCCAGGTTAACAGTAAGTGCTAAATAAATGTTAACTACTGTTGGTCACATACTTGTATTATTATATTATTATTATTATTATTGCCACTACCCCTGGCGGGTGAGTTCAGGTTGGGCACTTGGAAGGGGGATGAGGAATAAGACCACCAGGAGAATTACTGTCATGCCTGACCTCTCATTTAAACTTTTCTCGACTTTCCAAATGTCTCCAAACAAGTTTTTATAATTAAAACAAATCGGTAAACAGCAACACACTCCAGGCAATCCCATGGACAGAGGAGCCTGGTGAGCTAAAGTCCATGGGGTCACAAAAGAGTCGGACACGACTTAGCAACTACCCAACAACAACAAATTTGAACAGCAGCAGCTTTTTGCTAGGAAAGCAGGACATTTACTGCATCTTAGAAGCTGAATTTTGAGATGTGTTTAGTGCAATCCCAGTGGACAGAGGAGGAAACTCAGGCCCAGGGTAGGAAAGTGGCTTGCCCAAGATCACACTGGGGGAGCAGAAGCTGAGCCCAGACCTCCACACTGTGGTTCTTCTGCTCAGCAGCAGAAGCACTGCATGCAGCAGGCACAGCAAGTCAAAGGCCCTGAGGCTGGTCCATCCCCTCCCATAGGTCTCAGCTCCAGCGTCCCTTTCCCTGACAGCTCAGCCTGCAGTGTCTCCAAGGTGTCTGTCCCACACTGTAATTACCTCCTTTATGGACCTGGTTCCTTCTTTGATGCTGTCTTCCCTGTGAAGACAGTGACCACATTTCACCCTGTGCACGGCACACAGGCAGCTCCTAAGAAGCAACTGCTAAAGGAATGTGTGAATGTATGCCTTAATGAGCTTTTCCTTCAACTCTCGAGAGGCAGAACATGTGCTTTGCAAGCGGTTGTAAGAATCAGACAAAGTGCGTGACACAGTCGTCCAGCACCCAGCACATCGGGCGTCTTGTTGGGAGCAGCTCTTGTTTGCCTCTGCCTGTTCGCACAGCCTCACAGACAGTGGGAGGCCCTGCCCGTTGCCTTGTAGTCACGAGGCAGCAGCCACGGGCCTCTTGTGCACGTCCTGGGCTTGATTCTCAGGGAGGCGGGCTGCGGACATGTTTTCCAGCTCCAGCATGAAACTGGTCAGACTGGTTGAGGCATGGACCGTGAATTTTTCCACACACTGCAGTAACGAGCATGACTCGGCTGCTTTCTGTGGCCAGTGTGCTTGACTTTGGGAAGAAATCGCTCTCCAGCCAGAATTCAATAAAATCTTGCAGACTGGCTTTGAAATTCTTCAGTGTGGGGGACCTCCCAGGAAGAGCACTTCATCTCAGTCATCCCTCAAAAACACTGGCTTTGAAGTCTGGCAGTCCTGGGTGTGAAATCTGACTCTATAGGTTTCTTCGTGAGTTGAGCAGGCCTCCCTGAGACTAGGTGAACTGGAGCCTGCTTCCTCGTTTGTAAAACTGGGGTCAATCTGTAACTTCTGGACAGATGGCGAGTGCAAGCGAAGGTTCCTTCGACTGGTGTCTGAACACCACGGTTAGGATTAAATTAAATAATGGTTATGAAAACACCTGGTCCAGGGCCAAACCCACTGTAGTTAGTAACTTGGAATGAGACAGACAGCATGCAAATCCCAGCTCAAATCCTACGATGATTCTGCGACGTTGGGCAGGTTACTCTCTCATCTGTTGCCATGGGGATGACAAATAACTTCCAGCACTCACATGCAGATTCAGTGAGGAGCATGCAGACCATTACACAGCCCCGCACGTTTGAGGGGGGCATGGCAGCCCACTCCAGTATTCTTGCCTGGAGAACCCCATGGACAGAGGAGCCTGGTGGTCCACAGTCCATGGGGTCGCACAGAGTCGGACACGACTGAAGTGACTCAGCACTCATGCAACATTTGCAGGACCCGGGATGAGCACAGAGGCCCGCCAACCCTGTGTCCACATATATTGAATGGTTAAGTCAAATACCATTTTATCTTCCCTTCCTTTATACACAGAGCTTCAACACGTTGTGGAACTGTGCTGTCCGAGCGAGGCAACCACCTCCAGCCACAGGTGGCTATTTAAATTTAAATTCAGTAAAATTTAAAATTCCATTCCTTGGCTTCACTGGCTGCATTTCAATAGCCAGGCATTCAGTCCAGCGGCTACTGCGTTGGACAGAGAGCATTGCTTCATCGCGGCAGGTTTCTAGTGCTCAGTGCTGGGTCTGGAAGGACGCATGTGAATTTAGAATTCCAGGAGTCCTTGGCCTTCTGGAGTGGGCTGCAGGGGAGAATGAAGGCCGGCCTCGGGGCCCAGGCTCCCAACCCCCTCTTCTCTCCCCTGCATGGAAGCCCCAGCCTCCCCGCCTTCCTCGTGGGCCTGAGGCTGACACACCGGCAGCTCTGTCTGCCCTCAGGAGGACGGAGGCAGGCGGGAGGCAGCTGTGGGACATCTGGGCAAGGAACTCAGGGATCCCAGGTTACGGCTGGGTCAGGAGGGTGCCCTTCTGGGTGGGCACCCTGTGGCCCCGTGGGCTCCTCACTCTGTGGAGAAGGGCCCCTGGAGAAAACCCAGATCAGGCCTGGGTCTGAGAGCAGAAAAGGCATCTAGCAGAGGGCCCAGCGCAGACGGGGCTCCTCCTGCCATTTAACACGAGGCAAACCAAATCCACGGAGCCAGGAGCGGGAGGCACCCGTGGAGGTGGAAGACGCCACCCCATGGCAGCGCGCGGAGCCCTGCAGGGTGAGGGCAGAGCAGCGGGCACGGACAGGCCACACCACCCAAGCCCCTGGAGGCCCAGTCCCGCCTTAGAAACAGGCCAAGGGTACCAACGGGCCCCTCCTTCCTCTGACCCCAGCTGGCTCAAATGCCAGAGAATCTAGGACTGCTGGGAGGCCTCAGACTTCTGAACACACTTCATTCACTTTAGCCCATTCTACGTGGAATGGGAGTGTTTGGAACACTTCGGAAGTGTTCCAAATGCGAAAGGAAGGCCTTGTGTCCTTTGAGAGAACTTGTACCACCTTTCTCATTCATTCATTTAAAATATCTAAGGGCTTCAAGAGAACCCGCCGAGAGCCAGACCCTGTGATGGGTGCAGGGGATAAATGGCTGACAAGACCAAGAGTGCGAGCCCCCTGAGAGCTTTCACAGGAAGAGGTGACCCAACAAGCTCATTACTCCTGAGATCAACGTGAGCAAAGAGCTGTAGGTGCCACTGGAATGTACAAACCCACTGAGGGAGTCAGGACGCCGGACCTGAAGGATGAGCAGGAACTAGGATCCTGGGGTGGGTGTTGGGGGTGCCTGGAAGCCAGGCCCACCCCGACCCAGCCCCTGGAGTTTCTGCCTTCACTGGACTGGTGGTCCCGGAGCCCCCAGGCCAGTCCAACCTGCGGCTGGGACAAGAACGGAGGACTCATGGAAAGAGGACGACAGAAGGACAGCAACGTGCAAAGGCCCCAGAACGAAGGGCATTTGAGAAAAGGTGGCAGTGCCCGCTCCCAAGGCCCCTCCATAATGTAGACTGTGGATGGGATGGAATCAGAGCTGCTGGATCTGAACACACAGGCCGTGTCTGCTTGCTCAACCTTCCCCTGTCCACATGCAGTGAAGCAAGAAGACTTTTTTAAGGGACAATAAATAGCAATTAAAAAGCGTGGCCAAAGCTCCCTTCCCAGCGCTCACTTTTCTTTGCAGATGGTTCACGCAGAGCCTGTTTAAACTGTACAGGCTAAACTTCTTAGCTTGGTTCCAAGGAAGCAGATTGTTTCTTGAGCTTGTTAAGAGGTTGCAGAATCCCGCCGTGCAG
>SJXQ01002050.1:349463-471725 GCA_006408695.1 Aepyceros melampus | reverse complement strand
GGGAGGGGGGGGTGGGGGGGGGAAAGGGGCGGCCTCTGGACTCGCCCTCTGGGTGACAGTCCCCCACCCCGCCCCCATTGCACTGTGGAACTTTCCAGAGGTGGGGGCACCAAGGCCAGGGGCTCAGGTGGAGATTCTGTGGGGCACAGCCGTTCACTCGTTAGCCCTGAATCATACCAGGAGAAAGTTAATCCTTTCTTCTCTTCCAGTCTTCCCAACTGGGTCAAGAAGAGCGTCTCAGTTAGGTGCCACTATACCGCTAACACTTAATACTTTCCCCGTGTTCTCTTTAAGGAGGAGAGCGGGTCTTGGCAAGAGCAACAGCATCAGGCCAGCGCTCAGGACCTGTGCTTCATCACAGGACCTCGTGCTCATCACCTCCTCCTTTGGCAGCACGCAACGCTGGCTTTGCCCTGGGTTGTCATAGGTTCCCTTCCAAATGAGTTAGGGAAAGAGTGAGTTGATTTAAATGAAAACATGATTTTGTAAATTTAACAGAAGTGGTAGGAAATACAGGGAACATTATGACAGAGATACACAAGTGACTGCAGATGGGGGAAATGCTGGAGAGGATAAAGGACCGGCTCTGTGGTCTGACAAAGCTGGGCTCAAATGCAGGCCCCAGGGCCTCTGGCTGGGAGGGGTCTGGGGGTGGCGGAAGCCTCCCTGGGCAGGTAGGAGTATCTCCTGTTCCTAGGCCTGCAGGGGGGCCCTGTGAGGGGTCAAGGTGACCCCCTGGGGAGATCTGCAAAGTTATACCCCTTACCAGCTCCAAGGAAGGGCTCAGAGCCAGCCTTTGGCTTTGCTACCAGGCTGTGTGACCTTGGGCACATTCCTTAACCTCTCTGAGCCTCAGTTTCTTCATCTGTAAAATGAGGCTAATGTGTGGATCTCTCCCATAGGTTTTGATCATTAAGTGAGATAGAGAAAATAAAATGCTTAGCAACGTACCTGGTACATAGAGTGTGTTCAGTACAGATGAGCCATCAAAATTGAATTGAACTCAATTGGGTTTCATTTAATTAATTAAGTCATGAAGTAAGGCAGCTCTGGAGCCAGAAGCCTCTGGAGCCTTTAAAGCCAAGCCCAGAGCCCAGGCAGCAGCACCCTAATTGACGGTGATGTCTGGCCTGGTGGTCATTTTGAATATAAGAACAGGGCTGTTCAACATCAGGGGATGAATCCCCCCTGCACACTGTCAGGCAGATATTTAAAATGATGTCACAGAAGAATATTTAATGTCGTGGAAAGATGTTTAGACACATGAGGAGGACAGAAAAGCAGTACAAAAAATAGTATGTGCATATTGAGTCATGGAAAAAAGAGGCACTGATGCACGCCACAGCACTGAGGAGCTCTGAAAGCACGCTGAGTGCAAGGAGCCAGCCACGGAAGACTGCTCACGGCGCGTCCATCCACAGGAAACGTCTCAAACAGGCAGATCCACAGAGGCAGGAAGTAGGGCAGTGGTCACCCCAGGGCGGAAGGAATCAGGGAGGCTCTTTTGGGGGAAATGAAAATATTTTAAAACTGATTGTAGTGTAACTCTGTGAATATACTAAAAGCCATTGAACTGTACCCTTTAAATGAGTGAAAATGGGTGAATAGCATGGTACGGGAGTTATATTGCATTAAAGCTGTTAAAAATTATGC
The DNA here is from genome assembly GCA_006408695.1 of Aepyceros melampus. Taxonomy (NCBI): domain Eukaryota; kingdom Metazoa; phylum Chordata; class Mammalia; order Artiodactyla; family Bovidae; genus Aepyceros; species Aepyceros melampus. Next base: position 470,072 of record SJXQ01002050.1, on the reverse strand, counting down.
ACAGCGCAAGTTTTTCTCTAAAATTAAGACATATACATTTACATGCTATATATTAATTTTAGAAAAGAAAATCACACTGTACATACTTTTTAACAGCTTTGATGTATAGATACAATATGCATATGTTATATGCATATATATCATCATATACTAATATGTATGTATATCTTCCTGTCTATTTGCCTGTCTATCTACGGAGAGAGAGAGGCTTGGGAGGCAATACAAATATATTCGCAATGGGCTTATGGTGATTTTTTTCCTTTTCGCTTAATCTATATTTTCTAAAATTTCTACCATGAATATGTTCAATATTTGGAAAAATAATGAAAGCATTTTCTGCCTTTCTCTAAGAACACCTCATTTTGAACTTCAATGTCAATGAAATCAGCACAAAGCCACTTCCTGAGTGGGCTCCCCTCCCCCAGAACTCAAGCCGTTACCTTGTCCACGTGGAGGGGCAGCACAAACCTCTTGAGGGTGGGCATGGAGGTGAGCTTGGATTTCTCCTTAAAGTCCTTGTTCAGGTTGGCCAAGTAGAAGAGCTCGTAGAGGCTGCCGTCCTCGTAGGCGATGACGTCGAACAGGAGGCAGCCGTCCTCTTCGTAGGCGTTGACGTGGTGAAACACCACCATGGGGTCCGTGTGATACTTGGTCGGCACGGGCTTCCGCGTCCTTCGGTCGATGATGTGGATGTGAGTCTGAAAGGAGATGCAGCCCGGGGCTCAGCTCTCCCTCCGCCAGCCCCACGCTGCAGCTCTGGTGGGGACAAGGCCCAGCCAACCACTCACCTGCTCGGGACCCGGAGGCAACCCCTCCCCTTCTGAGCCTCTCTGTCCCACTCCAGGGGGCAAACCTCACCAGAAGCCATGGGGAGGAGGGAAGCTTTGCCACACGGGGTCTCAGCCTCACCTGGAGGACTGGACCTTTCAGGGAGGCCCCTGAAAGTGCAGCCTCTCCCTGACCTTCACTCGACTGAGATCCAGGTGGGTGGCAAGTGGCCAGCTCCCCGGCAATGGCCAAGTTGGGGAGGACCAGTCAGGGCCAGCCCTCTCAGCTTCCTCAGGTCCCACTCATGGCCAGAGCCCCTGAAGCCCCATCCTGGGCCCCTTCCCCTGACCCCAGCCCACTGCAGACTGTCCCAGCAACCGGGCTGCCCTGGACGGCTAAGGTGCCGAGTGACCGGTCTAGTCCAGCGGATATCAGCCCAGTAGGCCTCCACACACACCTCTGGGTGTCACAGGTGGTATCGCTCTGGGTGGCAATTAGCCGTATCTGCAGCCCCAGTTGCTTAATCCGAAGGTGAAGGGGTGTTTTCTTTCTTTTGGCAGCTCTGGCCTAACCATCCTTCTCTGAAAGAAGGGAGGGGCAGCTCCAGCCACCTCCTCTGGCTCATCGTCCCTTTCTCTCTTTCCCAAAATCAAGACCTGAAGTTAAGTGGGGGTGATGAGGGCTGAGTGTTGCAGAGGAGGAGGGACAGTGGGTTTGGGAGATGAACACAGGGTGAAGTGACAGGCACTTCTTTCCCGTAAACCCAATCCTGGGGTCAGCTGCAGGGACTGCTCAGAAAACTCTCCAAATGCATTCAAAGCCCTGCCAGGGCTCGGGGGCTCTCACTGCGGGACTCTCCGGGGCCAGAGATCCCTGGGGGATCCCTGTAGCCTGGAGGCCGATGGGGCCCTGATGCTCCAGGTCCTGCAGAGCAAACCCACTTCCGCTGGCCCCCTGATGGCCCCCTTGTCCAGCTCATTCGTGCCACAAACACTGACACATTTTGAGGGGAACTAGAGAGATAAACCCCCCCACTTTCATGCAGTTTATAGTCCAGTTGGGGTGAGGCCAAGGGTCAGTGACCAAATACACAGTATGTGAAGGATGAGGGCTGAGCGCGGCTGTGAAAATGAGGTGGGAGGTAGTAGGGAGGGGTCTGTGACAGCTAGGGGGACCTCAGGGTTGGGGGGCGGCCCTTAGAGCCAGACCTGGATTCATCAGGGGAGGGAGCGGCTGGGGAAGAGCATGCCAGTGGAGGGGCAGAAAGTGCAGAGGCCCCGAGGCAGGAACGTGTGTGTCGCAGGTCTGAGGTGTAGGAGGGAGCCAGAGGCTGGGCTGAGTGTGAGGAGGGCCTTCCCAGGCCAGTGAGAGAGGCCTGTGGGTCCGATTCTGGGCAAGACGGGGAACCAGCAGAAGGTTCTGAGCAGGAAGGGGGACCTCAGAGAGCTGCTTTGCTCCTTCTCCTCCCTGAGAATGCAGGCATTAAAGAGGGGGCAGCCACAAAGACACCTCTGTATGGGTGCCCAAGGACGCTCCTGGCACACAGAAAGGGGAGCAGAGGGTGCTGAATGGACAGTGGAGGGGCCCTCTGGCGGGGCTGGATGGGGAGGAGGAGGGACTTGGCTGCTGCTTTCTACACTCGTGTACTGTTTGAACAGATGATGCTGGCCCCTTGCCCTAACTTGGGACCCCTGTGAAGGCCCACCCAGCCTGAGATCTCTGGAAGGCTGGCTGGGTGGTGCCTCTGGGGACACTGCCTGGGAGCTCGCTTCCTCCCCCGCTGAGCCACCCGCCCCTGCCTGCTGACCTCTGGCTGGCTCTGGCTGTCCTGGGGCTGTGGGGAGGTCCCGGCCGGGCCTTACCTTGTCCTCCCTGTGGAAGGCCAGGCAGGAAGCCCAGCTCACACCCCGAATGTAGGCTGTGGCCATCTTGAGGATGTCCAACTTGAAAGGCTGCTCGAGGAAGACGATGTAGTTCTCGGTGACTCCAAAGCTGTGGTAATAGCTCGGGGAGAGGAGTGAGTGGGCGGCGATGGAACAGAAGACCTCCGCATCCTTCACGGGGCTCCGGCCCTCCTTCCTGCCCCCTGGAGAGAGGCCAGCCTCAGGAGCAGCCGGGACCTGACTGCCCCCCAAGGACACCACGGGGCCACCGCTGCCTACAGCCCAGCCTCTCAGCGCCCCCCACTGAGGAGAACCTTTGAGTGTGGACAGCACACCGGGTGAAGGGCTGCTGCCCAGCTGAGGCAGGAACCAGACCTCCCCCCACCCGCCCTGGGGGCCTGGTTTAGTCTGAAACCTCCCTAGGCTCAAGGCCCCTGGGCCTCTGGGCCTCAGCGCCAGGCAACTCTGGCCCGGGGCTAAGCCGGCCTCCACCTGCTTCCGAAATAAAGGTTTATCTGGAGCGTGGGCCACACTGATGCCTCCTGCAGAGTCCACAGCTGCTTTGCCTTCAGGATTCAGAGTTGAGCAGATGTGGCGCAGACCACACAGCTGGCAAAGTCTCAAATAGTTACGCTGGGGCCCTTTACAGAAAACATTTGCCGACCCCCGCTCTGGAGCAGTGCTCCTCAAGCTTCCACGTGCACACAGATTGTCTGGGGGTCATGACAAAGTGTGGAGGCTGACTCAGCCTGTGGGGTGGGGCCCGTGGCTCTGTATTTCCGTCAGTCTCCCAGGCCATGCCCTGGGCGAGGCATGGCAATCCACTCCAGTGTTCCTGCCTGGAGAATCCCCATGGACAATCCCCATGGACAGAAGAGCCTGGCGGGCTACAGTCCACGGGGTCGCAAACAGTCGGACAAGACTGAGCAACTAAGCAGAGCCACACCCAGGCCATGGGCTAGCTTCCCAAGGTTAAGCTTTGACATGTTGCTGAGGTCCATCGTCTGACATGCATTTCACAGGGTTTCTATGAATTTCTCTTGGCATTGCCTGTTCTGAAACACCTAGGAGTGAGCCCAAGTGCCTATGCTGATGTGACAGACTGTGACAGTCAAGGTCGGCTGTATGATTCCCATTTTACAGATGGGAAACTGAGGCTTGGCGGGACAGCCAAAGGCACAGGGTTAAGCCAAAAGGACACAGTCCCCTCAGCCTGGCCACCTCCTCTGTTCCTGGAGGGACAACCCTTAGAGGAAAGTGGGGGGAACTGAAGGAAATACTGCAGGAGGCCAATCACCTCGCCCGGCACCCAGCGCAAAGGTGCTCGGGACTGCTGGGTTTCCTTATTCGTCTGTAAGGATGAGTCACCTGCTGGCCCACAGGCCTCCCCACCCAGGCCCGGGGCTGGGTTATAATGAGTTACACACAAGCGTCCCCGCCGTTCCCGTGGCCACCTGTGCACCCTGTAAACAGCTGGCTGGTGGGAGGCAGGCTGTCTGGTTGTAGGGTAGGTCTTTTCTTCACTAAACAAATGGAACACAAAGCAAACGGGAAGGAAAGGCACCCTGGCCTGGGAGGCGGGAGGCAGGCGTGAGTCCTGGTGAAGCACCAGCCTGGAGCAGGTGCGGAGGGCACCTGCTGTGAGCCATGGGGACGCCACCCGGTCCCCTGGGGCTCCCGGTCCTCAGGAACATGAGGGGCAGACTCAAATGGCTAGCCTACCCTCAGGTGTGGCATTCTAGGATCCTGAGCCAGACCCTGTCTCCCTTTATCGGCTTCATTAACGGGGGTTCCATTTAACAAGAGCACTCACTGCACCGTGTGAACCGGGACTCCTGTCTGCCAGTGGAGCCTGGAATTGGCTGGACTGGGGGTGCTCTACAGAATGGTAAGGGAGGGGCCAGGAGCGATCTCGGATGGAAACCCGTCATCCTAAACCAGAAGGTCTAGCTGAGCACCCTCGCAGTCCTGCACCGTCCCCGGAGCCCGAGCCGCCGCACTCGGAGGCCTGGTCTCATGGGTGTGGTTTCGAGAGGGTCCTGCCCAAATAAGGGCTAGGAGTCCCACCCTTCTCCCCCGCAGGAACGCGCAATCACAGTCAGCCTGGGCGCCATGCCAGGCTCCCGGGCCTGAGTGAAGAATGTCTAGAAGGTTCAGGGAACAGGGCAGAATCTGGAGTGGATGCCAGCAGGCCTGAGCTCCCTGAACAACCAGGGGCTTTTGGGGCTGAGATGAGAGAGAGCACCACAGCCCTGACAGACGGAGGTTTGTCAGAAAACTAAAAAATGAATGAATGAAAGGAAGGATGGATGATGGATGGATGACAACATCAGTGGATAGATTGATAAATACATGATTAATGGATAAATTAAATAAACAATGAACAGGAATTGAAAGAAAAGGAGGTTGGAACAGCAAAGGGATTCACTTCTTCCAAAAGGAAACGTAGCATCATCCCTTTTCTCCTAAAGGATAAAAGCTAGTTCATGGTCCTCTGAGTCATCGATGTGGGCAAGTATCAGGTTGAGCGTTGTGCCATCAACCAAAACCAGAACTCTTCCCAAAGAGCCACCCTTGGTGTTCATGCCTCATCACAGCCCCAGAATGACCCACCTGGGACTGCGGCAGGGATCTTAAAGATCACGTATTTTGTCTTCCCCTTGTCCATGATGGATGTGCCAACGTTGAGAACATTTCCAGCAGCATCGTAGTGAGGATGTGATGTTGCCATATTTACAGCCACGTATTTACGATAATCAACCTGCAAAGCACGACAGTCAGCTGCTTTTAAAAGGGGGAGAGGGTGAAGTCCCGCCAAGAGCTGCCTGACTCCAGGCTTGGGGAGATGAACTGAAAATAAGGCAGACACTGCCTTTAAAGGAGACGCTTCCTCTTACGACCTGAGGTAACCTCGTGGGGGCTCCCACAGCACATACGCTGCAGGGGGCTTGGTGAGCTACGTGTGTTCTCTGACGGTTGTTCCCCTCTGGCCCCGCTGGGTGTGGAAACCCGATGCCTCACCGCAGAGAGCTCCAAGTAACATCGTGGGCAGAGAGGCAGCCTGAGTGCTAATTCTGGCCCTGGTGAAGTCATTTAAATCCTCCCCTTTTGTATTCCACAGAGGCATAAATCCCCAGGCCTCTCTCCTAGGGTTATTCTGGGAACGGAGAGGTTACAAAAAGCATTTGGTCGAAGGGAAACATTGACTAACGGCCTCAGTAACGATCCCCACTCCAAACAGGCCACAACCATAGAACAATGGGGTGGCCAGGGAACCAGCTGTCCGCCCTTCCTCCCTGAGAACAGCGCAAACTTCAGCCAAAAGTCAAGGCTACCTCCCTCTCACCTAGAGATTCCTCTCTGCAGCTTTGTGGAAAATGCTCCTCAGTTGGACCTATGCTGCCTAGCTTCAGAGGAGCTGGACGTGATTTCATGGCTAAGAAAAGCACTCCCTCTACCAGATCGTTAAGATGTGTTGCAAAGACATCAAGGCTTTGAACAGCCAGCTGGAGAAAACAGAAGTGGGTCTACTGATCGTCACGAAAATGTAGACCCGCTTCTGCCCAGGAAAGGCATCCGCATGGGCGCTGATGTGCACCCGTGCTCTCTGCCTAACGCCTCCCCCTTCAGGGCTGCTGGGAGTCCTGGACAGCCCAGCACTGTCATTCATTCACATTTCTACTGCGGGGCCACTCACTGCTGAGGGCTGTCGACACTGTCAGGGCTCGAACTGGAGCTTCCAAAAAGGCGATTTGAAGTTAAGTCCTAACCGCTTGTGTCTGTATTTTGGAAATAGGGTTAAAATGAAGTCATTCTGGAATAGGGTGGGTGATTTGTATCTTTACAAGAGATTGGAACAAGCCATCTGTAAACAAGGGGCAACCACCAGAAGCAGGAAGAGGCAAAGAAGTTTCCTTCCCTAGAAGCTTCAGAGAGAACAGGGCCTGCCAGAACCTGATTTCAGACTTCCGGCCTTCAGAACTGTGGGGGGATACATTTCTGTGGACCTAAGCCACCTAGCTTGTGTTCCTTTGTCATGGGAGTGCTAGGAACGAATTCAGACACAGAGATGACAGGGCAGAGTCCTGCCATCAGGAAGCTTAGAATCTAGTGCTAAGATGCCCGAGACGAGGGGATCAGAGGGGGCTCCTCTCTGAGTGTCTGCAGCCTCCTGGCCTCCCCGCAGAGGGTCCATTCCTTAAGTCAGGCACTGAGGCTGCTTGTAGAGTCACTGATACCTTCTCCAGGGTTTCCAGGGTCCGGGGGTTGACCTTCCTGATGTAATTGGTCTCTGTGGTCGCGTAGAAGTCTTCTCCACACCTCATGATGTTGATCAGACAGTTGTCTGTGAAATCGGGGATGGTGTGGGACAGGTAGGAGAAAGCTCTGGGGAGGAAAGCAAGTCAGTGAGTCAACCACTGTGCCCACTCAGGTGGAAGGTTCTACTCCACATGGCTTTAGTTTGCCTACCACTTAAAACATTCTACTTCAACTAAGGGAGGGAAAGTGCTGGGTCACAGCTGGTCATTTGAGGAATCTGACAGTCCAGAGATCGAGTGAACCCAAAGCACCACCACATCCAATCAGCTAAGAAGGGAGTCAGCTGGGACAGCAAGGCTGCCCACGGAGCCCTCCCCAGCTCCCCACATCCAAAGGTCTCCCGGACCAGAGCCATCAAGAGCTGGTGGAAGGGTCTCAAGTATTTTAAGAAGCTCTATAGAGATGATACACATACCCATAATGGCTCCCCCAAAACTAGAAAAGCAGTTGATCTCTGCTTTGAGTAGGAATGAGAGTCCACCCTCGTTACCTCAACTTTGTCCAAGAAATTCGTTTCTTTGAAAAAGGAAAGTAAACTGAGTTAAGAACTGATCATTTGATTAGAAGGCAAACTAAAAGCAGGAAGTCTTGGCCCCGTGTACTGGTGAGTGCTCCCCCTACTGGCAATCACTGTAACAGCAAGGATGCCGCGCAAGCTGCGGTTTTCAATTCTTTCCCTCCCGCTGCCCCCGGCTCCTCCCTCATCTGCAATGGGTGTTCCCAGCCTGCTGTTTGCCGGACCCCCAGCGCTGGAAGCTGGGATTGGAGAGATGATGTCAGTTCAGGAGAAGCAGAAACCAGCTTCCCTCTCCAGGCCAGTCTACCCCTAATGTACCCCTTCTATGTCTAAAGCGTATCACAAAGGAGATGATGACCATTGGCCTGATTCCCTGGCCAACACTTCAAAACGTGTAATGCATTCATATGCATCGCAACCCAGATGATTTTAAATGTATACAACTGAAAATCTCCCCCATCCTTCCTCCCATTGGTTCCCTACCTCACCCATGCCTTCTCCCAGGCTTTCTACACATTCAAAAACAAACCTAGATATCCCCTGCCTTATAGCACAAATTACAGCATATTATGTGCTCTTTCTACACTTTACTTTTTCCCCCTTTCCCCCCACTTAGCAGTATATCCTGGAAATCTTCCATTCAGTACACAGAGAGCATCCTCAGGGCTTTTTATATCTGCCTGGTGTTTTCCTGTATAGCGTTACTGCTATTTAACACTCTTCTGTTGGTGATCACCTGAGTTATTTTCAGTTCCTCATCATAACAAATCATTCAGCCATGAATAACCTTATACATTTGTCATTTCAGAAACAAGCAAGCACCTCTCTGGACTGAAGGGAATGTGTGTTTGTAATTTTGACAGGTGATTTCAAAGTGCTCTCCCAGCAGCCGTGTGGGAGAACATCTGACAATCTGCCAGATGCTCTTTGCCTCGCTGCTATCAGTGATCCAGAAGTACGTAGCCTGCGTGGTCAAAGGCCATCACGGGAAGTTTTCCATCCACCCTAAACACGTCGTCAGAGGAGCAAACACTGGTTGTCTCAACCATCAGGGATATCGGAAAGCAGGACTAGATACAAACGGACAGTTACTTGGAAAATATGTTTTTGCAGGGGTCTGGATAGGCCATTGTTCCGAATTCTGACACCACAATCCTGTTTGCTTCGATATTGGCAGTGTAGGTATCACTTCTCAGGTATTTGCTCCTGTAGTAGACTTCGCCTGAAAGAGAAGCAGCAGAATCATCCCAGGCTTATTGGAAACTTATTTGAACTTATTTCAGCCATTCCAGGGATGTGACGGGGTGGGGGTGGGGGTGGCTTACTGAGACCCTCCCTTTAATGTGTGTGCTGGATACGACAAGCACTGGTATACATTTTGGCAAGGTTGACTCACAACAATACGGCAAGGTAAGTATTCCTAGTCCCAGCTCCATCCACGGATGATGCAACTGAGGCTCAGAAATGTTCCATCGCCTTGTCCAGCATCACCCAGAGACCTGCTGGCCCAGGCCATTGACCATGCTTTCCACCATGGTGGAATCCCTCCAGGTAAGGTCCAGGTTTGGAAGACTGATCCAGAAGGCCCTATACTCAGGCTGGGTTTCCCAAGGACCCAGTTCAGTTCTGGGAGCCTTACATTAACAATTTAGCCCCTGGATTAACATTTTTTTAATTGAAATAAACATAGTTTTATTTTTAATTATTAATAGTACAGAAGACTTTTTGTTCTTACTAAAATTATTTTTCAAATCTTTCAAAAATTTTTAATTGGAGGATAACTGTTTTACAATATTGTGTTGGCTTCTGCTGTACTCTGCTTGCAACCAGGGAGCACTCTTATACCCATTCGGCACACAGGAGAAGGTCAGCCCATGTGTTGATGACACTGGAGAGAATCTCACTCATTCCAGAAAAGCGTGGACCCTTGCTTGACCAGTCTGCCAAGACCAACTCGAAAATATACTAGATGGTTCTAGACCTGTATTTATTTCTTGTGGCTGCTGTAACAAATTATCATAAATGTAGTGGCTTCACAAAACACAAATTTGTTACCTGTTTTGAAAGACAGGTCTGAAGTGGGTTTTTCAGGGCAAAAATCAAGTGTCAGCAGGACCGGCTCCTCCTGGAGGTCTCGGGGAGAGGCTAGGGGCTGCCTGTTCTCCTTGGCTTGTGGCTGGGTCACTCTGATCTCTGACTCCCTGGCCACAGCTTTTCAAAGCCCTTGAAGGATGAGTGGAATTGAACCACGAATCGGGGAGGTGGGCTAGGAAAGAGGGCGAGGTGTTCCCAGTCGGTCTCCCCAGAGAGTCTGTAAGTCAAGGCCTGGGATTGGGGAGCATAGCCCACTTCCTATAAGGGCTGAATCAGCACCGGCTGAAGCGCCAGTTAGGTGCTTGAGAGCAGCAGGAATGGGATGAGGCTGGGGGGACCCCACCAGGTCTTCAGGGCTGTGAATACTTAGGCCCGGGACTTTCATTTTGGTGGATAATTTGAAACCTCTAGAGTTCGGTGGGGTTTTTTGCCATTAATTAGCACATGACATTATGTTGACTTTTCACATTCCTCACTGTAGTATAACCTATGCTTCCATGGTTGGTGCAATTATAAAATGCCAAAAAGTAGGCCCCAAGACACACTGACAACCCTTTCCCATTAGAGAAATGCCCATCACATATCCACTGTCACATGATGGGCTTCAAAGAGAGACTGCATCTCAGGAAATTCTTGCCCAGGGATTGACATATACACACTATTATATATAAAGTTGATAACTAATAAGAACTTACTGTATCTAACAGGGAACTCTACTCAATACTCTGTGATAGCCTATATGGGAAAAGAATCTAAAAAGAGTTGTTCAGTCGCTCAGTTGTGTCTGACTCTTTCTCGACCCCATGGACTGCAGCATGCCAGCAGGCCCCTCTGTCCATGAGATTCTCCTGGCAAGAGTACTGGAGTGGGTTACCATTTCCTTCTCCAAAACAAAGAGGAGTAGACACATGTATATGTATGACTGGTTCACTTTGCTGCACACCTGAGACTAACACAGCTCTGTGAATCAACTATAATTAAAAAAAATCTCTGTGACTTTGACTCTTGGAATTCATACGTTCGAATCCTATGGGATGATGACTTTGTTTCTTCCTGGAAAACAATCAAATCTATTGCTAAGGGGGACCTGGGTTGACTCATCTCCATATCTGCTTTATAAAAAATTTTAATTTTGAAAGACTTTTAGACTTGAAGAAAGCGCTCCTGTATACTCTTCCGCATCTCCACTCGGCCTTCATTATTGAAATCTCTGTTAACATTTGAAAGCATTATCTTCTAGTGGCCTCTGCTGAGGGCTATGAGCCATTTTTCTGTGTTTGCTTTTTTATTCCGGTTCTTTTCTTCCCAGTTTGGCACTAATTTCCTTTCTTCATGCTAACTGCACTAGAACTGCCTGGTTTTAAAGATCACGGAGGCCTGAGGCCCACACCACCAGTGTGCTCGGGGTCATCTGGGAATGCAGATGCGCTATGCTTACCCTTCGAGCCCTGGGCAGGGTCTCAGGATGTACAGCTTAAATGAGCATCCTGGGGGAGTCTGATGTAGAAACTCACAGACCATCTTTTGAGAAGTACTGGCTTTATGTTACCTGCAAATCAGAGGGTCCTGATTGCCTTATGCGTGCCCTCTTAAATTGTGTATAGAATTACTTAATGTTTTTGTTTATATTTCCACAGTTAGACACAGGGGAGGCATTGAGAGCTCTAGAGGAGAGGAGAGACCAGGCCAGGCTGTGCTGCACCAACACTGGCAACCTGACTGACCATCTCAGAAAAGAACAGAAACAGCGGCTTACCTCTGAGAGTAAGGTTTTAGTCTGAGACCCACTAAAAACTTTTAGGGGCTTCTCAGGTGGCTCGCTCCACCTGCAATGCAGGAGCCACAGGAGATGCAGTTTGGATCCCTGGGTCAGGAAGATCCCCTGGAAGAGGAAATGGCAACCTGCTCCAGTATTCTTGCCTGGAAAATCCCATGGACAGAGGAGCCTGGTGGGTTACCGTGCATGGGATCACAAAAGAGTCAGACATGATTTAGCTACTAAACCAGAAGAGAATTAAAATTGTGTGTTGCTTTAAGATACTCCATCTGTGTCATTTGTTACAGCACCCACGGCAAACCATGCGGTGTTCTTACCATCTCTGATTGTGAAGCTGTGGAGCAAGGCCAGGCCATCGAACCAGTGGTTGTATCTGGTCTCGCCCACCGTGTGCATTCCAGGCCCATTGCGGAGCAGGGTTCCCTGCAGCCAGGCTGGAATCTTGCCTGATGAGGGAAAGAATGTTTAGTTTCCAGCTCTGCACCTAAACCAAAAAGCTCAAAGAAGTGGCCATTCAGCTCCTGTGCCACTCACTGAATCTGTTCACCTCCAGAAAGAATGTGCCTGGCATTATGTGGGCGCTGAGGATACGGAGATGAACTGGCATCATCCCTGCTTTCAAGCAGGGCTTCCCAGGTGGCGCTAGTGGGAAAGAACCCGCCTGTCAATGCAGGAGACATAAAAGACACAGGTTCCATCCCTGGGTTGGAAAGGCCCCTGGAGGAGGGCATGGCAACCCACTCCAGTATTCTTGCCTGGAATCCCATGGACAGAGGACCCTGGCAGGTTACAGTCCCTGGAGACACAAAGAGTTGGACACAACTGAGCACCCGTGCACACTGCTTCCAAGGAACTCCTCCTCCATTAAGAGACAAAGACAAAGGAAAATACCCAAAATACACTGTGATGAAGGCAATGCAACAGACTCAGCAAGGGTGCTGGGTGGAGCAGAACTCCACTCCAAGGTGGGCTGAAAGCGGGAGGGCCAAGAACACTTCCTGGAGGAGGTGGCCTGGTTGAGTTTTGAGGGAGAGTTGGTGTTTGCCTTGCAAAGGCATGAGGAAAGAACATTCTAGAGCTGTGCTGTCCCATGTAGGGTAACTGTGTACTGGAAACTTGGCTAGTCCCAACTGAGATGTACAGTAATTGTGAAATGCACACCAGATTGCAGAGACTTAGTATGAAAAAGAAATGTTATATATCTCATTAGCAATTTAAAAACTTTAGCTATATGTTGAACTGATAACATTTTGGATATGTGGCATTACATGAAAAACACTATTAAAATTAATGTCACTGTTTCTTTGTACTTTTTGGCACGGGGCTATTAGAAAAGTTTAAGTTACACATGAGGCAGGCATTCCACGGCTGTTGGGACAGTGTTGCGGGTGCTCTTGGCGCCCTGCTCACGTCCCCTTGGCTTTCATCTCTCCCTGAAGGCTGCTTTCTGCAAATACCTAAGGCTCTTCACCTGAGGGCTTTGTTCTCACTGTGGAGCAGCTCTGCACACACGTGGACAACCAGAACCACGTTGGAGTTAATGCCCCGGAAGCTGCTCTCACCCAACAATAGATGGGGTGCTGTGGGCCCAAGGTCACCTCTTCCTCGCCCTCGGTAGACACAATGTGAGGCGTGGTTTATACTTTGCCCTGAGGATCCAGCTCCAATGACTCCTGGTGGTCGATGGCTTGACAACGCCTCCTTCACTGCCTTCCCAGTGTTCCTTGGGAAGCACATCCCAAATAAATGACTTACTCCTGAATTCTTAGCTCTGGAGAAACCTGAACCCAGAGACCAGACACCGGTTCAAAGACCAAGAAGTGTGCGAGCTGTTTAGTAAGAGCTGGCCTGTAACTTTCAGGTGAGTGTATAGCAAGTACTGAGGCTGCAAGGTTAAGTAGGGCCAAGAGGCCAAGGTCAATAAGACCATATCTAGCTTTGATTTGGTGCTTAGAAGAAAGGGACACTTTTGATGGGTGTAACAGGGAATAATAGGATTATTTTTTTTTTTTTTTGGTAATTTTAAAAATTGAGATAAAATTCACACATAAATCCATCATTTCAAAGTATACAATTCAGAGCGTGGTGTATTTTTTTTTTTTTTAGTATATTTACAATGTTGTGCAACCATACCACTAACCCAAAAGCATTTCCATCACCCCCAAAAGAAGCCCTGTGCCCATTAGCAGTTAATCCGCATATGCCACCCAGCTCCTAGCAACTCCTAATCCACGTTCTGTCTCTAAGGACCTACTTCTTCTCACACTAATGGAATGTGATCAGATTTGGGCTACCAAAAGTTATTTCTGGCTATGGTGGGACTCTGGGTGGGAGGAGAAGCTAAAGAGAGGTGGGAAGACCTGACAGAGGAGGAAGATAGTAGCAGTGGGACAGAGAGAAACTGATAAAACAAAGGGACTTAGAGTTTGACTAATTGTAGGGGAAACGGGAGGGGAACACTGAAAAAGTGCCAGCCGAGTCTCTTGCCCTGGGTGTGACTATTCACAGCGACCTGGGACATAGGAGAAGGAGCAGGTTGAGGCAGAGCAGGGAAAGATGAATCTCAGCTTAAAAGTAAAGCCCTAGACGTAAAAAGAAGAACATTTGTGCTGTGCTTAGTCGCTCAGTCATGCTCATCTCTTTGCAACCTCATGAACTGTGTGGCCCACCAGGCTCCTCTGTCCATGGGGATTCTCCAGGCAAGAATACTCAAGTGGGTTGCCATGCACTTCCCCAGGGGATCTTCCCCACCCAGGGATCCTGCACTGCAGGTAGATTCTTTACCAGCTGAGCCACCAGGGAAGCCCTAAGAGGAACGTTTACTGAGCACTATGTGGTGTAGTGGATTAAATCCTGTAGTCATTGCAGCAATCCCATGCGGTAGGAATGTGCTGACTTTATTAGCCATACGAGGAAACTGAGTCAGGAAATGCCCAAGTGTCTTGTAAAGGAAGAATCAGTCACGAATACACAGCCAGATGTGAGGCCAGAGCCTTGGCCTGGCTTCAGATGTGGCCACACAGCACCGTGTGTAGCGAGCTGCCTGCCAGCAGACCCTGACTGGTGGATTAGACGTGACCCTGCAGGGAGGCCGGCACTGGGCTGGAGCCTGCCTCTGCTGGCCGCCTGGGCTCGGGCAAGTTGTTGCTTCTCCCGGGCCCGCAGCTTCACACCTGTCAAGGAAGTTTACAGCAGTAGTCCCCTACCTGCATGCAGCCAGAGGGCTCTGAAAACACACATTTCTAGGCTCCACCCCTGGGCATCTGATACAGAGGGTCTGAAGCAGGTCCAGGAATTTGAGATTCTAACAAGAGCCTGGGGAGTGCTCGTGCTGCAGGGGGGGGACCATCTTTTGAAAACAACTGACTTAGATCTAAAGGTTCATTCAGCATCTCAGGTCCTGGGATTCTTGCTAAAATTTCCAAGTATTGACATGCAGTCAATAAACATGAGCTGTAAGGGAGTATAATGGCAATATGCCCATCGTACCCCAGAGCATACAATGATGGGTATCACAGATCCACTTTTTTTTAAAATAAAAAGTTAATAGTAACTGTACATTTGTTTTTTGAAAAAGTATTTATATATAAAGTCTACCTATCAACAGATTAATCTATCTTTGTACTATCTTATGGGTTTCCCTGGTGGCTCAGTGGTAAAGAATCCACCTGCAATGCAGGAGGATCCCTGGGTTGGGAAGATCCCCTGGGGGAGGGCAGGGCAACCCACTCCAGTATTCTTGCCTGGGGAATCCCATGGACAGAGGAGCCTGGCAGGCTACAGCCCATATGGTTGCAAAGGGCCAGACACAACTGAAGGGGCAGAGCAGGCATGCATATACCATCTATCTTGATGTTTCTTTTAAAAACTTAAAGAAAATAGACTCGAATATTAATAGTCCTTAAGAAACAGAAGAAATACAGCTGATTTTTATTTCTCATTTGCACTTCCAAGTTTTATAACTGTGTAATATACATACACATATAGGTTGCACATTACCTCTGTAATGAGAAAAAATATACATAGACGCTATTTCTTTCTTCCAAAAGCCTTCCAAGGCAATTCGTCTGCTGTAAAGCTCCAATGTGACTTAGAGGGCACTGCTGTCTTGTCCTTGTGAAAACTGCCCATCTGTCCAAAACAGTGGTGTGGCTGAGCTGACCCCCTTCCCTATTCTCAGCACAGCTCCTGGGACCCGGAGTGCAGACCACTCTCTGCCCTGTAGAGTCTAAACAAGATGGTCCCAGGAAAGTGGCCATGCGGAAGAGGAGGAGAAAGCTATGAAAGGAGGGTTATGTGGCAGCTCCCACCCTGGAGCTGTCTCATCTGCTCTGCAGCGCTTGCACCCTGAAACCACACCTTGAGGAAATTTCATCCAGCTCTGCAGTGCCCACCCTGCACTGCACATGCATAGGAATGGGCTCTTGCACACGCTTCTCACATCATTTTGAAATTAATTTAGGATGCACCCACTTCTACAAATACTGCACCCTGGGGACAGAACACAGTTTGCAGAATAATCTCACTGGCTATGAGCCACCAGGAGTTGGTGATGGACAGGGAGGCCTGGCGTACTGCGATTCATGGGGTCGCAAAGAGTTGGACACGACTGAGCGACTGAACTGAACTGAAATGAATGAGCCAATAGCAGTAGTCCTGAGACTTTTCTCCTGGAAGTAGTGAGAACCACCGACTCCTCTTGAAAACTGAGTTATAATGCGTAAAAGCACACCGAGATTTTCAAAGGGAATATGCCTAGAATATGGATCATGTCTCCTCTATTTACAGTTTTCCAGATTTTCCAAAAATGATTTACAATAAGTATTACTTTTATAAGCAGGAAAAAAAAAGTGTACATCTAAACATATAAGTACCCGTGGTTTAAACAAAATGCTCACCTGTTACTCTGGCCCTCACAGGCTCCAGCTGCTCCTTCTTATTTCTGCCAAATATTATTTCCATCATGCAGGGCTCTGAGCGAGAGTGATGCTGACAGTGAACAGATGCTCGTCCGTGCTCAGGGACTGCTCTTGGCCCCTCCTTGTCTTCCCTCCCTGCAGCTTCCTTTACGTCTCCTTCCCTTCAGATGGCACTGGCTTCTCCCCGTGCTGTCCCTTCTGGGAGGGCCCAGGATCCCTTCCTGCACAGGGAGAAGCTGTGCTGGCGTGACTTATGTTTGGTCAAAGGTCAGTTCCCCGGCCATGTGTCGCAGCTAATCTTTAATCCTCCGATTATGTCCCCAGCCTCCCTTTCCACTTCTACTTTTGGCCGAACCAAAAGAAACAAACAAACAAACAACTTTCTTGATGGGTTTAAACTGGTGGGGGAGGGGGGAAGATAAATTGGAAGATTGGAATCGATACATACACACTAAAACATATAAATAGATAACTAACAAGGAGCTTCTGTATAGCTTAGGAAACTCTACTCAGTACTCTACAATGGCCTATATGGGAAAGAACCTAAAAAAAGAGTGGCTATATTGTATAGGCATACTGATTCATTTTGCTGTACACCTGAAATTAACATAACACTCTGTTACGCTATCGCTTTAGTAAATCGACTATGCTATTGCTTTAGTCGCTATGTTGTGTCCAGTTCTTTTTCGACCCCATGGACTGTACACCGCCAGACTCCTCTGTCCATGGGATTTCCCAGGCAAGAATACTGGGGTGGGTTGCCATTTCCTTCTCCAGGGAATCCTCCTGACCCAGGGATCAAACCCACATCTCCTGCATTAGCAGGTGGGTTCTTTATCACTGAGCCATTAGGGAAGTCCCAAATCAATTATACTACAATAAAAATGAAAAAAAAAAAAAAACCTGGCAAGATCATTTAGGGAAAAGTGTTTTGTTTTATTTTGACTAAAGGTCCTTGAGTTTCCTCACCACCCCCTATCTCCCAGCAAGAAAAAGAATCATATATAAAGAGCAATTTAATTATATTTAATTTTTTGAAGAAGTAAACATAAAATGTTTCATGTACCCTTTTAAACAATAAATACCGGGAACCAAAAACTTTACTCACGAACTGTAAGGAATAGTATTGAAGGTTCCTCTGCATTTCTGAATCTCGAGGTGATGCTATCACCGGAAATCCACACTCACATTGCTATGAATGTTGGATGATGAGTTACTGACCTCACCTTCACTTATGTTGCTTCAAGAAAGAACCAACTGTTGCCTCTGTGGGTGGAGTGAGAAAAGTGAGAGGTGCTGGCCTTTGTACAACCAGCTGGGTCTAGCAGTGTCAGGGCTGGGTCCAGACTGTCTCAGGATCGCAGAGCTCAGCTCTGAGACAGCCTGGCCTGGCTTTGCTCCACCGTGGCCACATGTTCCAATCACCAGGTTGGGAGCTTTAGCAGTGCCCATGCTGGGCCCCACTCCAGGCCTACCCTGTCTCTGAAGTGCAGCCCAGCCCTCAGGAGTGTTGCAACTTCTCCAGAAGATTCTCACTTGTGCAGCAGCTGCTAAGAAACTCTGGACCAAGGAAAGATGCTACATGTTTCCAGTGATGCCAGATTCATGTTCCTCCCTTTCCTGTTTCTGGGGTCTGTTATGGAGCCTCCATTTCCTTATCTGTAAATGGAGGTATGCTGCTGCTGCTGCTGCTGCTGCTATGTCGCTTCAGTCGTGTCCGACTCTGTGCGACCCCATAGACGGCAGCCCACCAGGCTCCCCCGTCCCTGGGATTCTCCAGGCAAGAACACTGGAGTGGGTTGCCATTTTCCTTCTCCAATGCATGAAGGTGAAAAGAGAAAGTGAAGTCACTCAGTCATGTCTGACTCTTAGTGACCCCATGGACTGCAGCCTACCAGGCTCCTCTGTCCACAGGATTTTCCAGGCAAGAGTACTGGAGTGGGATGCCATTGCCTTCTCCAAATCTCAAGGTTATTCAGAGTCAAGAGTCTAGCAAAAGCCCCTGTCCCCCTGTCAATGTAAGAGTCCTTTCTTCCCCACTGTCTCTGAAGGCATTTCTGTTTGACCCACGTTTTCCATTCAGTCCCACAATAACTTGCCAGTTTATTCTGCTGTCTGGTTTAAACACGTGTATCCATGTCAGAGTTATTTATTCCTAGGTTGTGAACGCTGAGTGCCTGTGAGGATTAAAGGAGAATGTCTGGCATACACTGAGCATTTGGGAAAAAATTACACTGCCAAAGGCGGCAGCTCTGGTGTAGAAGTAAAGAGCTCAGGGCTTATGGGGATCAGGAGACTTGGGCTCTATGATTTAAAAACTGTAACTCATCACATGACTCCTTCTGAACCTCACTTTATTCTGCCAAAAGGGTTGGCAATGCCCGAGTCACGGGGTTTGTTGAAAGGATCAGGCTGAAGCTATAAAGTGAAAACATGAGCATGTTCTCCTTGTCCATTTTGTATATTCAGAAAAGCAATGGCCCCCATCCATGGAGAATATTTTCTGAGTAAGCACTTGGTGAAGCACTCTGCATGTACTGGCTTGCTCTGGCCTTATATAATAATCCTGTGACATGAATGTTCTTAGCAGCGTTTGGGGGATGAGAAAACTCTGGGAAGACAACCAGGTTGCCCTGGATCACACAGCTACTAAGAGATCGAAGCAAAAACCAGGAAGTCTGACTTCAAAATACACACTCTTGACAATTTCACACAGCTCTGATGAGTAAGGGATGTTTGCTAGGTTTCTACTGAACAAAGTATGGGTAGAGGACCCCAAGAGGGCCAGCCTTGGGTTGATATGTTGGCCTTATTATATACAGAATGCTGAAGAACCCCAGTTCTTGAGCCCCAGTTCTTGAACCTTCATTCAGGTTCCAACTGTTCTTCAGGACAATGTTATGGTGAAACAAAGGATTTTTTACAATGGTGATAATAACTTGATCATTACAATAGATCTCCATATTCATTATCTAGAGCTGCCATCACAAAGTAGCGCAGAAGGTAAGTTTCTCACTGTCCTGGAGGCTGGGAACTCCATAGCCCAGGTGTCAGCAGGGCTGATTTCTTCTGAGATGTCTTCTCGGCTTGCAGACAGTCTTCTCACGTGGCCATCACTCTGGATGCACGCATCCCCCCAGTGTCTCTGTGTGTCCACTTTTCCTCTTCAAAGGACACCAGTCAGTTTGGATGAGGGCCCACCCCAATGGCCTCATTTTACATTAATCCCCTCTCAAAGGCCCCACCTCCAACACTGTCACATTCTGAGGGGCTAGGGGTTGGGACTTCAACATATGAATTGGGGAGGGGCACAGCTGAGCCCGCCACAATATCATGAAGGCACAATGACAAGTTAATACAGAATGTGTTGGCCGAAAGTAACAGAATATTTGCTGACACACCAAAGACGTGCATTTATTTCAGGCACCAAGTCACCTGGGGGGCTCGGGGGCTCGGAAGCCCACCTGGGTCATCTCGCCAGGCTCCCACCTCCCACACTGCCTTCCTCAGAGAGTTAGTTTTTCACTCTTGGCTTGCTCAGTTTTGCTTTTGAACGACTGCCTTCCCTCCAGGAATCATGTCCTTGCAGAGTAATTACAAAAGTAAGTAGATAAGATGGGCACATAGCAGGCGTTTTTTCTTTAAACACTTGCCGCTCTTTTTGTGCTAGAGAAAACCCTTTCCCATGATGACCTGAGCAGATTTTTCTTAGTCTCATTGGTGGGACAGTGTCCCATGGTCTCCCCTAGTCCAGTCCCTGGCAAGGAGGAATAGCAGTGCCCCGAGTTCCTTAAATCCATCAAAAGTCACCCCTGAAGAGCATGTTGCCATCTGAATCATACCAGGATTCCATGAGCAAGGAAAAAGGAGGGAATGGCTTGTAATAGGCAAGCTGCAGTGTCGGCTGGCAGTACAGCGTTCCTGCGTCCTCAAATTCACATTTCCTTAGCACCAACTACGGGCTGAAAACTAGCGAGCCAAACAGGAAAACTATTCTGCGCCTTCTTGGAACTTACACTGACTACATGCCAAGTTCTGAGGATACAGAAGTGATTAATGAGAGTCAGTCCCTGCCTTCTTAGGCTCTCCTGATGTTCTTTCTGTTTGGGGGCTGAGGCTGCATACCCCACAGGACATACATTTCCTAAGGCAGTTAGAGGCGGTGCAGTGGTTCACAGGGCTGTCTTCATGTCAAACTCCCAGCCTCCCTCTTTGTAAACAGCGATGACAAGCAGCAGAGCTGTTTCCCAAGAAGCTCTGGCATCGCTCTGGAACCACGGAGCCCGACCCCTGCTTTCTATGTCTCTGCTAATATGGAAGAGTGGACAAGTAGGAGTTGTCTCCTGGCCTGTCCTCCAGCCTCTGATAAACACCACTCATAGGTCAACAGCTAGTCAGTGCATGTTCTTGCCCAGTACCCAGTAAAGCTGCCCACTTTTTGAAGCTGTTGGCTGAGGAATAGAGTAGATATGAGAGCAAAAGTAGGTGTTTCACAATTTCTAAAATGCCTTAACATGGGACAAAAACTGGCCAGTGCATAAACTAACAGGGCAGGGGAATATGAAGGGAAGCAGCTCTTCATACACGAGAGTTGTGGTCACTTATTGATATGTAACAAACCACTCTGAGACTCAGCATCTTCAACCTACAGAAGGCCAAAAGACACAGAAAAAGATGCTCAACATCACTAATTATTGTGTGTGTGTGTGTGTGTGTGTGTGTGTTAGCTGCTCAGTCATGTCTGACTCTTTGCAATCCTACAGATTGTAGCCCATCAGGCTCCCCTGTCCATGAGATTCTCCAAGCAAGCATACTGGAGTGGGTTAGAGAAATCCAAATCAAACTATAATAAGGTACCACCTCACACCTGTCAGAATGGCCATTATCTAAAAGTCTGCATGAAACAAATGCTGGAGAGAGTGTGGAGAAAAGGGAACCCTCCGCCTGCACTGTTGGTAGGATATAAATTGGTGTGGACACTATGCAGAGCACTTTGGAGGTTCCTTAAAAAATAAAAATACTATATGATCCAGCAATCCCACGCCTGGGTGTATATCTGGAGAAAACCGTAATTCAAAAAGATATACGCACCCCTATGTTCATCGCAGCACTATTTACAATAGCCAGGACGTGGAAGCAACCTAAATGCCCATCAGCAGATGAATGGATAAAGATGTGGTGCATATACACAGCAGACTATTACTCATCCATAAAAAAGAATGAAATAAGGCTATTTGCAGCCACAGGGATGGACCTAGAGATGATCAAACTAAGTGAAGTAAGTCAGACAGAGACATGTACTATATGATGTCACTTATAAGTGAAATCTAAAATATGGAACAAATGAGTCTATCTACAAAACAGAAACAGACTTACCGACATAGGGAGCAAACTTATGATTTCCAAAGGGAAAAGGTGGGAGGGGGTAAATTAGGAGTTTGGGATTAATATACACACACTACTATATACAAAGTAGAGAATCAACACAGAGAACTCTACTCAATACTCCGGGCTAACCTAAATGGGAAGAGAGTCTGAAAAAGAACAGATGGATGTATCTGTATAACAGAATCACTTGCTGCACACCTGAAACCTATACAATATTGTCAATCAACTCTGCCCCAATAGAAAATAAAAATTAAATTAAAAAACACTATTAAATGGAAAAAAAAAAGACTTAGTGACTTCAAACAACAGCCATTTTGATCCCGTCTGTGGGTTCAGTGGGCTCAGCTCTGTGGTCTGCAGTGCTGTGTGGGTCAGTCTTCTGCTTTCACTGTGTGTGGTTCCGGGCGTGGTTGGGAATTCACTGGCAGCTGACTGGGGCACCAGGAGGGCTGGGCCTGGACCTCTCTCCCTCTCCATATGGTCTCAGGGCTCATCACTCACCCTCTCCCTGAGATCTATCAAGATAGCCAGAACTTCTTCCATGGCAGCAAAAGTCCCCTTAAGGTGAAGGCTTCAAGAGAGAGGAAGCCAAAGATACCAGTCTCCGTTAAGGCTGAACCCAGGACTGGTGGATGGTGAGGAAGCATGGATGACCCTGTCAGTGACATAGTAAGAGATACTAACAACTATAAGTGCAATTTACTGAGAGCTTCCTGTGTACTGGGCTTTCTTCTAAAACTTTTGTACATAAAAACTCATGTCCTCCACACAATAACCCTAGGTACAGGTGTTTAGCTCTATGGTACAGATAAGGAGAGTGAGGCACAGAGGAGCTAGGTAACTTTCCCAATACACAGAACTGGGCTTTGAACACATGACTGAGTGACTGAACTAAACTGAACTGTAGACACGTGCAGCTGGTGGCTGCCATACTGGACAGTGCAGATCATCATGGAAAGTTCTTCTGACAGTGCTGAGTTAGCTGGAGAGCTGCCAGGATGGCATTTATCTGTGACTCGGGGAGACAGAAGCAGGTATGACTGCACAACAAGCCAGTTTGGAGGGCACAAGGGTCAGAGAAGCACATGGTTCACAGCGGTAAAAATGCAAACAGTCCAAGTATCCGTTCATTCATTCATTCACATATTCATCTGTTCCACAAGTACAGAGTGCCACTCTCGGGGAGGGGGCTAGCAGTGGCACATCGCAGTGGCAAAGAGGCAGGAGTGGGAAATCCTCTAGGGTGAGGAACATGGTGAGGAGAGTGAATGTCCAGAAGGCTCCCCAGAAGGGGCAATGCTGAGCTGAGAGCTGAAGGATAACTGGGAGCTAGCCACATGGAGAAGCTGGGAAGAGGCCAAAAGGGGACCCAGCTTGGGTAGAGACTCAGAGGCATCACATAGCCCGGCCACACCACTTCACACCAGACTATTGAAGGAGTGGGCATGCAGGAGAGGGGAGGAGGGATAGGGGGAAATGCTGGGCAAGAGAGAGGAAAGTGAAGAAGAGAACTGTTCAGACTTGAAACGCTGGAGGCTGGGGCTGCCGAGAGGGAAGCAGGAAGAAGGTTGGAGTTCTAGGAGGCGCTGACTGGCAGGGCCCTTCCCTGAGCTGGGTTGAGTATCCCTGGAGCTCCTCCCAAGTCACACACATGTTTGCACAAGTTGGCCATGTTGCCTCCAGCAGCAATCCAGAGACTTGGAAGAGGACTCCCTCCCAGAGGGCGGAGGGTGGAGTGCAGAACCACACACTGTCTGCCCTCTGGAGGGTCTGAGAGGCTCTCAGGGGGAGCAAGAAGGCGTGGTCTCCTCCCTCAGGAAGGGGGAAGCATGGGCCTTCCCAGATGTGTGTCCCACTTTGTGCTTTGTGCTTACCAGCCATATTTTATTATCCTGGCCCAGACCCAGCAGGCACCATTACTGTCCCCTCTTTATGGAGGAGGGCTTCCCTTGTGGCTCAGCTGGTAAAGAATCCAGCTGCAATGCAGGAGACCTGGGTTCGATCCCTGGGTTGGGAAGATCCTCTGGAGAAGGGAAAGACTACCCACCCCAGTATTCTAACCTAGAAAATTCCATGGACTTGCATAGTCCATGGGGTCGCAAAGAGTTGGGCACAACTGAGCGACTGAACTGGAAGCTACTCTCTCTGGGAGTTGGTGATGGACAGGGAAGCCTGGCGTGCTGCAGTCCATGGGGTTGCAAAAAGTTGGACACAACAAAGCAACTGAACTGACTGAACTTCTTGGAGGAAGCAACTGAAGCTTTTCAGGTTGTAGCCCTGGGCCAGAAATCATACAACATGGCAGGGGTAGGTGACTGAACATGGGATCTTCTTACCTGATCATCTGGAGAAGGAGGCAGAAAGAGGAGGCTACCCTTCCTTGAGGCCACTTTTTCCATGGAGCATGTTGCATCCATAAAGCAGTCTTGGGATCAAGAAGTAAAGCTAAATTCAAAAGGAAAAGTTCTTGTGATATAAAAACAATAGCCTCGGGGGCTTCCCTGGTGGCTCATTGGTAAAGAATCTGTCTGCTGATGCAAGAGACATGGGTTCAGTCCCTGATCCTGGAATATCCCACATGCTGAGAGGCAACTAAGCCCAGTTGACACAACTGCTGCGCCTGTGCTATAGAGCCCGGGAGCTACAGCTGCTGAAGCCCTGGAGCTCGAGAGCCCAGGCTCTGCAACAAGAGAAGCCAGCGTGATGAGAAGACTTTGAACTACAACTTGAGAGTCGCCTCCACTTGCCACAACTAGAGAAGAGCCTGTATAGCAACAAAGACCCAGCATAGCCAAAAATAAACATAAATAAATAAAATTATTAAAAACAAAAAAAAAGACAGCCTCGGACTTCCCTGCTGGTCCAATAGTTAAGACTCTGCGCTTCCACTGCAAGAGGCATAGGTTTGATCCCTGGTTAGGGAAGTTCTGCGTGACATGCAGTACAGCCAAAAAATTAATAAAGATAAAAAAAACACAGCAGCCTTATTTTGCAATTCTGTATCTTCTATTAAAATTACGGCCTAAAATGAGTTAATGTTTCCCTTTTGGAGATAATGGTATCATATCTAAATTACTTTGCAGTTTTCCAATTAAGCTAGCTTTTAAATGGTGCCTCTAAGTAGCCATGGTGATAAGCTGAGCAGATAATGTGGAAATCTTGGATAGCAGGGTTCAGGGTGGCAAAGTCCCAGCAAAGGTGGCAGCTGCCTCCCCTAGGGACAAGCACTGGGTGGGGGTTTCCAGGACACAGGTGTAGGGAGCAGGGGGAGAGCCTCCCTGGGACTCCAGGAGCAAATACTTCATTGCTAAACCAAGACCATAAATTATGCCATTAACATTTAACAGGATTTGTAACTTCCTCAAAGTTCTACTAAACAGCAGAGGCTGGTGTCATATAGGGTATGACAGGCAGAAAAGCGGGAAATCATAGCTCCTGACCTCAGGGAGCTGACTTGACCTCATGGAGAAAGGAATGCAGGTAATAATAATAACAATAACTACACAGATGCACTGTATATTATCATTTACATAAAATGAATTTGTCACACTTGTGAGGTAGAATTGACAAGACTAAAATACAGTGGGCATTAATGTTAAAATGGAAGTAAATTGTTATAAAGACATGGAATAAGTGGTACTTAACTCCTGCAACACCTGAGAAGGCTTAGGGGAAGAGGTTTACAGCTGAGCTATTCTTGAAAAAGTGTGTAAGTGTGCAAATGTATAAGAGAATGCATTCTCAGTAAAGAAACAGCATGTGCAAAAGAGTGGTGGTGTGGCTGGCTGCGGCAGGCCACCTGCGGGAGATAAGGTAAGGTTCTGTAGTTTATCTTGGTTCTGGGGTACTGATATGAAGTAGGAACTTGGCAATCTGGGGGCCTCTGCCTGAGACGCCTCTTCAACTAGCTCTCCCCCAGTCCCTACCTCTACCCCATTTCTTTCTAGTCCTTCAAGATCCAGGTTACCAGGCACCTTACAGTAGCAAACAACCAAGTATACATGAGCAAACCTGGAAGGCTCGTCTACACAGATGCTTAAAAAATCTAGAGAACACCGCCCACTATTCCAATACTGAGGTCATTATCAGCTGCTCAGAGCTGGTCCCCAAGTATAGTACCGAAATCATCAGAAAAGATGATGCAGAAAAGATGCAGGACACGATGACTCAGCTGTGCAAACATGTTTCTCGGAATTTGATCCAGCAGCCTAAGCCTCCAGGTGGGATCAGAAACATGAACAACAGCGAGATTATTAATTTGGTTTAAATAGGTGTGAGTCTATAGCAAGAATCACAGAGATGTTCATGCCCTGTGGGCAGCATCCCAGTCCTGAGAAGAGACTTGTCTGAGCCTGGGTCTCCCAGAAGCAGACCTGAAGACCGAGATTCCAGTGCATGGACGGTTTATTTGGGATGTGAGCCCAGGAAATGCCAGTGAGGGGTGGGAAGTG
This sequence comes from Aepyceros melampus, assembly GCA_006408695.1. Taxonomy (NCBI): domain Eukaryota; kingdom Metazoa; phylum Chordata; class Mammalia; order Artiodactyla; family Bovidae; genus Aepyceros; species Aepyceros melampus. The sequence goes on along the minus strand of SJXQ01002050.1, from coordinate 443,955 downwards.
AGACCGGGAGGGTAGACATTGCTGCTGTCGTTTAGTTGCTAAGCCATGTCTGACTCTTTGCGACGCCGTGGACTGTAGCCTGCCAGGCTCTTCTGTCCACGGGATTTCCCAGGCTAGAATACTGGAGTGGATTGCCATTTCTTTCTCCAGGGGATCTTCCCAACCCAGGGATCAAACCTGTGTCTCCTGCTTGGAAGGCAGATTCTTCACCACTGAGCCACCTAGGAAGCCTTTGGTAGACATTAACAGTGCATTATCAAGGCCATTACCATGTGGGACCACTGAGCTCCCTCGGTGGGGAACGCTAGAGATGGTGTGAACATGCCTTAGAGTGATCTTGAGAGAGCTGAGGGATTGACCCAGCAACTTTGGTCAATGAGGGTGAGAGTTTCTCTTGAGAGGCTAACTTCCAGAAACGTCCATCCTGTTCTTTGTGTGCAGAGGGAGGCAAAGAGCCATGGTTGTCTGCACTGAGAAGCCTTACATGGTGTAAGGGGTTAAGGTAGGGCATTGCCAGTGTCTGCTATAACCCTCAAGAGATAACTCAGAAGATGTTCATAGCAGTGTTGACTAGAATAGCAAAACTGAATAGATGGAGAAAATCACACATAAAATCTAGCAAATGGGAATGGACTAGTAAAGGTCCATTCATGAAAGGAGACTCAGCCACCACCATGCTGATTTCAAAGCCATTTAGCAACATGGAAAAGACTTCCTATAATGCTAAGAGGGAAAGGCAGGATTCAATGTGAACTAGTCAGTTACACATGTACTATGACCATGCCTGAGTAAAGTGTTTATCTTCAAGAGAAGAAGCATTCAAAGGAAGCACAAAGAAATGAAAATTGTTAGGAGGATGAAACTATGAAAATTCTTTTGCTTTGTTGTCTTTTTGATCAAATAAGTGACAAAGATTCAATATGACTAACAAAAACACCAATTCATGTAGAATTGCACCCTTTTCCAAATAAACTGCTTGCACTTGAGTTCTTGTCTCAGGTTTCTGAAGGAAGCCAGACTAATGTAGGTCTGTTCCTAGGACTGGGATGTCTGGTCTGCAGGGCATGAACAGCATTCTGGTTCTTTTCAGGGACTCAATGCCCTATTTAAACCAAACCTGCTCTCTTCCTCTTTTCCACTTACTGATAATGCAAACCAGGATTTGGAGGTTTGGGCAGCTGGATTGGATCCCTGGAATCAGGCTCACATGGGTCCAGTCATGTCCTGTGTCTTTTCTTCACATACACAGAGGTTAAGGCACCTTGAGAGCTGACATCACCAAGATAAATTCTGTGCCCAGGAGTCTGCAATTAATCAGAATATGAAGAACACAAAATTGGAATTTAGCCTGCAGATTTGCAATCCTTATCGAATGTCGCCAAGCACATTCCATGAGGCACATAAATTAAACCTTTACCCAGGAGATACACTATCTCTGCGTGTGGCCTTCCACATAGTTTTCTAAAGAAAGTCATTTGTTGCTTGGTCCCTAGAGATAAGAGGCTAGCTCTGCCCAGCCGTTGTTCCAGCCTGTGAGTCAGCGCTGACATCGAATCCTACCCAGGGCCCTGCCTGGCAGAATGACTCCTGAGGGCTTGGAAGGCTTCTGGGAATGGAAATTGGGTTGAGGGCAGGGGTTGGTTTTCAAGGGTCAACCCTAGGGACCTGGGATGGGGCCAGGCTGGCCAGTGTGATTGAGTCCTACTGTGTGCCAGCCAAGGGCTACACAGAGATTAAGAGACATCATTTCTTCTCCCCAAGAAATGCACAGAATAAAATAATCCAAGTGTACCTCAACAGAAAGATGGATAAGCAATATGTGGTCTACATTGCCTGCAGTAAAAAATGAATAAAGTGAAAACTTTGAAATATTATGCTAGACACAAAGGTACACATAGGATTCGGTGTGTATGAAACATCCAGGATGGTTAAGTCCATAAAGACAGAGAGTCGTAGTTGCCAGAAGCTGGGGGAGAAAGGGATGGGAGCGGAAAACAAAAAGTGGTAACTTAGGTCAGAGCAAGTTAACAGCTTAAAACAAAACATTAGACAACCGTGTTTTCTAAAGCCCGTTGGCCACCCTGTCATGAGAATCCATTTATCTGATACCTTTTCTGAAGGCTCCAGAGTCCCACCACGTTGCATGGCTCCCTTCTCCAGCCACAAATTACTAACTTCTTACGCAGCCCATCTCTTCCAGTGCTGTGTTTTGTCATAATGGTATAAACCAGGCCCTGGTATCACCCCTATCACAACTCAAATGACCTACATAGATATCTTTCTAAAGAAAAAATTCTCTAGAGAAACTCTGGCATTTTCCCACTGCTAAAGTATCATAGTAATTTTGGCAAACTTAATTAATATTAAAAGTTATCATGAACAGCAAACATTACCCAGAAAGGCAAATGAAAAGCTAAGGTGGAGATATAACATATCTGAAAGACCCTTCATTGAACATTTATTCTATAAACTTTTTAGGAATGCTCTCCCCACCAAAAAAAGAAAAAAGAAGCATCAATACCTGCTGTAAGAGGGATGAACCTTGAAGACCTTATGCTAAAGTGAAAGAAGCCAGTCATAGTGTAGGATTCCACTTAGATGAGATTTCCAGAATAGTGGGTATATGCTGCTAAGTCACTTCAGTTGTGTCCGACTGTGTGGCCCCATAGACAGCAGCCCACCAGGCTCCCCCGTCCCTGGGATTCTCCAGGCAAGAACACTGGAGTGGGTTGCCATTTCCTTCTCCAATGTATGAAAGTGAAAAGTGAAAGGGAAGTCGCTCAGTCATGTCCGACTCTTCGCGCGCGACCCCATGGACCACAGCCTACCAGGCTCCTCCACCCATGGGATTTTCCAGGCAAGAGTACTCAAGTGGGGTGCCATTGTCTTCCCGAGTGGGTATATGGGATATACCATATTTTATTAACCAATTTTCTCTCAATGGATGTTTAGGTTGTTTCCAATCTTTCCTTCTTACAAAATTCTGCAACAAATAACCATATAATCTATATATATGATATTTCACATATGTACGAATTTTTCTGTAGGCAAAATTCCTAGAAGTGGAACTGCAACATTACAGAACTTTTGCTTTTAAATTTTTAATGTTTTTTGATAAATATTTCTACACTGCCCACAATAGAGGTACTGATTTATAATTCCAACAGCAATCAATGAAAAAGCCTGTTTCCCCACATTTTGGGGATGTATTTGGAAACACTGTCAGGGACCAGTTCTTATAGGGCCTTGAATATAAAGCCAAGAGGCTTGAACTTGATTCCTTGACCATGGATACCCGTTGGAGGGTTTAGGCAGTTGGGTGAGGATGGGCAGGTTTGAAGTTTTAAAAGCTTATTTTCATATGACGGCAAATAAATTTTGTAGGAAATATTTATTCTCAAATAGGCACGAGTGGTAATGTGATAAGTCAGAGAGTAGAAAAAAGTCTTAATTAGGATGAAGCCCTGCTGGGAGAATGTGATTATCATCTGGGCAGAGTGGCCACTCCAGACGGTAGGGCTGGAGATGAGCACAACTTGGTTTCTTTACCATCCATAACCCTAGCTTTCCTGCTGTTTTTCTTTTATCGCATAGTTCCCACAAGCTTATGGCTCCTCATGAAACATTTAGCTCTGAAGGGTAATGACATAAAACCAATAACCCGCAATTTTTATCAGAGGCTAACAGTTGACCCAGTGACAAGCAGACAGGTGATACAGCAATGTTATCTTTCTCTATAAGACTGTTTTGCAAATTAACTGGATTTGGAACTGTCATGGAACAAAGAGCCGGGGGAAGCAAAACAACAGACACATTCATCCTGAGTGTTTTGTCTCTTAAACAAGAGGTTAGTCACTATGATGTCATACAAAACGAGGAGGAAAGATGGATTGCAGTCAGTTGTGAAGGCACAACATATGAAGGACCTGAGCCGACTCCACCCAGATGCTCCAGCCGTGGTTCAAACATGAGCATCTTGGCCGTGGTACTCCTGGGGCTTGCTCTGGAGTTTGGGGCCATTACTGCTAAGCCAGAGGATGGCAACTTTTGCTCTAAGAGCCAAGTGGCTTTCAGAAATGCTTACTACGAATTTGTGTGTCTCAGCCGCACCTTTTATGGTGCCCAGAGCTGGTGCGAGAGGCAAGGAGGTCATCTGGTCTTCATTCGTGATGAAGCCACCCAGCAATTTCTGCAGGAGCACCTCTCCCAGGACAGGGAATGGTGGATTGGACTCACAGGGAACTCAGCTCGTAATGGAACCGCAGAAGGTAGGTGCTGTGATCATTACAATTTATGGGGAGTTTGTGGCTGTGATTCTCACCATAGCTTCTTATCCAGAGCTCCATGGAGCAAACTAATATGTGCCAATTCTCATGATTAGGAGATTCTCCTTTTGGTTGTTTTGTGGATCAAATGAAATAAATCTTGCTCAGCTCGCAGAGAATCTGGCACATAGCTAACGTGCTAGAAATGTCCTTTTCTTTACTTGTGCCTAAGACTAGCTGTGGCATCTTCAGTTCTTGGTGGAACAGTGCTGGGCACTGCCCTGAGGGCTTTACATCCATTTTCACACTGAATCTTTATCATAATTGATGAGAATTATCACTGTTGTCCCTACGCGATAGACAAGAAAACTGAGCCTCAGGAAATAATGACTAAGCTATTTCCAAAGCACTCCCATATGTCTTTTCTTACTTGTTATGAGGCTAAAGTGGGTTAAGTGCTTAACACAGTTCAGTTCACAACAGAAAGTCTCATGTTAATGGTCGTCCTGGAAACCCTTCCTTATCCTTCTCTCGGTTCTTGGTGGAATAGTGAGCCTTCCTTCAACCCCCGCATGTTCAGGTGAGTCCTCCTCTTTGTAGCTGAAGGACCTTGTCCACTTCTGGCATGACGTCAGTTCTTAGGTGTCTTCCCCCACACTGTGAACTCTTAAGGGAAGGAATGGTATTCTGGCCATTTTTGTTTTCCTTGGGTCTGTTCATAACAAAGAATGGATGTTCATATTTAAGCTTTACACCTGCCCCATGAGGCGAGCACTGCTACACTTATTTTATGGACAGGAAAAATAAGTCCAGAGAGAGGACATGACTTGCTCAAGATGACAGTGTCCTGCCACCTTGCATTGCCCCGTAGAAACTGCTGGACTTTAGCAATGAGTAGCTTGGTCTGGGCTGAGAACCTGCAGAAAAGTGCCAGCATGGATGGAAAGGCTTTAATAAAGGAGCAGTTGGCAAAGCTCAGTTTAGGAAACTCACAACCAGGAGATCTGAATTCTAAGATGCATCTTCAGCTGACATCCATTGAACAGTTTCTTATTTTGTAGGCACAGAAAGTGTGGATTTCAGTATATTAGACACTCGTTTACATGGAGTTAAAGGAGCATGTCTATTTTAGACATTTATGTATTTATTATTGGCTGTGTGGGTCTTCGCTGCTGCATGAAGCCTTGCTCTAGTTGCAGCGAGTGGGGGCTACTCTCCATTTGCAGGGGCTTCTCTTTTCCTGGAACACGGGCTCTAGGGTGCACCGGCTGCCGCAGCTGTGGCATGTGAGCTCAGTAGTTGTGGCACACGGGCTTAGCTGCCCACAACATGCAGGATCTTCCCAGACCAGGGATCGGACCAGTGCCCCCTGCATTGGCAGGTGGATTCTTTACCACTGGACCACCAGAGAGGTCCAGAGCATGCCTGTTTAAAATCTCCAAGGGATACTGCAGGGCTGTTACAGAAAATGGGGTAGATCTGAGTAGGCTGCTAGCTGCCAACCCCCAGCATTCACAGTTGTTTAAGAAGCAGGGCCTGTCCTGGCTGTGTGCAGTACCATAGCATTTGTGTACTAGATTCCAGGCACTCTAGAGGCGGATGTGTGGATACCATTTGTTCTGGAACAATTTGCAAGAAACATAACAATGATGGGAGAAGTCTGTGAGTTGAAAGAGGGAAGATGTTTTCATTTATACCTTTTTGCTCTCTTTGAATCTTCTTTAGCCATATGTATGGATTCCTTTTCCTCTAAAAAATGGTAAATGTGTTTTTAAGTCTTCACAGTAAATATTTCTTATCCAGTGCTTTCGAGATCTCTGGTGTCCTTGATGTACTTACACACACACACACACACACACACACACAGAGTCTCTCTCTCACTTCTTCAGTAGTCTTGTCAGTGCATTCAAGTGTCTGAAAAGTACTGAGGCAATGGAAACTACTTCTGCTTTAACTTATCACTGTCCACGTATATATAACAAGTCCCCCTGTTTCTTTCTGGAACATTTCTTCCCATCCCAAGGCACACTGCTATGCTCTTTTTTAGACTGGCCTTAGACATTGCTGGGAGCATCATTTATTTAATCAAACTGCCTTGCATGGGCTCTCTGGCTCGGTGCCCCAGTTTGCAAGAAACCTGGAAGACAGGTCTTCCTGTCTTACGTTAGAAGACAGTGGCTAGGCAATGTCCCTGCACTGGCGTGGTACAGAGGCCTTCAGGCTGTCCGTCAGCACTGATTAAGCACCCACTGCACACAAGGAGTGGCGCTGGGGCAAGGCCTGGTGGTTGTGTTCCCATCCCAGGGCCCAGGATCTGGATGGACGCCTCAGGTGTGAGCTACAGCCACTGGCGCCGAGGGCAGGATGCTTCTGCACCCAAAGCCTGCAGCTACATTGGGAGAGACCCTTCCTTTAGGTGGGTGGCCTCGGACAACTGCACGCAGGAGTTCGCCTTCATCTGCGAGTTTGGTGAGTTGGCCTCTGCTCTGGGGTCCCCCTCCATCTTTTTCTGCCTCTTGGTTGGTCTCTATTTCTCTGCATCTCTCCTCTCGCGGTGTCTCTCTGTGTCTCTCTCTGAATGCCCACGGTCTCTGTGTGTGATGCTCTGTGTCTCTCTGTCTCTCTCTCTGAATGCCCGCGGTCTCTGTGTGTGATGCTCTGTGTCTCTGTGTCTCACTCCGCCTTCTCTCCAGCTTGCATCCCTGTCTACTCACTGCCTACCTCTATGCTAGCCTCACGTGTCTCTGTCTTCCCCTCACAACCTGCATTAGAAGGAGATGCTCAGCCCCATTTCCTCTCCTTTCCAGCCTTCGCATGGAAGGAGATGTGGTCCCACGAGATTGTTCTCACTCGCCCTTGACTCCTGCTCCCTGGTCAGCCTGGCTTTGAGGCCCTCACCCCCAACTCCTGAATCCCCTCCATGTTCTGCTCTTGTGCCCTTTCCAGCTGCTGCCCGTGGTTGACCCTTTGCGGGCCCTGGGGGCTGTGTGTGTGTTGTGTGTGCAAGTCCCTAAAGGCGTGGCCTGTGGCTCCACGCTGGGTCCTGCCCGCCATGTGGGGCCTGGTCTTGGAGTTGAGCTACCCCATGGTCCCCTGACCCTCAAGCCAGGCTCAGTAGAAGCCTTTGGGCTTTCTGGGCCCAGCTCTCTTCTTGTTTCTAAGCCCCTTAGTGGAGACTCTGGCCCCGTTCTGGGCTTGGACACTTACAGGGGTCCCTGCTCTATTTCCCCTGTGCTCAGCTTTAAATAGTTGCCATTCAAGCTTAACTCTCCTGCCTGGCTGATTCTGAAACTCAGAAACTTTGTGCACCTGTGGGTTATGCAACTTCCCTGGCTTCTTACCAAGTCCCTCTCTCACCCTGACGAAGCCCCTCCCCCTTCCCCACCCCCACCGCAAGCCTGTCTCAGCACCTTCAGCCCCAGGAGCTGAACTGCACATGCCTGTGTGCACTTGCTCGTCACACGGTAGGAGGGCCTCTACTGTTCTGTTGCAGGCCCACTACAAAGCTAAGAAAGGGAGGCTAGGAAGTTCTGGGTAAGTTCCTGGCCCGAGGTCACACATCTAGGAAGTGACGAGACGAGATGTGACAATCAGAGACAGAGAGACAGGGGTAGATGCTGAGCTACTGGCTTTGAAGACGGAGGAAGGGGCCACAGAATGAGGACTGTAGGGGCCTCTAGAAGCTGGAAAAGGCGAGGGAATCGATTCTCCCCTAAAGGCTCCAGAAACAATCAGCCTGGCCACACCTGGATTTTAGCCCAGTAAAGCCCACACTGAACCACGACTATAAGAGGATAAAATTGATGTTTAAGCCACTAAGTCTGTGGTCATTTGTTACAACAACCATACAAATGAACACAGATTTTGGTCTCAACCTCTGCCCTGTGGCGCTCCCACCAGGCAGACAGGCTTGAGTTTGAAGCCAGTGGTTCCCACTTTCTGCTGTTCACACCTGAGCTAGGTCAATAAACAAATGCTTACTGGGTGTGGACCATATGCCAGGAGCTGGGCTGGAGTGGGGTCTCAACGCAGGGATCCCACAGAGCCCAATATGACCAAAGAGGATAACAGTACAGCTCATAGGACTGGTAAAAAGACTCAATGAAATCACTCATTCTTTCAAAAAATGCTTGTTTAGCATCTATTATGTGCCAGGCATTGTTTTCATAAGGCTCAAGGAAGGTACTTACACAGGCCGAACTATAGTTGCCGCTTCTATAGCCCCGACTTTACGAGTAAAGATTGATTTGATCCTCCTAACAGCTCTATGGGGTGTGATATTGACTACCCCATACAGGGGAGGCATAGAGAAGCCAAGTAGCCCGCAGAAGGCAGTGCAGCCAGGGCAAGGCCAGGCCGGCCCAGACCCTGTGCAGTCTGGCTCCAGAGCCACGCTCATGCCCACCACATTGTTTCTCAGCCCTGCTGAGTCAGCTCCCGCTGTGCCCAGCATCTCACAGTCCTGGCCCGAAGACCCTCCACTTCCCATCAATGGGCACTGGCCCAACTGTGACCATGTGTCCTCCTTACCTTTGCCACAGGTGTCGGCCAGAGTCTGGCCTGCGAGGGCCTCAATGCCACCATGCACTGTGGCTCGGGGGAGGTCGTCCAGATCCAGGACGCTTTCTACGGGCGCCGGACGCCCCATTACTGCATCCAGGGTGCCGGGCACCCCTCAGACCTGGAGGAGGAATGCAGCTGGGTCAGCGTCAAGGATGAAGTGGCAGGTAGGACCCAAGGGCTCTGGCTGCAAGTGCGGGCACTTCCTGGTGTCCTCTGCCCACCGAAGAGGTCTGGAAGCATCGCACTGCTTTCACATCTGAACTCGGGCCCCTTTCATGTGGGAAAACTGGCCAGTCTGCCCACACCAAGCAGGGCAGTAAGGCGGCCGTGGCTGACACCTCACCTGACATCAAAGCCACCTGATGAGTCCGGTGGGCATTTTGCTCCCCACCCCAACTGGGTGTAAACAATGCTGCTTTCTCTTCTGTATTTAAACTTCTAAAATTTCAAAATAATTCAAATGTACAGACAAGACTAAAAAATACTTCAACAAACTCCTTGGACTCAATACCCAACTTTGTCAGATCTTAACGTTATTCCATATTTGCTTAACATTCTCTCATTACCAAAATGAATAAAATGTTAGATTACCCACCATTCCTCTTGATATACGTACTAGCATATTTGTTTCACCCATTATGTGACTATATCATAGTTTCCTCTGTTGAGAGATGTGTGGATTGATCCTTGCTATGTGAACAATCCGGAGAAGGCAATGGCACCCCACTCCAGTACTCTTGCCTGGAAAATCCCATGGGCGGAGGAGCCTGCTAGGCTGCAGTCCATGGGGTCGCTAAGAGTCGGACACGACTGAGCGACTTCACTTTTACTTCTCACTTTCATGCATTGGAGAAGGAAATGGCAACCCACTCCAGTGTTCTTGCCTGGAGAATCCCAGGGACGGGGGAGCCTGGTCGGCTACCGTCTATGGGATCGCACAGAGTCGGACACGACTGAAGCGACTTAGCAGCAGCAGCAGCATGTGAACAATCCTGAAACAACTGTTTTTCTTTGTCTAATCAAACCACCATTCTGGATGGTATCTCCCCTTCACATGGGAGGATTTCTCTAGGCCCTAGTTTTCCTAAACCAGATTAAATCTGCCTCTGAGCCAGGTTTGTCTGGTGACAAGGATTTTCCCTTGGAAAACAACTTGCTCCTCTCCCCACACGTCTGACCCACACTGCCCTTGCTCCTCTTAGAGCAGGTGCCGGGGAGGAAATGCCGGCTTCAGCTAGTTGGTTCCCTCCGACTCCCTCACTGGCCCCACATCCCTGAGACCGTGGCCCCCCAAGGAGGAATGGCCTGGCCTGGATGGGCCCATGCGTGTGCCTCCCTCTCAGGTGGAACTGAGTGGGCTATTTCCTCAAACACGCAGATGCAAGCTCTCGAACCTTGTGGCCACACCCAGGGGCACTGGATGGAGCCCAGCATCCTTTGGGGGAGGTTGGAGGCGGTCTGGGCAGAGCCCCAGGGGGGGTCTGTTTGTACCTAGGAGCCAACGTCACTCTTTCATTCAATCAGTTTGCCAACAGACATTAATCGAGTACCAACATTATGCCATGCACGACAGCGGACTCTGTGGATTCAGTGACGAATAAAACACAATCTGTTCCTCAACAGAGGTCGCGGTCTAATGGGGAGATAGACAAAAATGCAGGCAATTACCTAGCACTGTGCTCAGTGCCACGCAGAAGGGAGCAGAGCTGCTCCTCAGTCACTCACGCAGAACTCACTTTGTGCCTGCTGTATGTGTCAGGTACTGTTCTGTGTGCAGGAGAAAGAGCAGTGGACCAGAGCAACGCAAAACCAACGTCCCCTCTCTCCTGGAGACTGCACTCTGGTGCTATGGGCGCCCCTAGTAGGGAAAGAATGCACGCTGAGGGATGCAGCAAGCTGGGCCCCGGCAGGACACAGGCATCATGCTGGGTGTCCCAGCAGAGTGGATGACCCAAGCCATGGAAGCGCTGAGAAGCCAAACAGGAGATGAGGATGCAACCCCCAGGGCAGAGCGGCACAAACCCACTACCATCCCAGAGGGCTGGAGCGGCAGCCACAATGGGTGTCACACCAAATCCAGGAGACAGGGCCGCCCAGCAGGCGCTGGAACCATGACAGAGGCTGTCCTGTGGGAGCAAGGACCGGGGGGAGGTCCTTGCCAGAGGGAGCTGGGGTTGCAGGGGAGCTACCGTGAGAAGGGGTGAGAGGCATCCTGCCCACACCTCTTCCCATCCGGGGAGGTAGAATTATGAACACCAAGGTTCCCGCCCCAGTCTCTGGAACTGTTGGTATGATGAGATGCCATGCCCATGAATACGCTAAATTACATGGCAAAAGGGTCTTTGCGCAACTAATTATGGTTGCTAATCTTAAAATAGGGAGATTAGCCTGGATTACCCAAGTGGGCACAGTCTAATCGCATGAGCCCCTCAAAGCAGAGAACTTTCTCCAGCTAGAAGCATAAGACAGACGTGGCAGATGGAGAAGTTGGATAGATTCAAGCATGAAACAGATCTGATGGTCACTGCAGGCTTTGAGATACAGGGGGCCACGTGAAAGGACTGGAGAGAGGCCTCTAAGAGCTAAGGGTGGTCCCAGCTGACAGCCAGCAAATACATGGGACCTCAGTCCTACAGTCCCAAGGAACTGAGTTCAGCCATCAGGAAGAATGAGACTGGAGGCAGGTTCTTCCCGAGAAGCTCCAGGAAGGAAACATCCCTGCTGTGACACTGTGATTTCAGCCTGTCATACGCTGAGCAGAACCCAGGTGAGCCCACCCAGACCTCTGACCTCCAGAACTGTGAGGTAAAAAATGTGCACTGCTTTATGCCACTAAGTTTCCGTCATTTGTTACAGCAGCCGCTGGAAACTAATACATTGCCTTCAGTCTTCCATCAGCACCCTCTAGAGCACAGGGGAGTGTGGGAAATGTAGTTCCCCGAATTTGAGACCAAGTCGGGTAAGGATGGATATGCGGGCTGATGGGCAAAGGACTGGCCCACTTCCCAGGAGAGGTGAGATCTAACAGACCTGAAGATCTGATAGGAACCACGCAGGAAAAGTACAACAGAGTGAACAGGGAGGGGTGTTTAGGGAGAGGGAAGAGCCTGTGTTGGTCTTGGGGCTGAGAAAGAGCACTATAGGTGTAGGGAGCTGCAAAGCGCTCAGCACAGGTAGAGGTGGGGCACTCACACCCGAGGAACCCAGGCTGTAGCCCAGAATGTTGGGGAAGCACTGGAAGCTTTAAGGCAGGGGAGGAAATGGCCAGGTGTATTTTAAAGCTACCCACTGGCTGCTGTGAGTCCAGCAAGGGAGGCTGATGCCAGAAACCCAAGTGAGAGAGGCTGGGGGCACAGACTAGGGCAGTGCAGATGGAGAGAAAGGGACAGGTTTCAGAAACAGGAAGTACTGATGGGACTCATCAATGATGGGAGTCCAGGATGACCTTGGCATTGAGAGGAGAGGCTGGAGGAGGAGCAGCTGGTGGAAAGAGGAGAAGGGAGTTCCTACTCATGTCCTGGGGCTGCCTTACCAAGTACCACAAACTGAGCGGCTTAAAACACATTCTCAGGCAGTCTGGAGGCCGCGTACAAAATCAAGATGAGAGCTGGACTTCTCTAGCTCTGAAACCTGCAGAGGAGAGCCCTTCCTCTCCTCATCTAGCATCCAGTATTTGTCGGCAACACTCCGCCATGAACCCTTGTAGATGTGTCTCTCTAATCTCTGCTTCCAGCTTCACATGTCCTGTCTCTGTCCAAAGGGCAGCAATCATACTGGACAAAGGGCTCACCCTAATGACCTCATCCTAACTTGATTATGTTTGCAAAGACTATCTCCAAGTAAGCTCACATGCACAGGCACCAAAGGCTAGAACTTCAAGATACATTTTGGGGGACACACTTGAACTCTAATCAGAGATCAAAACCTCATTTCAGGATATGAGAAACCTGGGGTACCCTGTGACATCCATGTGTAGATGCTGTGTAGATGACTGGACACACAGGACCTGAACTCAAGAGAAAGCTAGGCAAGAGGCATAACCTGGAGAGCCATTGCTGCTGCTGCTGCTGCTGCTAAGTCGCTTCAGTCGTGTCTGACTCTGTGCGACCCCATAGACAGCAGCCCACCAGGCTCCCCCATCCCTGGGATTCTCCAGGCAAGAACAATGGAATGGGGTGCCATTTCCTTCTCCAGTGCATGAAAGTGAAAAGTGGAATTGAAGTCGCTCAGTCACATCCAACTCGTCCATGGCTAATAACAACAGGTGAGGGCTATTAGTCTAAATCACTATGGGTGGTGACTGCAGCCATGAAATCAGAAGACAATTGCTTCTCAGTAGGAAAATTATGACAAACCTAGACAGTGTGTTGAAAAGCAGAGACATTACTCTGCTGACAAAGATCCATATAGCCAAGGCTATGGTCAAGGCTATGGTCTTCCCAGTGGTCACATATGGTTGTGAGAGCTGGACCATAAAGAAGGCAGAGCACCAAAGAATTGATGCCTTTGAACTGTAGTGCTGGAGAAGACACCTGAGAGTCCCTTGGAAAGCAAGGAGAAATCAACCCTGAATACTCACTGGAAGAACTGATGCTGAAGCTGAAGCTCTGCTATCCGGTCACCTGATGCGAACAGCTGACTCACTGGAAAAGTCCCTGATCCTGGGAAAGGTTGAGGGCAGGAGGAGAAGAGGGCATCACCAATGCAGTGAGCATGGACTTGGGCAAACTTTGGGAGATGGTGAGGGACAGGCAGGCCTGGCATGCTACAATCTATGGGGTCGCAAACAATTGGACATGACTGGACAATTGAAGAAGACAAGAGGGAGGCATGAAACCATGACACAGGGGGAGGAATTAGGGCCAGGAGAGAATCTGAGGATGGGGTGGTGCTTCCCTGGCAAAGTAACTGGACAGGCAAAGAGCACTGAGATATGTCAAACTCTGGGACTTTCCTGGTGGCACAGTGGATGAGAGTTGGCCTACTAATAGAGGGGACGCAGGTTTGACCCCTGGTCTGGGAAGACTGTACATGCCATTGAGCAACTAAGCCACCAGGCTGCAGCTACTGAGTCTGCATGCCACAACTACCGAAGCTCGTGTGCCTAGAGTCTGCTCTGCAGCAAGAGACGCTACCGCAATGAGGAGACTACACACTGCCACAAAGAGTAGCCCCAGTTCACTGCAACTAGAGAAAGCCCATGCAAAGCAATGAAGACCCAGCACAGCCAAAAACTATAAATACAAGTAGAAAGAATGAAAACTTAATTTTAATTTTAGTCGATCATTCGTGTCTGACTCTTTGTACTCCATGGTAGCAAAGAGTATAGCTTTGGTATTGCTATACTCTTTGAGTATAGAGTAAGAGTATAACCATGGTATAGCTCACCAAGCTCCTCTCTCCATGGGATTTCCCAGGCAAGAATACTGGACTGGGTTGCCATTCCCTTCTCCAGGGGATCTTCCCGACCCAGGGACTGAAGCCAAGTCTTCTGCATTGCAGGCAGTCTCCTGTGTTGCAGGCAGATTCTTCACCTACTGAGCCACCTGGGAAGCCCCAGTAAAGTTGTTTAAAAAGATAAATATGTATGCCAAAATCTGGAGCAAGCATGGGTTTCTAAGAGATGAAAGAGGACAAAGAAGGCAAACTTACAGGATGCTCTGGAGCCAAGAGGGAACCAGGGCCTGCCTGTCCCTTCTCCAGGCCTCTCTAGGCGGCTATTACATCTACATGGGTGGAGGGAGGGGCATTGGCATGACCCCGCAGTTTCTGACCAGAGTTCTGACCAGACCACACCCCCCTCCTGTGGACACCTGGTGCCCTTGGCAGACTCAGAGCTCCTAATCTGGTCCCCTCTTTGCCAGTTCTCAGGGTGTGGAATTCTACCTTAGGTCATCTGACTCGATGCCAGTGGACCAGTGGTTCTCAAAGTGGGGTTCCTGGGCCAGCAGCCTCGACATCACCTGTTAGAAAAGCAAGTTTTCAAGCTGCTGTCCAAATCGACTGAATCTAAATCGGGGTCCAGAACCTGTGTCTTCACAAGCCCTCCTGGGGATTCTGGTGTATTCCAGCATTCTGGACCCTGAGCTGCTGGAGGGAGGGAATCTACTTCTCTCACAGCCAGCACCAGGCTCAGTGCTGGGTCTTCAGTAGATACCAACTGGTGCTTGCTGGGGGCGTGGTGGGTGAATGAACAAATGCAAGTCGTTCATCTCTTGTCTGGTGTTATCCCTTGTCTCCTTCACACGCCTCCTGTTTCCTCTGGGACGTGGGTGCCTCCCAGGCCAGTGCCAGGGGCTGCAGGCCTGCCAGGTGGCAGCAGATGGACCTACTTTGGAGACCTGTGCCCCGGCCGGGGCAGCTACCTGTGGGTACAGTACATGTGCCGGGAAGGTGAGTCGCCAGCTTGCCTGGGTGTGGGAATTCCCTTATTTCCCAGCCACGTCTAGTCTCCCTTGGAGCAGAGGGAGCAGCCATCCACGGGGCGGAAGAGACCTCCTTGCTCAAAACTGCTGTCCTCAAAACTCCCTGCCTGGCTTAGTCTGGGGGAAAACCATTTGAGGTTCAGTTGCAAAACAAGCCACCCAACCAGAAGTTTAAAATAACTATTTTAACCTCAAGACCTTTCAAATGAAATTTCATGGATTGAGCCAATAAACACAGCAGACAAAACCGAGATTTCTTGATTAGAAGGATTCCTACATACCACACACACTCAACCACCACCCTCCCCATAGGCTGCCATTTTAGAATGCATAGGGACTTTCACAAATCTAAAAAACCATAAACGGAACCCAACGACCACAATTTGTGCAAGTTTTATGAATCAAGAAGGAAGACTCCCTCCATTCAATTCTATGTTCCTATTTGCCATTAGAAACAACCGTTAACTATTTAGAATAAATTCTTCCCTCCTTTTAAAGTGTTTTCATAGACAGCCATAGACATGAATGTACAGATGTATATTTTCATACAAATATAAATGAGTTAAACATATTAGTCTGCAGCTCAATGTTTTTCACTTAATAATATATCCTGGACCTCTCTCCAAGTCACTACTTTGTCCTTTTAATGACTGCACAGTATCCCATCATAAGTGAAAGTGAAGTCACTAGTTGTATTCAACTCTTTGTGACCCCATGGACTGTAGCCCACCAGGTTCCTCTGACCATGGGATTTTCCAGGCAAGAGTACTGGAGTGGGTTGCCATTGCCTTCTCCCATCATAAGATTAAGTCAAAATTTATTTAACCTGTTCCCCTCCTGATGGACACTTAGACTGCATCTGAGTTTTCCTTCCTACAGATCACTCTGCAGTGATCTCTTGTGCATGTACCTGGGACTATTTTAGAGGAGAGATCTCTAGTAGCAGAAATGCTAGGTCATAGGGTATGTGAATTTTAAATGTTAGTAGATATTGCCACATTACCTTCCAAAATGGCTGTATCGAGTTCATTCTTACTAACAGTGCCAATTCCCCTTGGGTTGGGACACCACATTATGCCCTTGTCCAACCAATTAATCGGTCAGAACAGCAAATTCTACTGAGGCTGTGAGTAATGGAGCAAGGAGCTCTGCAGGGGAAAGATGAGTCAGGGAAGGTTGGGGTCCGCAGGGACCATCCAGGAGAGTGGAACCCACAGAGACAGGAGGAAGAAGCCTGTATAGAAGCGAGGGTACAGGACGTGGGGTGGCATTAGTTTATGGAACACGCATGGTTGGAATAAGAGTTAGCGGGGTGTCTTGTTTTGTTTGCTGGGAAGAGAGGCCACGTGGTTTGGCAGCAGTTTCCGTTTGGTGATTTTGCTCCTGGACAAAGGGTGCCCTTGGAGATCTGCCAGTCGCAGCCTCACTATCATCAGACAGACACGCAGCTTAGGGCAGAGGGTGAGCTGGGTCTGGCTGCCACATGGACCAGATTTTCTGTCTCGACTTTGATTTCAAATATCCTGTCCCTTGTGAGTCAGTGTGTTCTGATCACACCAGTTTCTGATTTCTGAAGGGAGGAGCTTCATCAGCAGTCCCCTCTCCCTCCACCCGCCAGCCTTTGTGCCCAGAATGGCCTGCTGCATCCCGAATTTCCTCGGATGATTGTGAGTCAGGACCAATTAGGACCGCAGTGGCTTTCTGACCAGCTCAGGAAAGTCCTTTTTATTTGTATCTGCTTTTATTTCTTTTCCCTTCTCATTTGTGTCAGAAACCAAAAGATGGTATTGCACAAAGTAGCCCAGGGCTGCATGAACCCCAGAAGTTCTACCCTCCGCCCCATCCTCTAGGCTAACTTATGAGGCTTAAGGTTTTGTAAAATGTAAGGTATACTAAATGGCTAACAATGACCCACCAGCCACCCTAACAAAGGAGATTTTCCTAAGATGCTTTGCCTTTTGTCTTTTTAAACATTATAAAGTACATTTAGACAATCAATGGATCCTGGTTAAATAAATTAGGGTACATTGTGCAGCTATTAAAGGGTATAAGAGCTCTCTGACTGAATTCATACAGAACAATCTCCAAGATACATTAAGTGAAAAAAAACGGAAGGTGCCAAATAGTGAACAGAGCACCATCTGTATAAATAAAAAAGTATGTACATGCTTATGCACATGCAGGTATCTGTAAAAGGCGACCCAGGAGACTGGTTAGCTGATTGCTTCTGGGGACCAGAACTGGGGGCTGAGGGGCAGCAACAGGGAAGGCTTTCTTTCCACTGTAGACCCTCTGTACATTTTAGGTTCTGTATCTTGGATGAAAAACAAGATTCAAAAGAACTTTATAAAGTAAAATAAACATGCAGAAGCTGTAAAAGCTCCACTAAGGACAGGTAGACAGAAAGCAGTAAGTTTTAAACAGAAACACGCAATTTTGCTTCATAACAGCAAGTGGTATTTGTGTTTTGATCTGCAGGCCTGCAGTTGATGGTGTCCAATGAGAGTTTCATCTTTGACAACGTCACCATCTCCCTTACATGGCTCCTCTCTCCCTACATCGGAAATCTGTCCTGTATAATTAATATGGGAGATGGCCACATTTTCGATCCCTACTACCCACCCAGGTAAGAGGTATCTCTGAGCCTTGATTCAGAATGTATCAGTCAGTTTTTGCTGCATAACAAAACATCCTAACACTTAGTGGTTTACAATAGTAGTGATTGTTTTCCATGGTTCTTTGGATTAGCTAGGTGGCTTTTCTTGCGTGGACTAGCTCAGGTGGACGGCCTAGGAAGGCCTCATTCACGTGTCTGGCAGTTCGTTGGATGTTGGCTAGTGGCATGTGCCACTCGTCACCCAACAGGCTAGTCTAGGCCCAGGTACATCGTGGCAGAAGTCTCCAGCAATGAGTGAAAGCAAAGCGCAACATGCAAGCATTTTTGAATCACTACCTATGTCACATTTTTAATTTCCCCATTGGCCAAAGCAAGTTCCCAGGTCAGAGAAATAGTCTCCACCTCGACAGAAGGCGTGGCAGAACCACAGTACAAGGCGGCATACATATGGAAGTGGGAAGAACGGTGTTCACAGGTTTTCTCAGTGAAGGTCACTCCAGCAGTCACAGAGAGCCAGGTCCTTTTGGCTTGGCTCAGTAGAATCTTCCCTGAGTCACTGTCCAGGAGTCAGTAATGAGGTGAAGAAGATGCTCACCAGGGGGTGGGAATGTGTTTTATTGATAAGGATAATAAAAATAATAGTAGCTTTATTAATAATAGTGCAGCTAAGCAACTTTCATACACGATTTCACTTAATCCTCACAACAACCTCATGAGCTAAAGTTATGCTGTCCAGTATAACAGCCACTCACCATACGAGCTACTGGGCCCTTGGAGTAAGGCAGCTCTCAACTGAGATGTGCTGTGAATGTAAATACACACGGAATATTGAAGACGTACCTCCCTCCCCACCAAAGAGTATAAAATATCTCACTAAATGATGTTTTGATATTGATTATGCATAGAAATGGGCTGTCCCCAGGTGGCGCCAGTGGTAAAGAACCCACCCACCAATGCAGGAGACATGAGACGTAGGTTCGATCCCTGGGTCAGGAAGATGCCCTGGAGGCGGGCACAGCAATCCACTTCAAAGTGTTTGCCGAGAGAATCTCCTGGACAGAGGAGCTTCCTGGGCTACAGTCCACAGGGTCTCAAAGAGTTGGACACAACTAAAGTGACTTAGCATGCATCCACACATACATATAAATGAGAGTGCTATGGATCTATGAGGTTCAATTCAGTTTAGTCACTCAGTCATGTCCAGGTCTTTGCAACCACGTGGACTGCAGCACGCCAGGCCTCCCTGTCCATCACCATCTCCCAGAGCTTGCTTAAACTCATGTCCATCGAGTTGGTGATGCCATCCAACCATCTCATCTTCTGTCATCCTGTTATCCTCCCACCTTCAATCTTTCCCAGCATCAGGGTCTTTCCAACGAGTCAGTGCTTCGCATCAGGTGGCCAAAGTATTGGAGCTTCAGCTGCAGCATTAGTCCTCGCAATGAATATTCAGGACTGATTTCCTTTAGGATTGACTGGTTTGATCTCCTTGCAGTCCAAGGGACTCTCAAGAGTCTTCTCCAACATCACAGTTCAAAAGAAAGCATCAGGTTAAAGAAATAAATTATTAAAATTAATTTCACCTGTTCCTTCTCACTTTTTCAGTGTGACCATTGGAAAGTTCATGACACATGTGGCTCACAGTTTCTGTTGGACAGCGCTGAGCTCGATAACGATTATCTTGTTTTACAGACAAAGCTGTTGAGGCTTAGAGGATTCAATAGCATTGACCAAGCCAGGCAGCTAGTGAGTGGCAGCACAGCCGGATAAGTCAGGACTGCCTGGGAATCAAAGCCCCGGCTCTTAGACCCCAGTGGAGAACATGGCTGGCAGCATCATGGCCCGAGGGCATTGGGTGTTGCCTCCTCTAGGAACAGGACCTCCCCAGCCTGAATGCAGCTGCACACAATTCACAGCATTTCAGAGTCCTACCTGGGCCTGGGTAGGCTCCATTCTGCCTTGCTGGGTGCCCCAGCCAGAGGGCTGCCCCATCAGTTCCAGGTCTTCCTCGGGTTCTGGCTCATTTCAGGGGCCCCAGTTCAACAAGGATCCTCAGGGAAATCATGGAGGCCCACACGCCCCTCACCTAACCCTGATTCTGATCTGGTTCTGCCTCGTGGGGCTAGGTCTCTGAATCCAGCCCCGCGGGTGCCTGGCCTTCCTGGAAGGCCTGGGTGGGCTGGGGCAAACGAAGGGCAACCTGCCCACAGCCCAGATCTGGTCCAGTGAGGGTGCTGGGTCTCAAGCTCAGAAACCCTCTGGGGTCTCAGGCATCATGCCGTGCCGCCAAATAAACTGTGTCCAGAGGCTGGGGTTCTTATCCCAGATACACTTTGAGACCCAGAGATAATACCTGGGTTTCCATTTCCTTCCCTATCACATTTATATTGATGGGATCTTAATACATTTATTGACCAGGGAATTTTCATGGAAATTAATACCTGTGCTGTTAATATGTTTCTGGTCAATAATGTGTTAACAGTTTTACAGAAAAAAAAGATACTTTGCGGGGAAAGAAAAGGTTTAAGTGATAGAAACATCCAAGGCATTATTATGTGGGTTTCTTCCCATTTGCTAGTATTTCATTAATAAAACAAGAAATGCTATTTTACACAATCTTTCACCCCCCAAATTTCATACAAATTGTATTTGGCATAAGTTAAAGTTGACTGACTGTAGCCCTGCTAAGCTCTTTAGTTACACAAGGACATCTTAGTAACATACAAGTATAGTTAAAAACTGGAGCAAGTGGGACAAAATGCAAATATTTGTCCACTCTGGATGGTGAATTCAAAGGTGTTTATCATATTACTCTCTGGAATTCTCTGATTAATTTTTTTCATAATCTAAGAGAAACAGCAACAAGCAAAGCTTTACATTTGCAATCCCTCAGGGCATTCCTGTAAGTAAAAGCTACTGGTATTTTTTTTCTCTTTTGAAACAAATAGACGGTGACACCCTTCACCATCACTCCACCCAAACAATCCAATTTTGTCTACTTTAAAGATTTGTTAGACCTTGAAACTACCCAGTCACCTTCTTCTATGATTCTTTTTAACTTTAGGAGATAGATTTCTGATGCTGTCTTATCTGCACTAGCAGCCTCAGCACTCAATTTACAATGTGAAAATAGCGTGAATTTTAAGTGTACAGAAGTCACATACTTTGCATGAATGTCACTATGTTCTTTTAAAATGCGTTTGTACAGACTCCTACTTTTGCTTAACTCATTAGAGTATGAGGTGGGCTTTTCAAACCAGACTGTTCATCTCCATGCCAGATAAGTCACCGAGTTAATGGGATAGGAGAACTCTCCCAGTGGCTCAACAGGAAAGAATCCACCTGCCAACGCAGGAAACAAGGGTTCTCTCCTTGGGCCAGGAAGATCCTCTGGAAAAGGAAATGGCAACCCCCTCAGGATTCCTGCCAGGGAAATCCCACGGACAGAGGAGCCTGGCAGGCTATAGTCCATGGGGCTGCAAAAGAGTCAGATCCGACTTAGCGACTAAACAACAATGGGCTAGGATCAGACCTCAAACAGGAACAACAGTTAAATCAAAGAATTTCTCCTTTAAATGCTTGCCTCGCACCTCCAGGTCTTGCGTTCATTTGCATGGCAAGCTTTTGTTTCTTTGTTTGTCATGGGCAACTTTCTACATTTCTGAAATTATATTACGCGCCTTAAGGGATAATTAGCATAAAGTGAGATTTGTCCTAGTGCCATATAACTCAGTGCCACCTACTGGCAGATCAGGGTGTTGCCGTTATTCTTGCGTCTATTTCAAGTCACCTCTGGACACCTCTGAGTCTGGAGGGTGACCTTCCCTTCCCATTAAGCTGTATCCCATTCATGTCAAAGCAATGTAGACAAATCAGTAAGTGAGGGAGTCTCGAACTAATTTTTAAACTTTTCATTGAGGCACAAGGTGTGTCCAGAAAAGCACACAAAAAATTATAGCTCAATTAATTTTTACACAATAAACTCAGGCATATAACCAGCATGCAGATCAAGAAACAAAACATGACTCTCCCCTCAGAAATCCTCCAGGGCGCCCCCAAGGATAATTTCTAACATCACTGAATACTGTGACTTGTGTTTGAAGATTATATAAATATAACCATAAAGTATATTTTCTTTTGTATCTTACTTCTGCTCAATAAGCATGTTTCTGAGATTGACCCATGCTGTTGTGTATAGCTGTGGTTTCTCTTTTCTCATTGCCATATACACTCTGTTGTATGAATATTTCTCTATTTACTCATTCATTCTAGCATTGACATGTATAGGGGTGGTTTTGCATTTGGACTATTATTAATACAAGTTGTACAGCTGTGAACATTTACTAGAAAAGTCATTTACTTTTCTAGTAAATGTGCTTCTCATATGTACACATTTCTGTTGGGCTTATACCCAGGAGTGGAATTGCTGGGTCATAGGTTATTAATTTTAAGTTCTTGTCTCCATTGCTTTGTACTCCGAGCATAGCTTCTCTCTGTTGGCAACAGTTACTAAACCACTTTCTGCTCTTCTCCCTTGGGTAAGATCACTGAGAGAGAAATCAGGGGAAAAAAAAAAATCCATTTCCCTGCTTTTTAGACCTGGGCAATTTCAGCTGGCATCAGAGTTTAGAGAATGAAATAAATTGCTTCTTCCAGATGGATTGCTAAAAAACGGGCTAGATTTCAAAGCTATCCTTCACATTTCTATAAAGAGTTAGAGCTAGTTTATTCTGAAATCTACATTGTTTGATATTAATAATGGACACTCCAGCATTCTTTTGATTAGTGTTTACTGTTACATCTTTATCCTTTTACTTTTAACCGAGCCGTATTGTCATATTTAAAGTGGGCATCTAGTAGACAGCACATGGTTGAGTCTTGGTTTCTATTAAATTCCATCTGGCATAATAATTGCTATGTTTAGACCTTTTACGATTGATATAGTTACTGATACAGTTGGGTTTAGGTCTGTTATTTTGTTATTTGTGCTCTATTTTACCCTCTGTTTACTTCCTCCTTGTTTCTCCCCTTTCTTGCTCTCTTTTGGATTATTTGAATATTTTCAGTATTCTATTTTTGCTTATTTACTGACTTTTTTGGTAACATTTGGATAACGTTTTAAGTTGTTTCTTTGGGGATTATAATATATATAGTTAAACTTTCACTTTATTAACTCTCAGTGGGTAAAATATTCACTCTATTTTACCACTTCAGGTAAAATGTTAAGGCCTTATTAGCATATGGTTTCCTTTGCCTTTCATCTTTTATGTTATAATTGTCAATTGTAGGGCACTTATATACACTGAAAAGCCCTTTCAACAGTTATGCATATATCAAAGAACTTAAGAGGAAAAAAACAGTCTGCATTTACCAAGACATTTACCTTTTCTTGTGCTCTCCCTTCATTCCTGAAGTTCCAAGTCTGCCTCTGATATCATTTCTCTTCAGCTGGAAAAACTTCTTTAGCATTTTCTTTAAAGTAGATTTTATAGCAACAAAGTCTCTTAGAGAATTTCTTTATTCCTGATAATGTGTTTATTTCACTTTAATTCCTGGAAGATACTTTTGCCAGCTATAGAATTATGTGTTGACAGTTCTTTTGACACTTTGAAGATGTCATTCACTGTCTCTGACCTCCACAGTTTCCCAAAGAAATCTACAGCCATTCAAATCACTGTTTCCTCTATGTGGGAGGTAACTCACTTCAGTTGTGTCCAACTCTTTGTGACCTATGGACTGCAGTCCTCCAGGCTCCTCTGTCTGTGGGATTCTCCAGGCAAGAACGCTGGAGTGGGCTGCCATGCCCTTCTCCAGGGTAGCTTCCTAACCCAGGGATCCAACCCGTGTTTCTTACATCTCCTGCATTGGCAGGCAGGTTCCTTCCCAATAGTGCCACCTGGGAAGCCCCTCACTATATGTAGTGTATCATTTTTGTTCAGACCAATTTCGAGATTTTCTTTTTATTCTTTTGATTTTCAAGCTATTCAGCAATTGTGTGGGCATGCTTCAAGTTTTTTTGCTTGTTTGTTTTTTGTTTACATTTGGTTTCATAGAACTTCTTAAATCTTTGAATTTATGTGTTTTGCCAAATATGGAAAAATTTCAGCCATTATTTCTTCAAATATATTTTTCTACAGCAACCTCTCTGGTGCTAAAATAACACAAATGTTTTACTTTTAGATATTGTTACACAGATTGTTGACATTCTACTCATTTTAAAAATTTTAATTTTTTTTTTGTGTTCTTTAGGTTGGATAATTCTTCTTGCTCTATCTTTAAGTTAGGTGACTTTTCCCTCGTCCATCTCTATTCTGCTATTAAATCCATCCAATGCATCTTTTGTTTCATACATTGTGCTTTTCATTTCTAAAATTTCCATTTGGCTTTTAATGGTTTATATTTTTCTGCTGAGAATGTCTATTTTTCCATTCATTTCAAGAGGATTTCCTTTTATTTCATGGAGCATGGTTATAATCCCTGGGTAAAGTCTTTGGTAATTTCGATATCTGAGTCATCTCAGAGCTGACATATATCGATGATATTTTCCCTGAAATTTGGTCACATTTTCCTTGATCTTTGTGTATCAGGCAATTTTGAATTGTATTCTGCACATTTTGGGTAGTAGGTTCCAAGACTCTGGGTTCTTTTTAAAATGCTCTGGAAAATGTTAATATTTTGTTTGTTTTGTTTTAGCAGACAACCAACCCAATTAGACTCAGACCACACACTCTGACTTGCCTTCTATGAGCAGAGATTCCCACACTGGTTCAGTTTCCAAAGCTGTCAGGTTCCGATCCACTCATGTGCCGCTGGGGGTGCTGGTTTCCGTTGCAGTTTAGTCCTTTACTAAAGGCTTTTGCTATGTCTCTTTGCGTCTGTTCTGCACGTGCAGTTTATGGGTGAACTCGTGATTCATGCTAGGTCACACACAGAATTAGGGAATTCTCTTCTCTCCTTTTCAGGACTTTCCCTCCAATCCCCAGCTTCCACAGTCCCCTTTCCATGGTTCCTCTGGATAGAAAGATCAGTTTTCTCTTAGGTATTTCTGCATCATCCCACACAGTCAGTGCAGCTCCAAGAGAGAGGACAGCTTGGGATGGGGACAGGAGAGAAGAAAAGAGAAACAACACAAAACGAAAAACGGGCATTTCCTCTGTAGGCTCAGACTCACTAGGCCCCTTTCTCTGGTCCCCTGGCTGACAGAAGGGATTTCCATCCGGGCTTTTGTTTTCTTTACTCACTGTGCAGTACCATGACTCAGGCTACCACTGGGACAAAGAAAACAGGAAACTCCCATCTTTATGGATGATTCTTACAGTGTTGACTTCTGTCCTCAGTCTGCCTGCTGGTGTTTCCTTCTCAGGGTCCTCTCATGGTTTCTTTTTGTGTTCTCCCAGTATGTTAGTTGTGATTAACGGGAGAAACAGGCTATCGTGGGCTAAGTCCAGGTCACTGTGCTCCAGGCTTTTTCACAGCTGTGTGCTTTTGTAAACTATTTCTCAAGACTTGCTATGTGGTCAGTGCTTACGCCAGGTGCCAGGTATAAAGGGGGAGTGAGACAGGCACTACCTGCACTGACAGCCCCGCAGAGAAGAATGACGGTGAATAAGCAAGGGCCACCTGGGAGAAGCAGAGAAGCTACAGTGTCTATAAAGGGAATCTAGGAAAACTTCCCAGAGGAGGCAACGTTTAAAATGAGAACTGGAGGAAGACCAAGACTATGAGCAGAGAGAAGGGCAGGAGTTTTCCCTGCAAAGAACAGCATGCTTACTGGCCTTTGGGTGGGGAAGAGGTGACAAGTCCTATGAACTGCAAAGAAGTCTGAGCTACTAGGAGAGTCAGAGAAGGGGAGTGTGGCAGGGGGTGAGCAGAGGGACAGGAAGAGAGGTGTTGCGGATCTTTGCGGGCCATTTTAGAGATTTAAATTAGTCCCCTCGGGAAAATGAGAAGCAAAACAGCCACAATTTTGATACGTTTGGACTCTGATCCCATTTTACAGATGGGAAAAGAAAGCTCAGAGAGGTACACTGGGCACAGTATTTTACAGACTAAGCAAGAAGGCCCAAAGAGGGGGTTTGTATGAACCACAGAGGCAGCAAATGGCAGAAAACAGACTTCCAGCCAAATACTTGGCTCCCTGGCTAGTCGGAGCTATTTCTTCCACTTCTCACTTGCTTTGGGAGTCCTAATGTAACCTTTGTGAACACTGAGACTCTGGCTTGGTCACGTAGCATCTTTTTCTTCATTCTTTTTATCTTTGCAGAGCAGGGAAGCTGCGCCGTGGGTGAGTACATGTGTGCACCTGTGTGTGTATGCATGTGTTTGTGTGAGACCAACACTAGTAACGTTTCTGACTGTTGCTGGCAGTCTGTCCAGCAGGGTGACCCACCAATTCACAGCCCCTGGGGATTTCACCGTGTTTGCTGAGTGTTCAACCAGCGAGTGGCATGTGATGGCTCAGAAGCAAGTGATGATTCAAGACAACACGGAGAGGCTCCGTGTGACTGGGTGCTCTGGCCTGACCACTCAGGAGCCAGCCCTCTCTGCCGGGCAGTCTTTGGAGACCCTCTGTGGATTCAGGTGGAGCTTGTTGGAGGTGAGTCTGCAGAAATGGTCAAGATCAAAGCAATCTTGATTTGCCCCAAATCTATCCATCCAGCTCCCAGGCTTCAATAAATACTAACAGCGATGATTTATGGAGTCAGGTTTTTTTCATTTATCTAGTACCTAGTGTATACCACAACCTAGTCTAAATGCTTTATATACACTAGCCCACCCAGTATATTTTACAAAGGAAGAAATGGAAGAAACGTTTAGAAATTTGGCCTAAGTCACAAGACTAGTGAGAGCAACTAGCTTCCTAAAGATCCTTGGCATGCCCCTGTCCCATTGCAAGAAGTGGACTTCCAAGCCACCCGCTGCTGGGGGAATGTGAACAGGAGTGGGAGGGTTGCCAGCTGGGCCTGAGCGCATCTCAGCGCTGCCAGCATTGACCAGCTTGGCACAATCATACTGCCCCCAGTTCAAGCTAATATTCAGCTGCACACATTGGTACAGCCACAGCAGCTGTTATGGCTGGGGTACATCTGGTTGCTCAGTTTCCCTTCTGACTGGTCACAGAGGCCATTCTGCTTGGTTATCATGTCTACTTTGATTGGTCATGGTATCCATTCTGATTGGCCATGGCATTTATTCCAATTGGTCACAGCAATATTTCTCATTGGTCACAATGTCCATTCTCATTGGTCACAGCATCCATTTCGATTGGTCACAGTGTCCATTCTGATTTATCAGGACATCATTCTACTTAGTTAGTACCCATGCGATAGCAGTTGCTAAATATTTTGCCTATCACCCCTTCTGTCCATAGAAATCCTTCCAACCAAGACCTGACCTCATCCGAAGCAGCATCTTTCCTCAAGGCACAGGTCCAGTCTGAGATCTGGACAGAGGCCACTGAGTGGCACAGAGCTGTGGAGAGGACAGGTCTCAGCCCAGCCTAACACCCCCTGGAGCCTCACTCAGAGCAGTAACTTCATGGAGCTATACCAGACTTTAAACACAGTGCTTGTGGCTCCTTTCTGTTCTGGTGTTCTGGTTGGCTGAAGATGCAACCTAGGTGCACCTAGAAAAGCTTAAGATAATCTTTTTTTCATTCTACAAATATAATTGAGTGACTACTCTTTGCTGGATATGGGGAAGGCAGCAATAAACATGAAAGTCAAGGTTCATGCTCTCAGAGGGCTATCGTCACCATCATCACCCTCATCGACATCACCATCACTCCGACAAGAAACACGCTAGCTTGGTTTCTATTGGAAAGAATATTAATTTGGGGGCTTAAATCATATTTTAAGAGTTAACCACAATATTTAGCATCCAGGTAGCACAACCACCCCCAAGCTGTAAGGGAGCCCTACCTTAATGTGAATGGGCTGAGTTCTCCCACTGGGCAGCGTTTCAGGTGGCCAGTCATGGAGATGGAAATAATAAAGACTATGCAGGTGAGCAGTGAGGACCCTGAAAGAAAAATCGCTTGTGAACCCAATACTCAAGAGATCAGTGTTAATCATCTGGGGGAGGACATACCCTTATATACGTCTTTATATCCACATCCATGTGTATATGTGGACTCTGACTTCACAGCTGGAGTCTGAACTATCTCAGCATAATCTACTGCACATAGTTACTGACATCCTTACATGTTTCTTACTCCACCTAGGAACAGGGGTGACCTACACTGTGCTGCTAGGTAACACAACCCTGGCTGAGTTCAGCACGCAGAGGGGCCCGCTCCCCTACAATCTGAGCCTGGACAGAGGTGTCCAGCACCGAACGGGCCCAGGGATGCACCACCTGGAGATCCGAGCTGCCAGCGACACCATCAGCTCCGCCCCCTCCAGGAACATCACTGTCCACTTCATGGAGACTCTTTCGGGGCTGCAGGCCTCCTGGGCATCTGACCACTTGGAGCTTGGACAGGACCTACTAGTCAATGTCTCAGTGGCTCACGGCATCCCGGAGAGTTTGACCTTTGAGGTGGCAGGACTCAATACAACCTTCTCCTATGGAAAGAGAACCTCAGAGGGTCATTTGGGACTTACCATGTGGCGGTTCCTCTTGAAGGTATTTGGGGTGTGTGGCTCCCCTTCCAAATCTCCCTCATCTTCCCTTCCCAACTTGGTGTCTAGGGTCCTCTTAGCCAGTTTCTCCATATGTCCAAGACACAAACGTGGTTCACAGCATCCAGCTGAGGTCAGAGGCCATCTTTGGTCATGGAGCTTATATTCAGCTCTGGCACTTCTGACATTCTGTTGTTCAGTTGCTTGATCATGTCCGACTCTTTGTGACCCCATGGAGTGCAGCACACCAGGCTTCCCTGTCCTCCACTAACTGGAGTTTACTCAAACTCACGTCCATTGAGTCAGTGATGCCATCCAACCAATTTATTCTCTGCCGCCCCCTTCTCCTGCCCTCAACCTTTCCCAGGAGCCAGGGAACCCCCCTCCTGACATTGGGACCGGATCATTCTTTTTTGTGGGGACAGTCCTGTGCATCACAGGATGTTTAGCAGCATCCCTGGCCTTGACCCGCTCGATGCCAGTAGCACCAAATCATGACAACTACAAACGTCTCCAGTCACTGCCAACTGCGCCCTGGAGAGCAGAATCACCCTCATGGAGGATCACTGGAAGTGAGCAGGCGTACCTGGATCTCTTCCATCATTTCTAGAGGAGAATGTGTTTCGGGAAACTGCAGTCCACGCCCTGTGGGGAGAGAGACTGGTGGAAAAACGACAGGGTGGGAAACAGAGGGACAAGAAGGAAGTGCTGGGACGCTGGCGGGAATGGATGATAGGGCAGCAGACTGGCTGGCACCAGCCCGGGCAGGAGGCCACAGCTGACGTGCAATTAATCTGGAAAGAACAGAGCTCTTTGAGGCCAGTGTGGTGAGGTCAGCAGGCAGGAATGTGATGAAGCCGCACAGTCTCCAGCCCACCCAGGTCCCCTGCCCTGGGCCTCAGATGTGTGTGAGAAGGTGGGGTAATGAGGTGCAGGTGTGGGCCACCATGCCCTCAGCAAGGGAGTTGGTTAAAAACAGAGAGAGAGAGAGATGGCAGAAGGGATGATAGAGTCAAGAAGAGAAACACTGCAATTCTGCCAGGTACCGAAGGGTACAGATTGGAACAGGAAGAATCTGGAAATGAAATGGAATGACAATGGAAAATACAACACAGAGGCTATAGATCAAATGCAAATTAACTTTTGTCCCCTTTAAAGTTACTCTGTGGGGGATGAGAAATTAAAATCTCTGTACACCCTCTGACTTTTGGACTCACTCTCAGATGATAAGCAGTCTTCTCTTCCCACGAGAACAAACTGGATACCTCCGGGATGAAGGGGGTGAGGGAAGGGAAAGGGCACTGGGTAGGAACAGAGGCCTTCATGTGACGGCACCGGCCCTGCTCTCGGGGCCCTGCAGGTATTTGCAGCTGCCTCTCAGAGGAGCTTCCACGGGCTCCTGGGGTAGGGGTAATGCCTCTCCTTCGGGGCCACATCGCCTCAGCTGGTGCTTCTCCTGTCACCAAGAGGGTCCCTCTCTCTGTTCTCCTCATTCTCTCTACCATCTCCAGTGCCTCCTTTCCTGAGGGCAAACGTCTGGTCCATAGCAAATTCTCTCCCAGTCCTTGGCTGCTACCGGCCAACTGTAGTCATTTCCCAAATGCAGAAATGCCACCTTTCCTGTCTTCCCTTCCCCGTCTCTCCACCTGTCATAGATCATTCCTTTAAGGCCATGAGTAAGGAATTGCCCATGAGAGTCTCAATTGGTGCTAGTGGTAAATAATCTGCCTGCCAATGCAGGAGACATAAGAGACACAGATTCAATCCCTGGGTCGGGAAGATCCCCTGGAGGAGGAATTGGCAACCCACTCCAGTATTCCTGCCTGGAAAATTCCATGGGCAGAGAGGAGCCTGATGGGCTATAGTCCACGGGGTCACAGAGTCAGTGACTGAGTGACCAAGCACAGCACATGTGAGTCCTCAGTCCCAAAATATATAAACCCAGCTGTCCAGGGGCCCTCTCTGGAGACCTTCTCTCCAGGCTTGAGAAGAAGGAAGGCAGCACCCCCGCCCACTTCCCCATGAGAGAGGCAAGATGGAGACACACACGTAGCAGCAGCTCTGTCCAAATCCCCTGACTAATCTTTCTTCCCGCTCTCCACTCTCTTGACCCTTTAAAACCTCGGCAAGGCCCCCTTCTGCTGGAACCTCCTCTCTCATCTGGCAAACGAGGACTACTCATCCGTTGAACTTCAGCTCTGGCCCCTGCCACACCCCGTAAACATTTCTTTCTCCCCCGAGGTGAAAGCAGCCCCCTAACCGTGCTCACACTGCTCCCCATGCTAATTCTGGAGAGCCCCACATGCCTACTAGACCATATGGCCCTGAGGACAAGGACCACTTTCATTCCTTTCCGTGTCCTCAGAGCCTCTATGCCTGGCATACAACAGCGAATCGTTAAATGCTTCAGTGATGAAAGAGTCAGATGCTGTGCTCAGAGGACTGGGGAAGCACAGGCTGGGAGAACTGCCTCAGAGTAAGCTGAACCTCTGCTTACAGTGCCCATAATTCTCCACTTTTTGTATTGCAGGCACCTTTCTGGTCACTGTAGTGGTGAGGGACGCCTTCTCAGACTTGAGTTTGGAAATTGGAAGCATCACTGTCACAGGTAAGAATTTTCTGAAAAGGGGTATAAAATCTGTGACTAGGGGCATCCACACTGGCTCAGGATCTAGAAAGGGGCCCCTCAAAAAGAGATATTAAGAATTCTCTGGTTACTCTAAACAGGCAATAATGTAAGCAGTATAACATCCAACCATTGATACAGAATTCTAAAACATCCAGACTTGTATTACTTACAGTCCTTTTGGCTTCAAGTAATAGAAAGCCCCATCTAAGTGGCTTTAAGTTCAAGTCACATTATCTCATGTAATTGGTTAGGAGGTAAGTGGTTCCAGGGATGGTTCAGTGGCTCAATATCACCAGCAAGGACCCAGACTCCATCTGTCATTCTGCTCTGTCATCCTCAGAGCATTTGTTTGATCCTTCGGCTTGTGCCTCATGTAATCAAGATGCTGCTGCAGTTCCAGACATCACATGTCAACCCAGCATTATCCAGCAGCAGCAGAAACCCATTTACCCATATTCATCTCTTTTAAAAAAAATAACTCTATTTACTTATTCATGGTTGTGCTGGGTCTTCGTTGCTGCATAGGCTTTTCCTTAGTTGCAATGAGCAGGACTACTCTTTAGTTGTGCTGAGTGGGCTTCTCTCTGCAGTGGGTGGCATCACTTGTGGATCATGGGCTCTAGGATGCACGGGCTTCAGCAGTGGCAGCTCCCAGGCTCCAGAGCATGGGCTTAATAACTGTTGTGGTGCTCAGGCATAGTTGCTTTGTGGCATGTGGGATTTTCCTGGCCCAGGAATCGAATCTACGTCTCTTGCATTGGTAGGCAGATTCATTACTACTGAGCCACCAGGGAAGCCTCCCTCTTCTTTTTATTTGGCAGGGGGGGAACTTTTCCACTAGTCCCTAGCAAACTTCCCTTTAAATACCATTGGCCAAGGTAGGGTCATATGCCCAACTGCAAGGGATGCTGGGAAGCCAGCATTTTTAGGCCCTGTGAGAGAAGATGGATTCTATCAGGCAAGAGGAAGGCTGTTGGTAGGCAGCCAAGAGTAGATGTCACTGTCTGAAAGTTTGCCTTGAACATGTTTGCCAAAACTTTTGAGTAGCAAGAGGCAGAAAAACAATTCAAACTGGCTCAAGTCAAAAGGAAATTTTATCAGTTCTCAGAAAAGTCCAGGGTTTAGGCACAGCAGGATCCAGTCACTCAATGTCTTCAGAAATCTGCCTCTCTCCATCTCTCTTCATCTCTTGATTCTATGTTGGCTGCAGTCTGATTCCCTCTTCCTTAAGTAAGTAGCCAGATGGCCCCAGGCTTCAGTCCTTAACCCCGAGGAGAAAAAGCATCTCTTTGTTGACATTTCCATCATAAGTCCTGACGCTGCCTCTCACTTGTCCCAGCTTGGTTCATGGTCCCTCCTAGACCTGCTGCTGAGGCCAGGGGGAAGTGGTACTCAGCAGACCAGGGTACACGTCCACCCTGGAACCTAATGTAAGATCAGATCCACCCACAGGATTGAGAGTGTGGAGGGACGCTCCTCCCAGGGAAAAAACATCACCTGTAAGTGCTGTTATCAAAAGAAGGTGGCAAGGACACCTGGAGGGGAGGGAAAATATGAGATGTCCATTCTGCTGTCCACAGCCCTCCTAGGAGTTTGCACACATGCCATTTAAGGCCCAGAGAGGTTAAGTGACTTTGCAGAAGTCACTCAGTTGATTCATGGCAGGACCAGGGTAGCAACTCTCTCTCTAAATTTCTTTATTCAGGGACCATCTTCCTTCTTAAGGTTAAGCAAGTTCTCTGGGTCTAGCATTTTAGCTTTGCTTTGTATAATTTTACAGACCTTCAAACTTATCATTGTGAGAATGAGAATTTACTGAGAGGGAATTTTTTTTAAAGATCAGCAATACTTTGATATTAAAATATCCAAGCCACCAGGGCCTAGTGAATCACATGGAATGACCAACCCTAAGTGCTCAGCTTAATCACTACAGTTTAATTAGGCAGTAATCACACTCACATTTCAGTTATCTTCAGAGCATATCACCTGAGAGTACCTGCTCCATTTTTTAAAAACTTGACACACTAATGTTCTTTATGGATGAACAGATGACAAAGCAATTATATATAGCACAGCACTCAGTCCTCTTGGAGCTTTGAAAAATAAGGGTTGCCTTCAGCCTTCTTTACAGATGTGTATGCTCAGTCGCTCAGTCGTGTCTGGCTCTTTGCAGCCCTATGGGCTGTAGTCCACCAGGCTCTTCTGTCCATGGCTTTCCAGGCAAGAACACTGGAGCAGGTTGCCATTTCCTGTTCCAGGGGATCTTCCCAACCCAGGGATCAAACCTGCATCTCTTGCGTCTCCTGCATTGGCAGGTGGGTTCTTTACCACTAGTGCCACCTGGGAAGTCCACTCTTTATGGATGAAGCATCTAATACTCAGTAACTAACCTGCCCAGGTTCACACAGCTGGTGAGAGGCCAATGAAAGATCCAGAAACACTCCATGGTGCACTGAGTCCAACTCCTACCAGACTGCTAGAGTAGCTTGTACCCATCTCTCCCCATTCTGCATTCAGTGAGGTCAACTTGGCATCTTGAGCTCTGCCTTTATGGGATCATTTGCACCACAGAAGTAATCCACAAGCACTACAAATCAGGGCTCCCACCCTCACCCTTCAAGTGCTAGGTAAACATTAATAGAAAACAGTTGCATGTCTGACCTAAATATTGAGTCCTACTTGCACTGGCAGCTGTCTACCTCTTTCTTACCTGCAAAAGCAGTGTCTCTGGGCCAGTGGCAAACATGACGGTTTTGCTTCTGACCTGTTTCCTATGACCTGAATGTTTGCTATGTGTCCCTAAATTATTTCCAGAGACAGGCAGATGCTCTGACTCTGCCCTTTGGTAACCTTAGAAACACCACCAATGTTTGACACCCATCCCCACTGTGTTCACAGCTCCTTCCAGCCTCCAAGAACCACCTGGAACAAAGGTCCAGAGAAAGAATGTGAGTATTTTTAAAAAAACACTTAACCTTACAAGAAAAAAGGTGTCTAAGTACTCTGTTTTATTGGGGTTTGGGCCTTTTGGGTGCCAACAGCAGAACACTAGCAATCAGTGAGGTTTCTTCTGTTTAAAAAGAAGAACGGAAATCAAATGAAGCATGCTCTCTAGCCACAACAGCACTATACAATAAATCAGTAATAAGTTATCTAGGATAAGTAGATAACTATCAGACATTTTGGAAATTAAACAGCACACTTCTTAAAAAAAATCAGTGGGTCAAAGAAGAAAATCAGAAGGCTATTTTAAAATATTTCTAAGTGATAATGATAACACAGCCTATCCATATATACGAGATACAGCTAAGGCAATGCTCAGAGGGAAATTCATGGCTTCTAATGCTTATTTTAGAAAAAAGGCCCAGGTTCTTTAGTGTTTATAGCAAGACTAAGTCTTTGATTCCTTGCTGTTGACTTTTTTCTTGCATTCGTCTCTTCAACAGCAAGACTACTGTGCCTCTACAATGTTCAACGTTCAGATATTAGGGGCTGGGGATATGTTGGTGAATAAACATATGTGTGGTCCCTGCCTTCATGAAGCTTAGTGGGTTGAGACAACAAATTAGCAAGGAATTAATAATTGTGATGTGTCTAACTAGAATCAATAGGGTGCGGTGACAGCAACTAACAGTGTAAGTGTACTGTTAAATGCGACCAGACAAGACCTCTGAAGAAGTGACATTTAAGTGGGGACCTGAAGGTAGGCTAGTCAGCCACCTTGTTAGGAAGAACAAGAGCTGTCTGGGTGCATAGATGAGAAGGCTCTGAGGCTGTGTCAGGGGAGGAGGAGGATGGAGGAGATTACTGAGATGGGCAGAGGCCAAATCACACGGGGTCTCGGGTGCGAGGGTGTTTGGGTTTTATTCTCGGGCCATGGAGACCCCTGGGGGTCGAGCTCTGTTGCAGCCTCCAGTTATTCCCAGGCCAAGCCCTCTGGGCCTGAGCTTTCAACAGATCCAACCAGAATTGATCCTGGAGCACACGCACTCCTGACAACCCCTTTCCTAGAATCCATGTGCTCTCTGTCACTGCCCAGCTCACCCTCCCTCCTCCTCCCAGAAGGCTCCAGGGTCCTGTCCTCTGGGAAGCTTACCCAACACCAGCTGTCTGCTGTGTAGAGCTAACAGCTCTGCAGCCTCTCTGCTCCAGACACAAGAGGACGCACATCACTATTACTCTCACTTGATATGCAGCAACCCCAGGAGCCAGACGCGATCAGAACCTCCAGGGGAATAGACACTCTTAGCCTATTGCCTCCCTTATCTATATTCTCATGATCCCCTGAACGCCCTCTACTGCAGCAGTTAGCACTCTGCGTTTTAATCCTTGGTCTTCTCGTCTGTCCGTCAGAGGAGACTGGGGCTGGGCCTCTCTCTGTTCCTGTATCTCTAGGCATCAAGCACAGGGCCTGGCCCATAGCTGCCACTGCCAGCACAGCTGAATGTATGATGAACCTTTGGCCGTCAGTCCCACCAGGCTAGTGACTTACCTGGTGATCCATCCCACTCCACACCTTACACTGTAGCCATCTCTTGCACAGACTGCTCTGGGGCGGAAGGTGGGGTGCAACTGTGGAGGGTGTCTCACTGGCCAGCTGCTTCTTCTGCAGAGAGACAAAGGGAACGTGGAGCTGTATGTGGAACCTGGTCCATACTTGGATCCTTTCACCACAGTGACCCTGGGCTGGCCGGATGGGGATAAGGACTTACGCTTCCAGTGGGCATGTGGTAGGTGGTCTTAGAGCTCTGAAACATCTTATCTCATCACGAAGCAATGGACAGCAGTCAGCTTTTGCTGTTCTTAACCTTCACACCAGGATTATTCATGCTTGACATTTTGTGTGCCTTGTATGTGCCAGAGATGGTGAATTCCATGGAAATGGGAGGTGCGGGGAGCAGTGGCCTTGAAGGCAGGCAACCAGAAGAGGCACTATCTATAGAGGATTTAGGAACAATACTTAGACCCTAAAAATCAGTCTGCTTTTTTATTATTGCCACAAATAATGTCAGTGGTAAAACACTCCTCTCCTCTTGGACTCCATCCCTCTTTTAACCTCCACGCTTTTGGTACGCCACAGTTTAGAAAGAGGAAATGATGAGGCCTTTTCTGACAAAACTTTTCTGTCAACCACTAGCACCTATTTTGGAGAAGGCAATGGCACCCCACTCCAGTACTCTTGCCTGGAAAATCCCATGGACAGAGGAGCCTGGTAGGCTGCAGTCCATGGGGTTGCTAAGAGTCGGACACGACTGAGCAACTTCACTTTCAGTTTTCACTTTCATGCATTGGAGAAGGAAGTGGCAACCCACTCCAGTGTTCTTGTCTGGAGAATCCCCGGGACGGGGGAGCCTGGTGGGCTGCCGTCTCTGGGGTCGCACAGAGTCGGACACAACTGAAGCGACTTAGCAGCAGCAGCAGCAGCAGCACCTATTTTTAAGTGGTTGTTCTCCTTTTTAAAGGAATATCTAGCTAAGTGTATGTGCTCAGTTGTGCCGACTCTTTGTGACCCCATAGACTGTAGTTCACCAGGCTCCTCTGGCTATGGAATTTCTCAAGTAAGAATACTGGAGTAGACTGCCATTTCCTACTCCAGGGAAATCTTTCCAATTCAGGGATCAAACCCGCGCCTCTTGCACCTCCTGCATTAGCAGGCAGATTCTTAGATATATCCTGCCTATGGACACACTCCTTTAGAAATAAAATGAATGCCATTCATACTATACATATTGCTTTTGTTAACCATTTTTTTCATTGAACAATATATCCCATATATTTTTAAGTCAATATATTCTTCTGCACCTTGATTTTCATAACTGCATAATAGACTGTCAAGTTGCTATATGGACAGTTACTCACTAGAGAAGGCAATGGCACCCCACTCCAGTACTCTTGCCTGGAAAATCCCATGGACCGGGGAGTCGCTAAGAGTTGGACATGACTGAGCAACTTCACTTTCACTTTTCACTTTCACGCATTGGAGAAGGAAATGGCAACCCACTCCAGTGTTCTTGCCTGGAGAATCCCAGGGACCGGGAAGCCTGGTGGGCTGCCGTCTATGGGGTCGCACAGAGTCGGACATGACTGAAGTGACTTAGCAGCAGCAGCAGCAGCCCTCTTTTTGGACACTGAGTTTCTTTTGAATTATTTGCCCTTAAAAACAATGCTATAATGAACATCCTTACAATGTTCAGTTTTTATTTGCATCTGTGATTACTTTCATCAACAAGTTCCGAAGTCATGTAATATTTGAAATCTTTTGATATGAATTGGCAAGTGTCACAACACCCTTCAGCATGTTAGTTCTTATTATCTGAATTAATAGAGGATACAACAAGTATAGACTTGAGGTGACTGAGCTGGTGACCCGACCCCCAGGCATGTCCTGTGAATGACTACACACTGAGGGCGGTTGGGGTAGTGGGTAAACATTGATCAACAGAGGTGAAGGGCAAAGACTTACTGAGCTGATATGAAGCAGGAGATGATCTGCAGCCTCCCAGATGGAGATTCGTCCCCCAGGTCCCCAGTGTACCCCCAGAGACAGACAGCTGTGGACAGTCCCTTACATCAAGAACAAGACGCCGCCTCGAATGTTCTCCAGGCAGGGCTGTTTATCCTCTCAGCGCCTCTCCAGCTACAGGCTGTCCTGCTCACCAGTGCAAGTCACTGAGGCAAAACAAACCCTGCAGGTTTGCTTAGAGTTTCGGTGAAGCAAGGGTTATTTTCCTAGAAGCATCCTTCTGCAGCACCATTCCTACAACCTGAAAGGGAACTGAAAAAAAAAAAATCTCTATTTGGAGCCAATTTTCTTATCAATGACCCATTTCTTCTAAAAACCCAAACCAGAAGGTAGCCACATGTGTTAAGTTCAAGGCTCCTGGTGGATTGCAGTGTTGACCCACCTCTCTCTCTCTCTCAGGGCGCTGCTGGGCCCAGTGGAGTGACTGTGTTGAGAGGCAGCTGCTCCGCACAGACCAGAGGGAGCTGGTAGTTCCACCGGCCTGCCTGCCACCCTCGGACTCTGCGGTTACCCTGCGCCTGACAGTCTGGAGAGGCCTGGAGCTGGAGAGCCTGCGGGAGCAGTGCCTCTATGTGTCCGCCCCCTTGGAACTCAGGCCGCGAGTCAGGTGGGCGCGTGAGAGCAAACTCCTGCAGGGTTGCCGTCCGGCCAGCGTGTTCTGACAGTCAGCTCTGGCTACACTGAATAAGGGGCAGGGTTCACACTGTGGGGGGGAAACCAGGCCCTGTCTCCATTCTCTCTGGAGTCACTCAGTGGTCAGTGATGAATCACACAAATGAATGGAAAGAGAAAGTGTACCTCCATGACAGCTTCCCTGACCCCAAGGCTGCCTCAGCAGAGATGTGAAGATGGAAGAGGAATGAACTTGGCCAGGGAAAGGGGGCTTGAGAGAGAACAGAACAGCAAAGGGAGGGAGCATAGAACAATCTAGAAGTGAAAGAGGCTGGTGTGGCTGGAGCACAGAGGAAGAGGAGGCAGGGGCTAGCTTGGCAGGGCCTTGAGTATTGTGTGAGACGATGACTTTGGACTCTATCCTGAGTTCTGGAAAGCCACCAAGATGTTTAAGCAGGCTGGGAATATGAACATGTTTTGCTTCCAAACACTGGTAGCTGGGTAGAGAAGCAGCTGGAGCAGGTGAGAGAGGACTCAGGGAAACTGCTTAAGCTCATGCAGGAATCAAGAGGAGAGTTCAAGGTAGCAATGACTGCCAGCTGGGTCCCTGAAGGAAGAAGATGGCTCACTCGAACCGGGAACTGATGGGAGCTGGATAAGGGTTGATTTACAGATGCGGGCAGGGATAAGAGGACCAACCATGGATGATCATGGAGGCTGCAAGAAGAAGCCATTGTCCTTCTTAGGACTTCAGGGGAAAGAGGCGGGGATAGCATTCCTGTGAACCCCCCGGGGAGCTGCAGCTGTGGGAGAGGTGCCCCCGGAAGAGGTTGGGGCCTCAGCCAGAGGAGCACGGCCTCTGTCAACTACAGGCCATTTGGTGAGGAGCAGGGAGAGTGGTGAACTATCCCAATGCTCCCCATTGGCTAGGCCCAAACAGAAGACAGAGGGTGTTGGAACCTGGTGATGCAGTCTGTGGAGCTCAGTCCTGGGTGCACAGAGCCAGAGTTGATGGCAAGCGGGCTGCAGGGGCAAAGGGAGGATGTCCGGCCCACTAGCTCTAGGGTAGACGAGAAGTCAGAAGTAGGATTATTCAGCTACTGTGAAGCTCATATGGAAAGGACTGGGGATGGCTGGACACAGCAGGAGTCAAACTGACCTCTCACTGACTCAAGAAGGGGAATATGACAACACAGAGAAGGCCTAAGATTCAGGTCAGGATGTGTGGGCCCACGCTCCACCCCCAGTCAGGATGAATCACATAACCTCTCTGAGCTCGGTTTGCTCATCTGTGATATGGGAATGCTGATAGGGTTATGGTCAGCACTGGATAAGCCAATGAAAGTGGGACATGGCAGGTATGCTGCAGAATCATAGCGTTCACTGGGGCCGGAGCTCCAGTACATTGGCCACCTGATGTGAAGAGCGACTCGCTGGAAAAGACCCTGATGCTGGGGAAAACTGAAGGCAAAAGGTAAGAGGGGGCAGAGGATGAGATGGTTGGATGGCATCACCGATGGACATGAATCTGAGCAAACTCCAGGAGATATTGAAGCATGGGGGAGCCTGGTGTGCTGCAGTCCATGGGGTCACAAACAGTCAGACATGACTTAGCAACTGAACAACAACTGATCATTATTAGAACTATAAAGAATCATGGAGATTGATAGCTCTCATCCCCTCACTTTGCAAGTGAGGAAACCGAGGCTCAAGCAGGTTAAGTGACTTGTGCGAGGTAGCCTTTCATAAGTGGCAGGGACGAGACTGGAGCCTGGGGTCCTGTCAGCCTCCTGAACTCTTCATACTGTTATCCTGGGCAGTGAATGGAATGGGGATTCAGGCAGGCACAAACTGCTCCGTCTCCATGACCACGCGTATGTCCCGGTTTGGGTTGGGGAAGGGGCTGCTTTTTTTCTGCTTTTACTTGAAAAAAGGCTGTTTCCTACCTTCTCAAATAACTTGAAAAGAACTGGACCAAGCAAGGTGGCTCCTCAGACTAAGGATCTTCCCGGCTCCATTCTCTGTCTCCCTTTCAGCTGTGAGGAGAACTGCGGGCCAGTGGACACCAGCAGGGACATTATGCTGAAGGTCACCATGGGGGACAAGTCTGCAGCAGCCATGTTCAGCTGGTATTTGGATGACACCCTACTGGCGAAGGTGAGGATACTGGCAGCCTGGCAAAAACAGAAACATCTTCCCACTTTGACTGACCAGACCTGTGTCACGGGCCCAGGACTGAGCTGGGGGTGGGTCAGTCCACTCAGCCCGTGGAGTAGGAGTCGGGGGCTAGGGGCACTGGCTTGCAGAGATGCAGGGGAGCAAACCAACAACAAACATCACAGCAGATGCCATGGGGGCCCCAGCCATCCCTCTTACCAGGCTGATCCAGGCTTCCTGCAGTGCTAGGGGGAGGCTGCTGGCCCATAACCGTGGGAGTCTAACAGCCAGCCCCCAGCCTTTGAGTGCCACAATTTCTGTGGTGCAGCCTATGCTCCAGAGCTCCCCATGACACCAGGCTGAATGAAGCTGGGTGCCTCCTGAAACCACTTCTTTGCCTCGTTTCCTTTTCTCCCCACCTCAGCTGCCCTCTTGGTTTTCCCTGGGAGCCCTCCCTTGTAATGCCCTGCACATGAACCCTCATCTCAGGCTCTGCTTCCAGGGAACCTGACTGAGGACAGATACCCCAACATGCTGGGGATGAGCATTTGGGCTGACCTCAGGGAAAGAGCCGGTGCTGCTGTCCATCCATCAGAGACAAATCCGAAAGGCCTCCCCAGCTCAGAAGCCACTGCCCGGGGGGTCTGGTGGCCTGGCTGCAGCCTCAGGGGTCCTGGGCTGTGCTCTCTTTCAGGCTGAGCCTCTCCCTGAGGCCTGCAGACTCCAAGGATTCTGGCCGCGTTCTTCAATCCTCCTTCAGAGCAACACCTCCACCCTGCTGCTCAGCAGCTCCTTCCTGAGGACCCGCGGCCAGGCTGCCCGGATCAGAGTCACAGGTGGGAAGGCTCCTCCAGTCTCTTGTCACAGACCCCACCTCCTGCAGAGAGTGAACCGAGAGGAAGCCAGGGGTGCTGAGACAGGGCCAGCACACACAGGCTCTGGGGCGAACCCCACCCCCGCCACCTTCTAGCCGGGAGACCTTAGGCCAGAGATTTGAGCCTGTTTCCTCACATGCAAGCAGGGCAATAGAAAGGTCTGCCTCTGAACTGTACGGCGCAGGCTGAGCGACACGACGTGGGTGGTGAAAGCAGACCGTCCCGGGGTGCAGCCTGCGTCCTGCCAGGAGATTCAGCACTTCTCACTGAAAACAAGCGCCAGACAGCAGAATGTAGGCTCTCAGAAAGATAAACAATGGGGTAACTATTCCTTTTCACATGAACTCCTTTGATTCAGTATTTCTCAAAGTGGCTCAAAGGCCACTAGCCCAGGATAACCTGGTACTATTTTAAATTACACATTCCTGGGTTCATCCCAACCTTCTGAATTAAGTCTGGGCCAGGGAATTCATTTTAATTGATTAAAATTCTGTATGCACAACTCTTCCAGGCATGCACTGTTTTTGAAAACTAGGTGATTTTAACAGGTGGTTCGGGGTGTTGGTCCAGGTTAGCTGGGGCTCTTCATGGTGCTGTGGGAGTCCTTGGTTTGGGGTAGGATCTTCCTCCTTCTAGGTCCTGACTGTGGCCCTTCCAAGCTTGGTCTCTTGGGACAAAAGTCTTGTTTTCCAATATTTTTCCTCCTCACTAAAGCCCTGTGAGGAAGCTATTGTTATTAGCTTCACTTTACAGATGAGGAACTGAGTCGCATAAAGGTCAGAGCCAAGGTCACATGGAGAGTAAGTGGCAGGACTAGGATTCTGCCTCTGTCCAGTGAGTGAGACCCTGGAATGCCCTGCTTGAGGTGTGAGGGGTAGGGGTGGAATACTTAAGATATGCAGATTTCTGAGCCTTACCCCCGAAGCTCCAGAGAGAGGCTCTGGAGCAAGGCCTGGGAATCTGCATGTTAAACAAGTTCCCAGGAGATCATGAGCCATGGTGGAGTTTGTGTGACACACACAGCCCCTAAGCACATCTTTTGCTTTCACTCCCCAGCAGTGACAAGGTGTGCCTATGGGGAGGACACCTATGTGGTCAGCTCCCTGCCTCCCCTGGAGGTGCCCACCTGCACCATTGCCCCAGAGGAGGGGACCATCCTGACGAGCTTCACCATCTTCTGCAATGTCTCCACTGCCCTGGGCCCCCTGGAGTACTGCTTCTGCTTGGAGTCAGGTACCGGCTCAGGACTGCACTCACCCCTCACTCCTGAGCTCATTCCTCTCCAAGAGCAGGCACCTGTCTCTCTCTGAGAGCTGCAAAAAATGTGTTCTGTGGGTGAGAGAGGTTTGCAGGATGACCCATAACCCCCGCCCCCACTGACCCAGCATGTCCCATCACTATCTCCTCTGCAACTATAGAGGCCAAAATGACCTCTGTCCTGGCATGAGGGACACGGGAAGATGAAATGGAGGAGGGTGTGCAGAAGTATGACTACCAGGACACCATTCCTTAGTACACTCTGGGAGGAGCCCTGACTCCTGGAGCTCTTCAGGACTAACACGGCCCAGCTCACAGAATCATCAGTGATGTTGGGACCCATTTTGGAGAGGCAACAGGGAGTGGGTGATGTCACAGAGCATGCCAGGAGGAGAACCGCTTGCAAAGGTCCACAGGAGGAGATGATGCATGCTGACGCCACCCACCACGATGCCCTGGCCAGCACACTGTCGCTGTAGCCCCCACCCAGGACTGCTGCAGGGCATCTTCAGGAGAGACGGGAAAGCCACCCAAAGTGCCTCTGCTCACCTGGAATGGGGGTGGCTGGTTCTTGGCAGGCTTATCTGAGTCCTTGTCTCTTCCCAATGAACTTCAGCATTTTATGACGCTCACAAGAGCTCTTGAAAATGTTCTAGTCAGACTGGGACCATCATCCAAACTGAGGCTCCAGGAGTGTTGCTGGGGGGCTCCCCGGTATCTAGCATTAAACACCACAATGATGTAAACTGGACACCTTGACAAGGTGAAGGTGGAGGGGAGCTATCGTCAGATCATGGGGTGTCGTTCAAATAGATGTGGAATGCATGTCTGTGCCTGGGTCTGAGCCTACAGGGAAACAATTCAAGGAAGGTAAGTAGATTTCATTTCAAATCTGTATCTCCCTAAATGAAGACACCAGGCCAGCTGCTCCAGTTCTGATTGCTTATTCTGTTATAGTTCCTCCTTCTGCCTGACACAGGTGAGCAGGGGGAAGGAAGCATGACCAATATAAAAATGAACTGGCAATTGCAATTCAATAACTTTGTGATTGCACACTACAATGAAGAGATTCCAATAGGCGAGTCCCCTTTAAGGACACAAGGATATTCATTCATTCATTCATTTTTACAACAAATATATTGAATTTCAGGCTCTGTTCTAGGTCCTATATATACAGTAATGAACAAAATAGAGGAAGTCTCTGACCTCATTGTATTTATAATCATGGTGGAGACAGCTGGTAAACA
This sequence comes from Aepyceros melampus, assembly GCA_006408695.1. Lineage (NCBI taxonomy): Eukaryota > Metazoa > Chordata > Mammalia > Artiodactyla > Bovidae > Aepyceros > Aepyceros melampus. The sequence goes on along the minus strand of SJXQ01002050.1, from coordinate 400,163 downwards.
AAGACACAGGATGGGAGGCACTGTTTTAGACAGAGCTACCTGGGAAGACCTTTATACAGGGAGTAATATTTGAGGGAGTCTGGATAGGCTTTGAACCAGTTGTTAAGATCGTCTTCCTTTCCTTCTGCTCCTCTTTCTCCTTATTTTTGTAATTTGGTTTACCACTTTGAATTTTTCTAAAAAATCTATTGAGGGGGATTGTTTTTCTGAAAATCTTCATGGATTCTAGTAAGGCTATTCCAAAGTCACAGCAGCAGGTGATTTCCTAGGAAGGACAGTCAGTTCAGTAGCTCAGTCATGTCCGACTCTTTGTGACCCCATGGACTGTAGCACGCCAGGCTTCCCTGTCCATCACCAACTCCCAGAGCTTGCTCAAACTCATATCCATTGAGTCAGTGATGCCATCCAACCATCTCATCCTCTGTTGTCCCTTTCTCTTCCTGCTTTCAATCTTTCCCAGCATTGGGGTCTTTTCAAATGAGTCAGTTCTTCGCGTCAGGTGGCCAAAGTACTAGAGATTCAGCTTCAACATCAGTCCTTTCAATGAATATTCAGGACTGACTTCCTTTAGGATGGACTGGTTGGATCTCCTTGCTGTTCAAGGGACTCTCAAGAGTCTTCTCCAACACCACAGTTCAAAAGCATCAATTCTTTGACACGCAGCTTTCTTTAGAGTCCAACTCTAACATCCACACATGACTACAGAAAATATCATAGCCTTGACTAGACAGACCTTTGTTGGCCAAGTAATGTCTCTGCTTTTTAATATTCTGTCTAGGTTTTCCTAGTTTTTCTTCCAAGGAGCATGCATCTTTTAACTTCATGGCTGTGGTCACCATCTGCAGTGATTTTGGAGCCCAAGAAAACAACATCTGTCACTGTTTCCGTTGTTTCCCATCTATTTGTCATGAAGTGATGGGACCAGATGCCATGATCTTCATTTTTTGAATGTTGAGCTTTAAGCCATCTTTTTCACTCTCCTCTTTCACCTTCATCAAGAGCTCTTTAGTTCCTCTTCACTTTCTGCCATAAGGGTGGTGATATCTGCATACCTGAGGTTATTGATATTTCTCCTGGCAATCTTGATTCCAGCTTGTGCTTCATCCAGCCTGGCATTTCTCATGATGTACTCTGTATATAAGTTAAGTAAGGGGGCTTCCCTGGTGGCTCAGAGGTTAAAGCGTCTGCCTCCAATGCAGGAGACCTGGGTTCGATCCCTGGGTCGGGAAGATCCTCTGGAGAAGGAAATGGCAATCCACTCCAGTATTCTTGCCTGGAAAATCCCATGGACGGAGAAGCCTAGTAGGTTACAGTCCACGGGGTCGCAAAGAGTTATCCAAAGTCATAGCAGCAGGTGATTTCCTAGGGAGGACAGAGGATCAGCATAAACTCTGTCTTCTCCCGGGAAGTATGGAGGCCAGGAGTCCCTGCCGTGCCCTCACGCGCTGTGGCTTTTGTGTCCTTGTCATCAGGCTCTACCTTGGTGGACTTGCAGTCACGCTGAGACCTGGGAATGCCCCTTTAATTATTCAATGTCCATTTGCCAGGTTCCTGTCTACACTGTGGCCCTGAACCTGCCCTCCCTTCAGTTTACCTGCCACTTGGAAAAGAAAACAATGACTTCATGTTGACAGTGGTCATTTCTGTCTCCAATCACGCGGGGGGCAGACAGCAGACCCAGGCAGTGGTTAAGGTGAGTGGCAGCCACTGTTCCTCTACTGAGACAATTTCTTGTTTGTTTGTTTTTTTAAATTAACGAATTTATTTCTTTGCCTGGCTGTGTTGGGTCTTACTTGTGGCATGTGGGATCTTGGTTGAATCACGTAGAATCTTTCACTGTGGTGCATGGACTCTCCAGTTGTGGTGCACAGGCTTATTTGCCTCATGGCATGTAGGATCTCAGTTCCCCAACCAGGGACTGAACCCATGTCTTTTGTATTGCAGGACAGATTCTTAACCACTGAACCACCAGTAAAGTCCCTGAGATAACTTCTTGACTTGTCTGAACTTCACCAAGAGGGTGTGGGGTTGAAAGGAGCCAAGGGCATGACCATGTGAGGGTTTATTCATTCATTCCTTCAACATATATTTACAAAGCACCTACCACTTGCCTGGTCCTGGTGACACAGCCATGGGGAAAACAGACCTGGTCTCTCCCTTTGTAGATCTTATGACTAGTGGTTGGTACAGGGGAAGGATCCAGGGGATTTGGGGTGGGGTACCTTAGGGAGGTGGGGGCAGAAGAACCTAGAGATGAGTTAGACCAGTGCCTTCAGAGTTCAGAGGAAGGAGGACCAAGATCAGCCACTAGGTCTACAAGGAAGAGGTTGGATAAAATTTCAAGTCAGTTTCAAAGGTGAGAAGCCAGGTAGATGGAAAGGCCTGCAGGCACAATGAAGAGAACAGTGAGAGGTGAAGTCATGACCTGCCCGAGATTTGCTCCAGGTGGCCATCAGCGCAAGTGGGTCCACTACCCTCAAGCCCTGGGGGGAGCGCCCATGCCAGGTAAAGCCGTCCAGCCCTACTCTGCTTCACCATGTGCAGGCTGGGCCTTCAGGCTCCAGGTTCTAGAACAAGAACTGGTGGGTTGAGATCCTCCTGCTCTGAGCACATCTCTGGTCTCCTGTTAGGTGGGACCTGGACACACCTGTGTGGAGGAGGAAGCATTCCAGGCCATGGTGTGGGACAATGTCACCGCCATTCTGCAGGGTGGGCGTGGCCCTGAGCAGCTCTTCCATCTGGCCCAGGCTGTGTCATCCGTACTGAACCAGGGGCCGGGCTCCAGGCAGCTGCCGAGAGTGGACACCAGACAGAAGGTGCTCCCAATGGACTCCCCTGTCCTTTTGCTGGGGTCCTGGGGTCTGCATGCAGCCATCTGGGGAGGATAGTGGGGTCCATGGATCCATGGGGAAGTCTTTGGTGTCTCCCAAGTTGATGTCACATCTATTTTCCAGTACTTTCAGTGAGTGACATAAAATGAAGCAACCTTTCTCTGCTCAGCTTCATGGAACCACAGGTTTCTAGGGTGGGAAGGAATTTAGAGGTACCACTCCTGTCTCTTCCTGCTCAATTCAGTTCAGTTGCAGTTGTGTCTGACTCTGAGCAACCCCATGGACTGCAGCACATCAGGCTTCCCTGTCCATCACCAACTCCCAGAGCTTACTCAAATTCATGTCCATCGAGCCAGTGATGCCATCCAACCATCTCATCCTCTGCTGTCCCCTTCATCTCCTGCCTTCAATCTTTCCCAGCATCGGGGTCTTTTCCAATGAGTCAGTTCTTCGCATCAGGAAGGGGATGAAACTGAGGCCCAGAGGAGAAAAGTGACCCCGACTTGGTCATATGGTTCATGGTTTGATGCTGTCCCAGCTCTGTTACTTACCATTTCTATTGTCAGGCCTAAGACTGAAATTCTCTAAGCCTCAGTTTTCCCACCTGAAAAACAGGGACAATAATAGTATTTTCCTTACAAGGTTGTGGTGAATGTTCAGAATTACATTCACTGTAGCTGTGAGTCAAATCACAGGAAAATTGCCAACATTCAAACAGCTTTAATTCGTGAATATGGCCATGTCATGTGATACAACCTAGTATCAGCAACTCTGGCAGAAGGGATGGTTACTTCCACTCCCAGTGCATGCTCCCAGGCATCTGCCTGCACTCACCACACACAGCGTCACACGCACCTGCTGGGTGTGGGGGCCAGAGGACAGACTCCTCTGGAACCTGAAGGGTTTGCATGAGAGCTCTGAGCACACTGCAGAGGATGTGAGCAGCTTTCCTGGGTCCACATTTCCAGGAGGTAGTGAAGACAAGAGCAATCCCAGGTTGGCTCTTCCCTTGCCCACCTCCAGCCCTCTCACCCCAGCCTTTCTCCCCACTTAGTCCCCCAGCCCCAACACACATGCACACAACTCCACCTGGCTCTCATTCACCCTGAGCATGACTTACATGCTTCCCTTTGGAAGGGAACTTCTTTTTGGATGCCATATGATCCTAAGCACACAGACTACATAGCCTGACCCCAGGTCTTCTCATGAAACACTGGGGTCCTGGTGAGAGACAGTGTCAAGCTCTCATTGGGCAATGGAGGAGATTTTAAGAAGGGCTCTGTTGAGAAAACTGGAGGCAAGTTTTCAGAAACAAACAAGAGAGGACACAGGACCCCAGGGGCTCACCCTGAAGTGACCAGGATCCTGAAGGGGCAGCTGTGTGTGGAGGGGGCTCCTTGGTAGGAGTGGTGGTTTTTGAAGGATGAGGCTGGCAACCGTGGCAGGGAGAGTGCCTGAAACAAAGCTTCCTGCTCTCTCCTCCCGCCCGCTCATCTCCTGCGAGTGAATCCACAGGCCAGAGGCCCAGCAGCCTGACATCTCCACGCAAGCAGCCTCCAGGATGGCGACCAAGGATAGGGAAGATCTGCAGAGGCAAATGTGAGATCATCCATTACCCACTTGAGTTTCCCTCCAGAACATTCTGATATGAGTCCCTTCACAGACAGGCCTGTTCTTCCCTCCACCCAAGCTGTAGTCTGAATGGGAGCCTGGTTGGCAGCAGACATGCTCAGACTTTGCAGCTGCTGTGAAAGACTGTTGTTTTTCAGTTGCTCAGTCATGTCTGACTCTGCAACTCCATGGACTGTTGCCTGCCAGGCTCCTCTGTCTATGGGCTCTCCCAGGCAAGAATACTGGAGTGGGTTGCCATTTCCTTCTCTATGGGTTCCTTCCTAACGCAGGGATAGAACCCTCATCTCCTGCATTGGCGGGTGAGCTCTTTATCACTGAGCCACCGGGGAAACCTGAGAGACGGTTAGGCGATTAGATGAGCAAGTTGCGAGCAGCAAGCAGGGCAGGAGGGGGAGAGCAGATGTTCACCTCTATCTGTGCCCTCCCAGATGGTTGTTATGAGCCATATCTGGCTACCTACTTTTAAATTAAAATGAATTTTAATGAAATAAAGTTAAAAATCCAGTTCTCTGGTTGCACTAGCCACATTCCAAGGGCTTAATATGTAGTTACATTTCGCAAGCGGCTATGTTACTAGACAAGCAAAAGGACAGAACATTCCTATAAACACAGAAAGTTAGATGGGCGGTGCTAAAATTATATTCTTGGGTTTTATCTGCCTCAACCAAAGCCAGCCCCTGGCCAGCCCCTGGTTAGGACTTAGAAAGCATGTTCCCCCAGATGCTCCAGGAGGTCTGGCTTAAGGCTGGAGTGGTGGGGGGACTGGAGGGAGTCTTGTCCCCACTGCCCCCCAAAGCACACAGGGACCTATGCCTGCAACAAGCTCTCCCACCCACATTGGGCCATCACAGTAAGCCAGTTTTGGAATTTCATGCCGTTTGAGTCACAATGAGACCATTTGTTTTAAAATAATGCCAGATTTTACAGGTTTGATTTGAAGAACTGGAAAAAGCTTGAGATATCCTGTGTTAGTTTCCTCCTGCTGCTGTAACAATAACCATAAACTTCATGACTTAAAATGACACAAATATCTTATCTTACCATTCTGGAGGTCAGGAGTATGAAAGAAACAAGGTTCACTGGGGCTAAAGCCAAGGTGGGGGGCTTGGCAGGGCTGTGAGCTGTCTAGAGGCTACAGGCAAGGATCCATCTATGGGCTTTTCCAGCTTCTAGAAGCTGCCCCCATTGCCTGCTCCATTTTCAACACCAGCATCTTCAAGCCTCCTCCCTCCATGGCCTCCCCCTTCTCCTCCTGTCTTCCATCTCCCTCTCTGCCACCTCTTCCTCCTCCATCACATCTCCTTCTCTGACTCTGACCCTCCTAGCTCCCTCCTTTAAAGAACCCCATGAAGACTCAGAAAACGAAAATATGGTTGCTGGAGGGGGAAGGGATAGTTACAGAGTTTGGGGAGGTCATATACACACTGCTGTATTCAAAATGGATAACCAACAGGGACCTACTGCACAGCACAGGGACTCTGCTCAGTGTTACGTGGCAGCCTGGATGGGAGGGGGCTTGAGGGCAGAGTGGATATGTGTACATGAATGGCTGAGTCCTTTCACCATTCACCTGAAATGATCACAACCTTGTTAAGAGGCTATACCCTGATACAAAATCACAGGGTCCCCTGTGATTATACTGGTCCCCCTGGTTAGTACAGGATACTCTCCCCATCTCAGAATCCTTAATTTAATCAAACCTCCACAGAGATTCTGCCCAAGTGTCTCTTGTCATGTGAATAACATATGCGCAGGTTTCAGGGACTAGGGTGTGCCTATCTTTGGGAGGCTATGATTCTGCCTACCATACATCCTAGGAGACAAGCAGAGATCTATCAGCTTTGGAAGACCCCACATGAGCCTGGTCACTTTCCTGGTCACTTTCTCAGACCCCAGATCTTGCTGAGACAGCCTCATCAAGCCACTGGAATTACATTACCTCCCCCGCCTTCCTCTGTCTTTTCCAAGGTCAGAGAGCACATCCTGGGGTCACTGTCTATTGTCAATGCCACCATGGGAAACATGCAGAGGGTGCGGGGGCTGGCTGAGGTGCTGAAAGAGGTGACCCAGCGCAGTGAGGAGCTCACGCCCTTGGCCCAGGTGAGCAGTTCCCACCCACTACTGACCTTTATTTCTGGGACCCTGATCATTCTTCCCACTTAACACATCCATTTGCTCGCGCACCCCTTCTATACATATACATATACATTCCTGACCTTTCACTCATGTATCCATGTGTTAATTGATTCATTCATTTAACAGATGCTCCCTAAACACCTACTATGTGCAGATACTATGCAATTCATAGAGAATTCAGCAGCAAAGCCCATAGACAGGGCCTGTGCCTTCATGGTACTTTTAGGCCATTGGGATGACCAGATACTGAACAAATAACTTCATAAGTACGTATATGATTACAAAATTGGAATAAGTGCTGTGTCTGGCCAGTCAGCCAGCCAGCCAACTGTCCCCAGTCAGTGAATGTTTACTGAATACCTACTATGTGCTGGGCATTGTGCAAGACATTCTGGGAAAGACTCTGAGATGGACAAGGTTACTGTCTTGAAGGAATTGAGCACACAGCAGGGAAGGAACACCTGGCTTCCAGTCATCAGCACAGACAGTTTGTGTGACGGGCCCGGCCCAGATCTCCCCTGGCTTGAGTCCCCCCTGCTCCCTTCCACCGCAGCGCTGGTCCCTGGAGGAGTTTAGGGGGTGGTCTGTTCCAAGCAGGGACTCATGCTGTTCTTCCTCCTTCTCTGGGTGAGCCAGCGGGAGGCCGGCAGGGCTCTGCAGCAAGCCAGTGAGGGCCTGCTGGCAGTGAGTGCCGAGGCCCACCCTGAGGACCAGAGGCGCCAGGCGGCCACCAGGGACCTGCTCCAGGCTGTGGGCAGTGTGCTGGAAGCTTCCCTGAGGGACCGGTCTGAAGAGCCTGCACAGGCTGACGGCAGCCAGGTGGGTGTCCCGGCCCAGATGTGGACCTCATGCTGACCACATGCCCGGCTCACACCAGCGTTTCTAGGCGGATCCTTCTCCACTTCGTGCAGATGAGGAAACTGAGGTGCAGCAGTTAAAGGCCCTTTTAGGAGCTGACAGAAAGGCTCCAGGACAAGAGCTCCCAGGAGGTGGAGTGGTGCAGCAGGCCAAGCGCAGGCTTCAAAGGAGGCGGCCTGAGTTGGAACTCTGCCTTTGTCACTTACAAGCCTTGTGCCTTGGGCAAGGACACTTCCTGCAGCCTTAGCTCCTCATCTGTATTAAGCTGACAAGCTCTGCTTCATCCCATTGGCGAGATCCTATACTCACTCTTGCAAGTCTGAACTCCTGGTTCACTTAGCCAAGGACACAGAGCATCTTTAGGAGAGAGGTCATTCCAGCACCCGGGACGTCACAGAACGGAGACACAAAACCCATCTCCTGCTGCTCCACAGCCCTTTGCTTTGTGGTACCATCATTCCATTCAAGAACTCACACATTCTCACGGTGGCCACACAGGCACACTCAAACACATACCCGCACACTTACACACGTGCACAACTCACATACACGCACACACATTCACACACACTGAGAGCCATCACTTACACTTTCACATATACCTCAAAGCACACACTGCTGCATTTACTCATAGCTTCACATTCAGCTACACAGTCACACACAGACTCTCACATGTAGCTGCAATCACACATAAAATACATACACACACTCATTCATGCTCAGATACTTATACTCCCATACCCTCAAGCCACATCTACTCAGACACACATCCACACACTTCCACCACACATACCCACATCAGTTCAGTTCAGTTCAGTTCAGTCGCTTAGTCGTGTCCGACTCTTTGCGACCCCATGGACTGCAGCACGCCAGGCATCCCTGTCCATCACCAACTCCCGGAGTTTTCTCAAACTCACACCCATTGAGTCAGTGACGCCATCCAACCATCTCATCCCGTCATCCTCTTCTCCGCCTGCCTTCAATCTTTCCCATCATCAGGGTCTTTTCCAATGAGTCAGTTCTTCACACCAGGTGGCCCAAGTATTGGAGANTTCCATGTCCAGTTCTAACTGTTGCTTCCTGACCTGCATACAGATTTCTCAAGAGGCAGGTCAGGTGGTCTGGTATTCCCATCTCTTTCAGAATTTTCCACAGTTTATTGTGATCCACACAGTCAAAGGCTTTGTTTAGATCTTCAATTTATGACAAGATTTGATGTCATTTTTTCAAACAGCTTTGAATAGCTGGCAGATCAGGTTTAATAACTTTATTATCCAGAAATGATAATGCAGGCTATGGACACCATTTATCTAATGAGAACATATTAAGTACACGACCTTTGGTGTAATATTATTTTATCTCATAATAACCCTGGAACATAGGATTTTGAGCCCCATTTTATAGAAGCAATATTGAAGCTCAGAACCATAAGTATTTGATCATCAAACTTTTTTAAGAATAAGATCTCAGATTCCAACCTAGGAAGGCCTGGCTCCAGAGCTTATTCTTTTTCCATTGTTTTGCTACCCAAGGACAGGTGGCAATGAAGAAGCACAACTAGAATTATAACTTAACTACTTCTAATCCTAGTGCTCTTTTAACCATCACACAGTGGTTATTATTCCAAAATGTTCAACATGCAGACTCCTGTTTATAAAACTAGAACTTAAAACTAAACCTCACTCTGTTGTTTCCCCATAGCCAATGATCCTTGAAAGAACCTGGACCATATTTCTGGTTCCTTCATCCCTGAGACAAGCTGGACCATATTTCTTGTTCCTTCATCCCTGAGACTTCCTTTCCTCTATAGTGTAACCAAGGAGTCCTTCAAACATGATGCCATGAACAAGGGTGGGATGAAATGCCAACGTGGATAGAAAACATTTTGAAGATTTATCCAGCCAATATTCCATCTCTAATTTCCTGGATCGGTTATCTACAGAACTCTCTAACATCTTCCTTAGTTAATCACACACAGACTCTCAGAAATGATATGGATATTTATTTTCAAAAGTAGATAGAAACATTAGAGATTCCCCTCTACCCTACTCTCTCAACTCTCACATCAGGAGTGTGTTGGAGCCCCTGCCGTTGGTTTGGGCAGAGGCTCCAGATACTTCGGGACCACTGTGAACTCGCTAGCCAGATGTAGATGTCTGAGTCTCCAGGCTTCAGATCTGTAATGTGCAAGGAGATGTGTTTCTTGTCTTTGTTCAAATGCTATGAATCTTTTCTCCTTTTCCCCATTTGAGATTATGGGAATTAGAAGCCCTGGGCTATCCCAGGATATTATCTCTACTGCATGAAGTAATGGAAATTGTGGTCTTAGGCAAAGTTGAGAGAAGAACTGGCTACATCTTAAACATTCAGCGGCCAGGCATTCCTTCTGCAGGTTCCTCAACCATCTTTAAAAAGATGTTAGCCAAAGCGAGATGAGTTCATGGGCTCTAATGCTCTATAGTTCTTTGTTTTTACACAATAGTATTTCCCTACCAAACCCTCAGATGAGCTAGATGGAAATACTCTCCCATTCCACAGTTCAGTTCAGTTCAGTTCAGTCTCTTAGCTGTGTCTGACTCTTTGCAACCCCATGGATGGCAGCACACCAGGCTTCCCTGTCTATCACCAATTCCTGAGGCTTACTCATGTCCATTGAGTTGCTGATACTATCCAACCATCTATCTCATCCTCTGTCGTCCCCTTCTCTTCCCGCTTTCAATCTTTCCCAACATCAGGGTCTTTCCAAATGAGTCAGTTCTTCACATCAGGTGGCCAAAGTATTGGAGTTTCAGATTCAGCAATCAGTCCTTCCAATAAACACCGGACTGAACTCCAGTGTTAGGATGGACTGGTTGGATCTCCTTGCAGTACAAGGGACACTCAGGAGTCTTCTCCAACATCACAGTTCAAAACCATCAATTCTTCAGCAGTCAGCTTTCTTTTAGTTCAACTCTCACATCCATACATGACTATTGGAAAAACCATAGCTTTGATGATAGGGACCTTTGTTGGCAAAGTAATGTCTCTACTTTTTAATATGCTGTCTAGGTCAGTCATAACTTTTCTTCCAAGGAGCAAGCATCTTTTAATTTCATGGTGCAGTCACCATGCACAGTGATTTTGGAGTCCCCAAAAATAAAGTCTGTCACTGTTTCCACTGTTTCCCCATCTATTTGCCATGAAATGATGGGACCAGATGCCATGATCTTAGAAATTGATTCAGGGATTAGATCTGATAGACAGAGTGCCTGAAGAACTATGGACGGAGGTTTGTGGCACTGTACAGGAAGCAAGGATCAAGAACGCCCCCCAAGAAAAAGAAAGGCAAAGTGATTGTCTGAGGAGGCCTTACAAATAGCTGTGAAAAGAAGAGAAGTGAAAGGCAAAGGAGAAAAGGAAAGGAATACCCATTTGAATAAAGAGTTCCAAAGAATAGCAAGGAGAGATAGGAAAGCCTCCCTCAGAGATCAATAGAAAGAAATAGAGGAAAAATATAGAATGGAAAAGACTAGAGATCTCTTCAAGAAAATTAGAGATACCAAGGGAACATTTCATGCAAAGATATGCACAATAAAGGACAGAAATGGTATTGACCTAACAGAAGCAGAAGACATTAAGAAGAGGTAGCAAGAATACACTGGAAAAGGCAATGGCACCCCACTCCAGTACTCTTGCTTGGAAAATCCCATGGACAGAGGAGCCTGGTAGGCTGCAGTCCATGGGGTCACTAAGAGTCGGACACGACTGAGTGGCTTCACTTTCACTTTCCACTTTCATGCCTTGGAGAAGGAAATGGCAACCCACTCCAGTGTTCTTGCCTGGAGAATCCCAGGGACAGAGGAGCCTGGTGGGCTGCCATCTATAGGGTCGCACAGAGTCGTACATGACTGAAGCAACTTAGCAGCAGCAAGGACACACAGAGGAACTATACAAAAAAGATCTTCAAGATGCAGAAAACTACGATGGTGTGATCACTCACCTAGAGCCAGACATCCTGGAATGTGAAGTCAAGTGGGACTTAGGAAGCATCACTATGAACAAAGCCAGTGGAGGTGATGAAATTCCAGTTAAGCTATTTCAAATCCTAAAAGATGATGCTGTGAAAGTGCTGCACTCGATTGCCAGCAAATTTGGAAAACTCAGTAGTGGTCACAGAACTGGAAAAAATCAGTTCTCATTCCACTACCAAAGGGCAATGCCAAACAGTGTTCAAACTACCGCACAATTGCACTTATCTCACATGCGAGCAAAGTAATGCTCAAAATTCTCCAAGCCAGGCTTCAACAGTATGTGAACCATGAAATTCCAGATGTTCAAGCTGGTTTTAGAAAAGGCAGAGGAAACAGAGATGAAATTGCAAATATCCATTGGAGCATAGAAAAAGCAAGAGAATTCCAGAAAAACATCTACTTCTGCTTTATTGATTTCGCTAAAGCATTTGACCCTGTAGATCACAACAAACTGAAAAATTCTTAAAGACATGGGAATACTAGACCACCTGATCTGCTTCTTGAGTAATCTGTATGCAGGTCAGGAGGCAAACAGTTAAAACTGGACAGGGAACAACAGACTGGTTTCAAATCGGGAAAGGAGTACATCAAGGCTGTGTATTGTCATCCTGCTTATTAAACTTATATGCAGAGTACATTTTGAGAAACACTGGGCTGGATGAAGCACAAGCTGGAATCAGTTTGCCAGGAGAAATATCAATACCCTCAGATATGCAGATGGCACCACCCTTATGTCAGAAAGTGAAGAACTAAAGAGCCTGTTGATGAAAGTGAAAGAGGAGAGTGAAAAATTTGGCTTAAAACCCACTCCATGGGGTGAGTCTCAGTAGGAAATATCATCAACTGTTGCATCCCTTGTTGCCAAAATCAGAGACAATTCCCCCACAAACATTAATAATAATATCCTCACAGTCCTGACTAAGCTGCAGGCTCACCAGCAAGATTCCCAGGAACTTTGCCATTATTCCTGTCTCCCTTTGATTTTCAGTGCAGCAGTGAGATCTAAGCGAGATCCCTACTCTAATGATACTCCATAAATACTTCTTTCTGATCATTATGATGGAAATCCTATAAGTCCAAATAACAGCAGGCCTCACTAGCAAGATTTCCAGGAACTTTGCCATTATTCCTCCTCCCTTTGATCTCCAAAGGACTTAACTCTGAAAATTGATAATAACCCAGAATCCCTATATTTCTGCCTAATATATTGCAAAAATAGTCTATGATACCCATCAGAATAAAAAAACTTTTCCACTCACCCAACCATCATCCCCATTCTATTTGCCATGCCATCCACAACAAGGGAGTGGGACAAAAGAAAAGAGAAAGAAGGGTAACAGAGAGCAAAAGATCCAAACGCAGAGAAGACTTGGAAAGAATCTTGTGGGGGCTTAAAATACCAAAGAAAGGTTCAAAATTTGTGTGACAATGATTGCCTGACACTTAGACTGAATATTTCAAAAGCTGAGAAGCTTGTTGTCTAAACTGACTGCATGCAGTGTGCGTGTAAGGGTGTGTAGTGTGTGTGTGTGCACAGTGTGTGTGTGCATGCGTGTGCATGAACTGAGGGGCATCAGTGAGCTAAGTGACAACAGGATACATACCATAGATTGTTTCCTTTTGTATAATTGAGCAGCTCAGAGACAATAATGGGACAAAGGCATCACGCCCTTTTGTGTTTTTGTTTGTTTGTTTGTTTGTTTTTGTTTTTGAATTTTAAACCATAGAAATGGAATACCTATTTTAAAAATAAATAAGACCAATATTTTTTAAAATAGTAAAGTAATACATGGATATGTTAATACCTTCTGAAAATAATACAGTACAATAAACACTTTAGAAGGCCCTGCTCTGGGGATCCCCTGGACTGAGACTCCCACCCCACGCGGGGATGCTGCCCAGGTGCAGCCCCGCCTGGCGCAGTGTGTGCCTCGCACGATGCAGTAGTGCACAGTGGCGTCTCTCAGGGAAGCCCGGGGCAGGCTCAGGGCGCTGAGCTTCCTGTCAGGAGGAATGAACAGAGACGCCACTTCATTGTCCACGGTTGTCTTATATCCTTGAATGATCAGTTGTGGTCCCTGGTTGGGGAACTGTCGATACCACAAGATATAGTCACTTGTGGCTATTGTGGTGTGGTTACAGGGTATGTTCACTCTTGTCCTTCGTATGAGTCAGTGAAGATGGGCTGGGAGGTCTTAGCAAGACTCAAAGTACCTCTGGAAATAAAAACCACAACACTAACTCCTATTCTGAAATCAAATTGAAGGTCCAACTCAGCACCCTCCAGGTTCTTTCTCAAGTAAACCCCCTATTTCCCCACCATACACAGACACACACAATTTACTTTTCACTTGTGTTTCGGGACACATTTTTAAAATATATTGATTCTGAGGAATCCCAGGAACACATGAACAGAAGTGGCAGGTCTAATTTCTTCCTCCCATGGATAGATCAGAGCTCAGTAACCGCGAATGTCTTTTATTTCTCTCACTCCTCACACAAATACCAAAGAACAGCCTGGGGAAAAATAGGACCTCAAAGCCACCCCTCAGCATCTTGAATAAAGAGCAATGGTAGCAGGCAGGGTTGTAGATCCTTGTCTGGACCCAGATCCCAATTTTTCTTAATGCCGTAATAACTCACCCAAGGTCAGGAGCACGGTCACTATTGTCATCTGCCTCATATTCTAATGTAAACCAGGACCTAGGGTCTAAGTTCTGTTGCTGAGTCTGAGCCTGGACCAGGCTATGAACCAGGAAGAGATGTAGCAGCAACTTACAGAGCCCACACTAGCAGCTCTCACACAGGGTGTCCCCAGAAGCAAGCCAAGAGTAGGGCGACAGCTCCTCAGCATGGGCTTCCCCTCCAGGTTCAACTGAGCACTCACGAAGAAGAACAGTGGTAAAAACTTATAGTACAACAGCATAGTAGCCTGCATTTCCTTTTAGATCTTTGCTATGTTCTAACCCTCTAAAGATTTGGTCTGAATGAAACAAATATTTCAATGGATAGATTCCTTATTCCTTATTGACTTCCCACAGTTCCAGAAGGTGCTCATTCACTGTAGTCAGTCTCGTATTCATGGAGCTCTGAGAACAATCCATCTGAGATGGTCATTCGTGCCCAGAAATCTCCCATTGGTTCCAAAGTAAGATGAAATGAAATCTTAATCTTATCCACAAAAGACCAAATGAGGCCATCTGAACTGGGCCTTTCATCTCCTGACACCCTGGTGTCCTTTTGTAATCACACTAAGTCCACACCTTACATCTGCTACTCAAACTCACTTAACAGATATTAAACGGAGAAGCGGACCCCTCACTAGTCCCTGCTGACCAGCTAGGAAAAGACATTTGATGTGAAATCAGTCACCAAAACAGGAAGTGGAGGAGAAGAAAAGGCACAAGTTCCGAGTCAAGACAGACCTAAATCCAAGTCCCAGCTCTTCCACCTTGTGACCTAGGGCAACTCTCTCCTTGGAGCCTCAGTTTCTCTGTCTATAAAACTGAGACAATAACACCTACTTCAGAGTCAGCCTGTTGTAAACAGTCAGCTGCTGCTGCTAAGTCACTTCACTCGTGTCCGATTCTATGTGACCCCATAGACGGCAGCCCACCAGGCTCCCCCTTCCCTGGGATTCTCCAGGCAAGAACACTGGAGTGGGTTGCCATTTCCTTCTCCAATGAATGAAAGTGAAAAGTGAAAGTGAAGACGCTCAGTCATGTCCAACTCTTAGCGACCCCATGGGCTGCAGCCCACCAGGCTCCTCCATCCATTGTATCTTCCAGGCAAGAGTGCTGGAGTGGGGTGCCAAACAGTCAGCAGTAGACTGTAATTGCTTCCCATTCCTTTCCTTCTTTTCTAAACCACATGCAAAGAACCATGACCAGTAGAAAGCACTTGTGCAGGAATTATAGTCTATGTGACTATTTTTAATGTCTATATCGATCATTCACTCTTCCTTCAAGAAATACCCATTAGAGAATCCCCTGGCAGTCCAGTGGCTAAGACTCCAAGTTTCCATTGCAGAGTGTATGGGTGGGGAGCTAAGATCCCACAGCCAGAAAAAATACCCAAGATAAACTCAGTAACAGTAACAAAAGAATTATTTTAACTCTGAAAAGGAGCTAAATCCAAAAGATATCTTAATGTTAGTTGAATGAGCCAATTGTAATAATCCAAACACATTAAATGTTCCATTAATGTGGGAAAAAAATGGTATGCTGAGTTCTTTGCTCATATAATATGGGAAAGGAAAATCACTAGAAAATATTTGGGGAGCACCTTTTCCAGGTATAAAATTGTTGAAAGTATTCTAAGTAAGAAACTTTTTCATTCTCCCATGGAAAAGATCAATGAGTGCCAAGGACTTATAGTAACATTTTGACACAGTATATATGAAATAGCAAGTATGGAATAACCAGCTTCCTTCAGTACCAGGTGGAGAAGAAAGAAGAATTTATGAGGGAATTAAATATGCTAGCCCTTGTACAGAAGTAACATAAAAGGGTCACATTTTAGTCAGCTCGTTGCAACAGCGACCCCGTGTGGTAAATATACTTGGTCAGAAGAAATGTTTCACAGGAGTCAGTAGGTCTCCGGAGAAGGCAATGGCACCCCACTACAGTACTCTTGCCTAGAAAACCCCATGGACGGAGGAGCCTGGTAGGCTGCAGTCCATGGGGTCGCGAAGAGTCGGACACAACTGAGCGACTTCACTTTCACTTTTCACTTTCCTGCATTGGAGAAGGAAATGGCAACCCACTCCAGTGTACTTGCTTGGAGAATCACAGGGACGGCGGAGCCTGGTGGGCTGCTGTCTATGGGATTGCACAGAGTTGGACACGACTGAAGCGACTTAGCAGTAGCAGTAGCAGTAGGTCTCAGTTCAGTTCAGTTCAGTGGCTCAGTCGTGTCTGACTATTTGCGACCCCGTGAATGCAGCACGCCAGGCCTCCCTGTCCATCACCAACTCCCGGAGTTCACTCAGACTCACGTTCATCGAGTCAGTGATGCCATCCAGCCATCTCATCCTCTGTCATCCCCTTCTCCTGCTCCCAATCCCTCCCAGCATCACAGTCTTTTCCAATGAGTCAACTCTTCGCATGAGGTGGCCGAAGTACTGGAGTTTCAGCTTTAGCATCATTGCTTCCAAAGAAATCCCAGGGCTGATCTCTTTTAGAATGGACTGGTTGGATCTCCTTGCAGTCCAAGGGACTTCAAGACTCTTCTCCAACACCACAGTTCAAAAGCATCAATTCTTCGGTGCTCAGCGTTCCTCACAGTCCAACTCTCACATCCATACATGACCACAGGGAAAACCATAGCCTTGACTAGACGGACCTTAGTCAGCAAAGTGATCAGATCCGTGCAATTCATGGACCGCCCGTCACATTTCTCTGTTAAAGGTAGAAGCCAGTAGTTTGGCTCGATCCCGTGGGCCATGGGGTCTGTTTTAGGCAATGGGGAACATTCTGAATGAGGGTCCAGAAAAACCAGCTGCGAGCAATTTTCTGGATGAGATATTTGTGCGATTTTGTGCAAATCACTTATTGTCTGAGAAGCAGTTTCTTCACTTCTATAAGAGATTATGTAGATTAATCAATTGTGGAGGTTAATTAATTAATTTTACTTAATAAAGAACTTCCATAAAAGGTTCTTTCTAAATTACATATTTCTATATAAATACAACTATGTTTAACATAGGAAATATCACAAGACCAAAACAATGATCCTACTTTTCAGAACAGCAAATAAAACCAGATTTTTTTGTGTTTCCATCTATTAACTGATTTAGGAGATTATTCACGTATCAAACAACAAAAAGAAGAAACATTAGAGGCTTTTCTATGCTGCAGCCTTTGGAATGAAAGTAATCATTAATGATTGTGTTGTTATGGGCTGAATTTTGTCGTTTCCCACCTCCCCCACCCACTCAAAATGTATGTTGGAGACCTAATCCCTAGTACCTCAGAATGTGACTTTATTTAGAGATGGCCTTTAGAGAAATAATCAAGTTAAAATGAGATGTGGGTGGACTCTAATCCAACATGACTGGTGTCCTTATGAAAAAGGGAAATTTGGAAACAGAGATGACACAAATAAAGAGAAAACAATGTGAAGAGACACAGAGAAAAGCTGTCCATCTACAAGCCAAGGAGAGGGTCCTGAAACAGATCCTTCTCTCGCGGCCCTTGGAAGGAACCAGACTTGCTGACACCTTGATCTTAGAGCTTGATTCCTAGAACTTCAAGACAACAAATTTCTGTTGTTGAAGGCACCCACTTTGTCACAGTGGCCCTGGAAAACAAATATATGGTACTAATAATTATGTTATATAACATATATTCTCCTTTGAAAAACCTTTTCTGTGTTCAAGAGATCTGGCTCAACACAGGAATATATACATGCATTAATGTTGTTATATGTACCGTAATTAAAAAAAAAATCCTCAAAGACCTGTTAAAGCAAACCTTAGAAGGTTCTTGCGATTAAGAAAGAAAACTGTGCCCCTATAGCAAAAGTCACCAACTGGAGATATATTTTAAATTTTTAAAAGGTGAGTTTTTCTCTGGTTGTTAAAATAATGAATTCTAAATACAGAATGTGGAAAACATGGAAAAGTATGAAAATCATGTGAATGCTATATCCAAGAAATTTCTTTGATAATATTTGGGTCTATATCTTTTTCCTTTGTCTATGTATAAGTATTTTTAACAAAATTGGACTGCATGTGCATATATGCACAAACACATAAATACATACATACACTTTGGGGTACCCTGGATTTTTAAATGTTATTTCTGAAATATTTTTGCCTATTAATAAGTATATGTAGAATTTGGATTCTAATTGAAAATATTCCACAAAATATTCCATGATAGAGATGTACTATAATTTATTTACCAATTTTCCTAGTAGCACATATTTACAGTTTAGGAAGAATACTATATAAACACCTTTATACATAAATCTGTCTAAATTTCCAGTTGTTTCTTTGTTAAGGGTTTTTCCATCTTCATTTTTTACATGACCATTTATAAAATAACATAAATTTACAGTTATTTCTTTAGACTAGCTTCTACAAAGGGGATTTCCTGGGTTAAAGAGTAAGAATATTTTAAGACTCTTGGTAAGTATTGATTTACTCAAACAACATTTGCAGTGTCCCTACTTGGGTCTGGCCCTGAGCTAGATGCAACATCCCCCTGTGAAAGTGGTCTTGTCAAAAGGAAAAGAATGTTTAAAGCAGTGACAGTCTTCTGATAACTGCTGTGATAGGGAAAGTACAGTATTATGGGAACATACTTTGGCCACCTCATGCGAAGAGTTGACTCATTGGAAAAGACCCTGATGCTGGGAGGGATTGGGGGCAGGAGGAGAAAGGGACGACCGAGGATGAGATGGCTGGATGGCATCACTGACTCAATGGACGTGAGTCTGAGTGAACTCAGGGAGTTGGTGATGGACAGGGAGGCCTGGCGTGCTGCGATTCATGGGGTCGCAAAGAGTCGGACACGACTGCGCGACTGAACTGAACTGAACTGAACAGGTAGGAAGACTACTTTGGTTGTGGGATTCCGGGAACATTCCCAGCTGGAGTGACACCTGAACTAAAACATAAGGGAAGATGGATGAACCTGGTAAAGCCTGGGTCAAGTGGGAAGAGGCCAAAGGAACAGCTTCGAGACAGACCTGGAAGCACCTGTGGAAGCGCAAGTGGAGAGCACGTGGGTAGAGGGCAGTCCCACTGTTTGATATAGAAACAAACAAACAAAAGAAAAAAAAAAAAACACAAAGAATGAGTTTGTCTTATTTGTTTCTTTTGTTTGGGGAAGGGAAGAAGATGTAAAGCTAAACACTTAATTTTAAATATTTCTGGATTCTTGCACAGAACACAGTGAAACTTATTAACTTACAATTAGAAAAAGGTCAGAAGAGGGAAGACTGAATGGAACACAAAGTGGCTCCATGGAGGGTGGTTCCTCTTGGAGAGAGAGATGTCTCCCTAGCCTCCAGGCAAGCGCAAGTCCTCACATGGATGCAGCAAAATATAGCTCTTAGGTAAACCAGGATAATAAGCTCCCAAAATGCTTCTCTACTCCTATCTTCTCAAAAATACTTAACATTATATTTCAAGAATGAAAACTGAGATTCCACAATTTAAAAAAAATGTCAGTACTTCCCTGGTGTTCCAGTGATTAAGAATCTGCTTTCCAATGTAGGGTATGTGGGTTCAATCCCTGATTGGGGAACTAAGACCCACATGCTGCAGAGTAAATGAGCTATGCTCCAGAACAAGAGAAGGCCCCACATCTTATCAAAGACCCAGTACAGGCAAACTATAAAAAAAAGTTTAAAAAAATATATTTTTGCTTAAAATAGAATAAAATGTTGCTTGATGCAAATTAACCACAATGTAATTAGATAGGATGATACTAGCTCTGTTCCTAAAACAGGTTTCCAGGATAAAAGATGGAACACAGGTTCGAGTGATGTGACAAAGGCCAAAGTGGGGTAACTTAAAATCATGATTGGCTGTATTTCCTTCTCATGTTGCAGTCCAGATATAAGAAATTCAGGGCAGAAAGAGGAGATCCATAGCTTTGGTGATGGTCTTAGTCCATTTGGGTTGCTATAACAAAAATACCACAGAAAATCCCATGGAAGGAGGAGCCTGGTGGGCTGCAGTCCATGGGGTCACTGAGGGTCGAACACGACTGAGCGACTTCACTTTCACTTTCATGCATTGGAGAAGGAAATGGCAACCCACTCCAGTGTTCTTGCCTAGAGAATCCCAGGGACAGGGGAGCCTGGTGGGCTGCCGTCTATGCGGTCACACAGAGTCGGACACGACTGAAGCGACTTAGCAGCAGCAGCAGCAGAGGTATAAGCAACAAACATTTGTTTCTAACGATTCTGAATGTTAGGAAGTCCAGGATCAAGGTGCCAGTGGATTGGGTATCTGGTGAGGACCCTGGTTCATAGGCCACAATCTTCCTGCTGTTCTGTCATGTGGAGGAACATGCAAAAGAGATCTCTGGGTGCCCTTTATTTATAAGAAAATGAATTCCATTCAAAAGACCTTCACCCTTACAACCTAAGAATTTCCCAAAGGCCCCATGTCCTAATACCATCACACTGACAATTAAGTTTCAACATACAGATTTTGGCAGGACACAAACTTTCAGTCCATCAGTTCAGTTCAGTGTCTGACTTTTGGCAACACCATGAACCGTAGCATGCCAGGCCTCTCTGTCCATCACCAACTCCCTGAGTTTACTCAAACTCATGTCCATTGAGTCAAGATGCCATCCAACCATCTCATCATTTGTCGTCCCCTTCTCCTCCTGCCCTCAATCTTTCCCAGCATCAGAATCTTTTCAAATAAGTTAACTCTTCATATCAGGTGGCCAAAGTATTGGAGTTTCAGCTTCAGCATCAATCCTTCCAATGAACACCCAGGCCTGGTCTCCTTTGGGATGCTGGTTGGATTTCCTTGCAGTCCAAGGGACTCTCAAGAGTCTTCTCCAACACCACAGTTCAAAAGCATCAATTCTTTAGCACCCAGCTGTCTTTATAGTCCAACTCTCACATCCATACATGACCACAGGAAAAACCATAGTCTTGACTAGATGGACCTTTGTTGACAAAGTAATGTCTCTGCTTTTTAATATGCTATCTAGGTTAGCCAGAACTTTCCTTCCAAGGAGTAAGCATCTTTTAATTTCATGGCTGCAATCACCATCTGCAGTTATTTTGGAACCCAAAAAGATAAAGTCTGACACTGTTTCCCCATCTATTTGCCATGAAGTGATGGGACCAGATGCCATGATCTTAGTTTTCTGAATGTTGAGCTTTAAGCCAACTTTTTCACTCTCCTCTTCCACTTTCATCAAGAGGCTCTTTGGTTCTTCTTCACTTTCTGCCATAAGGGTGGTGTCATCTGCATATCTGAGGTTATTGATATTTCTTCTGGCAATCTTGATTCCAGCTTGTGTTTCTTCCAGTCCAGCATTTCTCATGATGTACTCTGCATAGAAGTTAAATAAGCAAGGTGCAATATACAGCCTTGATGTACTCTTTTTCCTATTTGGAACCAGTCTGTTGTTCCATGTCCAGTTCTAACTGTTGTTTCCTGACCTACATATAGGTTTCTCAAGAGGCAGGTCAGGTGGTCTGGTATTCCCATCTCTTTCAGAATTTTCCACAATTTATTGTGATCCACACAGTCAAAGGCTTTGGCATAGTCAATAACGCCGAAGTAGATGTTTTTCTGGAACTCTCCTGCTTTTTCCATGATCCAGTGGATGTTGTCAATTTGATCTCGGTTCCTCTGCCTTTTCTAAAACCAGCTTGAACATCAGGGAGTTCACAGTTCATGTATTGCTGAAGCCTGGCTTGGAGAATTTTGAGCATTACTTTAGTAGCATGTGAGATGAGTGCAATTGTGTGATAGTTTGGGCATTCTTTGGTATTGCCTTTCTTTGGGTTTTAAATGAAAACTGACCTTTTCCCATCCTGTGGCCACTGTTGAGTTTTCCAAATGTGCTGGCATATTGAGTGCAGCACTTTTACAGCATCATCTTCAGTCCATAGCAGTGACTAAGTTTCTGATTGCTATGCCTCCCTCAAAATCCACGTCTATTCAAGGTCCAACACATATGTACAACAATCCTCACAACAGTCCTTCCAATTATCTCAATTTTATGATTTAGGAGATGAGGCACATAGATTGTAAATGGCTGATCCATTGTGACATAGTTACTAAGAAGATGAATCATAAAATATAATTTATGCCTAGCCTTCTTTCCATCAATCCTTAAAAGGAGATAAAGAGAGGATAAAAATGAATATTATAAATAAAAACTCCATTGAATTTCTGGTTTTACTTACAAGTGACCTGGTTATAGGGAACATTTTCCAGTGAGCATAAGAAAAAAAAAATACTAAGCTAACTTTCCTTCTCAAGGTCAAACAAGAAAATTACCAGGACCAAATGACAAAACAGAACTTCTAAGGAAACTTATTTGCTCCCTCCTAGCCACCTCAGTTGGAAAAGGCAATGGCAATCCACTCCAGTAGTCTTGCGTGGAGAATCCCATGGATGGAGGAGCCTGGAAGGCTGCAGTCCATGGGGCCGCATAGAGTCGGACACAACTAAAGCGATTTAGCAGTAGCAGCAGCAGCAGTAGCCACCACCTCAGTAAATGGGGGGGGATATAGACCTGAGCACACAATGTCCCTTCCCTAGTCCTCCATTATAAAAGGCTCTTCCTTAGCCATCCTCCCACATCATTGCCTCTGAGAAGTCCACTGAGCCAAGGATATATCTCTTCTAGATCTTGCTCGGTTACCCAGATCCCAGGATTCCCTGCCCAAAGGTTCCCCAGATCCACCTTTAAGGTCTGCATGTGCTTCTTCCAAGGACCTTCTTCCCTGATGCAGATATTCCACCAGTGTGTACACAGCCCAAGCCCAAGGGGTAGTCGAGGAATGGCTCTTTGCAGGGATTGTAATCATGTTGGGTTAAGGCATCCCCATCAAGAATAGAATCCAAAAATAGATCTGGGTATATATAGGAATTTAGTATACTATAAAAGCAGTATCTCAAATTGATGGAGCAAAGGTGAAGTTTTCAATAAGTAGTATTCCTATGAATGTCTATCCATTTGGAAAAAAAAGAAAGAAATGTAAGTCTCTACATAAAAATTAATTTCTTTTGGGATATATTCCTTTGAATCATATGGTTCAAAATGGAGTTGCTAATTTCTTGCAGAATCATCCCCCACCCACAACTAATTAATTGGTCAAATGTAGAGCAAGCTGGGCTAACCTTAGTAGCCACTACAACTTGTCCAGGGACAGCATCTGGCTCACACTGAGTCAACCAGAGCCCTTCCTGGGAGATCTAAGTTGAAAAGAGAAAAAAAGAGAGGCATTGAGTCCAGTCCTTCACAAGGGATAGGTAAGAAGATGTGAGCACAGGAGCTGCGATCGGCCTGCGTGTTTATACAACATACTTAAATCCTCCGTTGTTTTGAATCCTCCTCGCATTATGTCTCACTTGCTTCCTCTCTTCTTCCTTCAGAGTCAAATTACCTCTACTTACTTTTGTCACATAGCATTTTATGCGCTTCTCTGTCTGAGCACTTAGCAAAATCTTTTGAGTTATCAGTTTACTGTTCATTCCTACAACCAACACTTTTTATTAACAGGGACTATTTGGGGAATGAGGGCTACACCACTGTTGAAATATGTCTCATGCCTGGAGGAGCCTATAGGCTGAGAAGTGGAGTGGTTAGACTACACGCCTGAGAGGCAGGCTGCCTGGGTTTCCATTTACTGTTGAGCAGTTCTGTGACTTAAGTAGATACATAAATTCTCTGAGCTTGAATGCCTTCATCGGTAAAGTGAAGCTCATGAGAACAGTTGTGAGAATTAAAGGGGTTCACAAATGTTTGGAATCACACTTGGCATCTGCAGATCAAGGATGGTTTCTTTCACCTCTTTATGATCAGTGCTCAGCAGAGTATCTGGCACACAAGATTTATTTCAATATATACTTGTCAAATGAGCAACTTTTGTGGCTTTACCAAAAAAAAAAAAAAAAAAGTTATAATGAAGGACAAATTCTGGAGCCACACCGCCACCTTGTGGAGGGATAGTAAGGCTTCAGGAGCATGGTTTTCTGTGCTCAGGGGTTTCTATTCAGCTCCCCCTGCAGCCCTCACCACTGTGTCGCTCACAGCACAAAAGTACAAAGCAGAGTCACTCCAGAGAACAGATGGTTTCTTCAGGTGGAAAGAAGTTTGGCTCTCGTTAAATTCAGCCTCAAAACCGTAGTCGCCTTTAACCAACCTGTCCCCAGAGATGTATTTCAGAAGAAACTGGAGACCTTGATTGTGATGCTGGACATACCAAAAAAGATAAGGGCTCCCCGAAACTGAATAGGTGCACTTCACAGTCACTGGATCCCCTTCCGCGACAGGGACCTCGTCTTCTGGCTGAGTCACCGACTGAGCTCTCAGTCCACCTGTAAAGTAACGCACATCAGTGACGCTTCTGAAAGAGAACCTAAGCGGGTAATACAAGTAGAAAACTGGAAGGGAATATCACTCACTGAGTGTAAACAGAACTCCAAGTGTCCAGATGTGTGCAGAAGCCATGGCTGAAGCTGGGCTGAATGGGGGCTCTCTTGCAGCTCACCTTTGCTGGAGATATGGCACCACCCCCAGAAACTATGTTCTCCACGAGCACAGCGTTTTACAAATGCCCCTTGTGCTTCCTGGCAACTGTATCTTCTCCCTGTAGAGCAAGCTCTTCCCTCAGACCTCTCTGAGAAGCGAGACTGCAGCACCTCCTGCACTCAAGACAAACCGCGCACGGCAGCGCCCCCTGGAGCCCACTTAGAATCAGGAGACTTTCCACTCCAGTAGCTGAGCCGCTTAACTAGTGACTCAAGTTTAGTTCAGTTCAGTCGCTCAGTCGTGTCGACTCTTTGCGACCCCATGAATTGCAGCATGCCAGGCCTCCCTGTCCATCACCAACTCCTGGAGTTCACTCAAACTCACGTCCATCGAGTCGGTGATGCCATCCAGCCATCTCATCCTCGGTTGTCCCCTTCTCCTCCTGCCCCCAATCCCTCCCAGCATCAGGGTCTTTTCCAATGAGTCAACTCTTCCCATGAGGTGGCCAAAGTACTGGAGTTTCAGCTTTAGCATCATTCCTTCCAAAGACCACCCAGGGCTGATCTCCTTCAGAATGGACTGGTTGGATCTCCTTGCAGTCCAAGGGACTCTCAAGAGTCTTCTCCAACATCACAGTTCAAAAGCATCAATTCTTGGGCACTCAGCTTTCTTCACAGTCCAACCCTCACGTCTATACATGACCACTGGAAAAACCATAGTCTTGACTAAGTGGTAAAGAATCCGCCTGCCAGTGCAGGAGACTCAGGTTCCATCTTGTGTCAGGAAGATCCTCTGGAGGAGGAAATGACAACCCACTCCAGTATTCTTGCCTGGAAAATTCCATGGACAGAGGAGCCTGGCGGGTTACAGTCCATGGAGTCACAGTCAGACACGACTGAGCCCACATACGCACACACACACACACACACACACACACTCTTGGGGCTTCCAGGACTTATCACAGGACCAGTCGTCTGGATGTCTACATTTTCCATTGGTGTTCAAGCAGAAGATTCAGGAATGTGTGAACCCAAGTGGGAAAAAATTCATCCTGAGTGGTTTTAAATGGTTTATGCTCTCTCAAGATAATACAGGGACAGAAAGAAGGGAAAAGCCTATTTTGATAAGATAGGGAAATAAATAGAAAATAAAAGGAAGGAAAGCATAGCATTGAATGGAGAGAGAAAGAAAAGTGAGAGAAAAGAAAAAACAAAATGAGGGAAAAGAGTAAAGCAAGAGAAGATGAATGGTAAGAATGAGCTTATTTGTCTCTTTAGAAGCAATTTAGAGCCAACTTCCAATTAAATCTCATTGACCACAATATAGCTTGAATTTTTCTCTTGGTTGGGTCTGTTGGGACCCCTCACTATCATATTTAAATAGTTATACAAGAAGAACTTAAACCTTCTCTTAAACAATTTTAGAGAGAAAAAAAGAAGGGATGGTGTTATAAACTTGTTATAAATATTTGTCCTATTAAACAATAGGTTTTACAGCTAAAAAACTTCAATGAAGGTTTGCAAAAATAGAAATTTTCCACATAGAGAGACTACTTAAAACAGGCTTCAGATAAAATATACATGGATTAAAAGCTGATGGTCAGCTAAGCTTGAGGTATTATGATGATGACAAAGAGCTCATTTTAAGGGGAAGACAGGCTAAAGTTTTACACTAAAAAATGCCACAGTAGCAGCAGAGTGATTAATCAGTAGAGTTGAACTTAAAGAAAATAAGCAAGTATCAGTATAAAGAAGTTGTTTCTCTGACTTTCCTTATTTTTCCTTTAAGTAATATTCAAAGAAACCACCCAATTTGGAAAGAGGATAGAAAATCTCTCTGCTCTGAATCAGAAAAAAATGTGGAGCATAGCTATTTCTCAAAGCTTTGCTAAGGATCTCATACTTAACTAACTGAAACCTTGACCCTATTATAATGTCTTTCTTTGGAATATGTAAGTTGTCTTAAATAATAATCTTCAAGTCCCAAAGAGGCCTATGATGAATGGGAAAATAGAATAAATTTCTTCTCTTTCTGTCTAGAGCTTAAGTGTTAGTGTTGCATCTTCAAAGGTACTGGCAGTCATCTCCAGAGGAATAATTGGGAAAAGCTTAAAGAAAGGAATATTTTTAAATACATGGGCAGGATTAGGGGAAATCTACAAAAGAAGGTAAAACACCCTGGCACCAACAACAGTAAGAAGGCTTCGTCACTCCTAGGCTTGAAGGGACAGAGGAGGAAGAACTTATCCTAGCCTGGGAGACCTGTAACTGAGGTGGATCCACAGGACCTGTGGATTTCAGCACAGGAGAGGAAAGATCGCAGAATATAAACAGGCTGACCACTCTTTCCTGCCAGGGGCTCCCACTGGGCCAAATCCAGCTAGAAGCAAAAAAAGACAAGGGCATAGAAGTCAGCCTCCTGGGTGTAGAGCAGGATGGAGAGTAGACTTGGAGAGGAGAACAGAGAACACCCAGTCCCCTGACATTGGGTTTAGGGTTCCCCTATCAATCAGGCAAAATGTGGGTTTATCCTAAATGTCTGCTCAGGCATATCTATACAGCACTTTGATTGATGTAGCAAGAGAAATAAGTCAAAACAATAGTCCAATATAGACTTTGGTGCCATAACTAAATTTTCCAGGTAACTGTCTAATCTCTACTTTTTCTCTCCTATACAGATAGAGCACACAGAGCATGTAGAACTATGCCTAGATAGTGCAAGGGACTCATTGTGCTTACCTTCAACTGTTTAATACTCAGTTCCAAAAGGTACAAATGAACTAAACCTTTAAGAGGCTACACATGCAAAGGATTCTTAGGGCATCAATTGAGCTTTCAGAATTGAACAAAGTAGACTCACTGGCTATTCTTCTTATGTCCCTTATGAGATTGATGAGGGTATTATTCATCAAATGTCTACTGCGAGCAAAATCTTAAGCCCATGACATTTCTTGACTTATTTTTCCTCCTAATATTCTAGAGGTGAAATATTAGGAGTTCAGGAATATTCAATTATTCAAGCCATCTTTAAAGAAACAGAACAAAGATTTTAACCCATACTTTTCTGACTGTAAAAGCATAAATCACATAGAGATTTCAATTTTGATCATTTACTTTTTTTTAAATACCTTACAATATTGGAAAGTAATTCCATTATCCTAATAAAGTTATACAATCATATTCTTATGTGCTACTTACCTTTAGAGGCTGTCTTTTAATTGGGTGTATACCAAATATTGACTTCATGTGTATGTGCCACTTAATCAAAGCAGCCCCTAGATCATTGCTTTTAGGAGGTCTTCAGACATTTAGAGAACTGAATGAGCTACTGACCCCAAGAAAGCATTAGGAGCAATGAGGATGTGACCAGCAGCAGGCAGAGCAGATCAGTGTAGGGAGACCTTGGACAGCTCTACGCCCACTGCACTGACTCTCCATGTTTAGTCTCAGCCCTGCTGTGCATCTTTAGTCTCAGGAGCCTTAGAATAGCTTTCTCAACCAGGAATTTTTTTATGAGAAGTGAATCTCAAAAAAATGGAAATTTCTATATTCATACAAACTTCCAGGATTCGGGAGTACAGGGAATTTTACTCTCCTGTGAATGTTTCACAAGTCACCGTCAAACTGAGAGCTTCATGGTGCTTTTAAGACTGTGCTGTCACTGAGCTCTCCTCTTCATAAATGCTCTCTCATCAACTGTATTTTCCTCTTCTTTTATTTCATTCTTGTCCCACTTCCCCTTTGGGTAAGAACACCTTTAGTGTTCTACATGTAAGCTGGAAAAAATCTGGTAAGACTAGTTGTTGACAGTTTAAACAATAGAATCAAAACACCAATGTAAAAGGTAGGACTTTCAATATGTCACTCCTCAATGAACTGAAAGGAACTTCCTATAAGAACAAAAGGAATTTTCTGCCTCTTCTTGCTTGTGAAAGCATCAAGGGGCCATGTGCTTTTTCACTGTGGAGCAACAAGAGCACACGCGCAGAACTCATGGAGAAGACACAACATGGCTCATACTCAGATATTTCATTTGCTTAAAAGGCGAGATTAACACAGTTATAAACACGCAATAATCCAAAACAGAATATGCCTAAACAAGTGGTACAAACATATCAATTTATATGTGTATACCATTTGGATGTTACTAAAAGCAGAGAATGGGCTTCCCAGGTGGCGCTAGCAGTAAAGAACCCATCTGCCAATACAGGAGACATAAGAGACACAGGTTTGATCCCTGTGTCAGGAAGATCCCCTGGAGGAGGGCATGGCAACCCATTTCAGTATTCTTGCCTGGAGAATCCTATGGACAGAAGAGCCTGGCAGGCTACGATCCCTAGGGTCACAAAGAGTCGACTCAACTGAAGCAACTTAGCACGCACACAAAAGTAGAGAACAGTGGCTAAAGCCTCAAGATCTGGGCTCCTGAGTCTGGGATTCTCACATCAAACTTGGATGAGAAATAGAATTGCCAGAGAGACATTTATAGAAAATACAGACTTCTGGGTCCCATCCCTGCAAACTACGATTTAGTTACTCTGGAATGCAGGGGAGAAAATCTATTTTTAACAAAACTCCAGAGACTTCTGATAAAAAACAAACAAAAAAAATTGGGAATCACTGATCTATCCTAGGACTTTAGTTTCTAAAGTGGGAAGGAAAGGTCTAGGTAAAAAGACAAAGATAATTTAACAAGGATATGGGAAGAATATATTACAACTTATATTGTATTTAAGTTTAAAAATGTGGAGTAAGATTGAGTTTTACTAATATTTCATTTACTAATTGACACTGGCATCCTCACTTAGTGTATATATCAAATTGTAATAAGTAAAATATCCTGAGAGAAGGATTGAGGTTTCAAACTCAGGGCTGTTGGTAGTAGCTATTCACTCATTTGTTCCCTTTCAGCTAATTATACTATTGAATGTTAACTAAAGTACACTTTACAAAATGTGTGTGTAACTCCATGGACTATATAGCCTTCCAAGCTTCTCTGTGTATGGAATTTTCCAGGAAAGAATACTGGGCAGGTTATTATTTCCTACTCCAAGGGATCTTCCTGACCCAGGGATTGAACCCACGTCTCCTGCATTGGCAGGTGGATTCTTTACCACTGAGCCAACTGTGTCTTTAAAAAATTCCCACAAACAGTGAAGCTGGCAGATAATATTTAAAATGCAGAAAGCAAGAAGAAAAGAGAAGAGGGGACATGACTCTTCCTCTCTGCTATTTTCTTCTTGCTTTCTGCATTTTCATTTTAAATATTATCAGCCAGCTTCATTCTCTTTGTGGGAATTTCTTTTAGGACACAGGTGGTGCAGTGGTAAAGAATCAGCCATTTTACAAAGGAAAGCAAAAATAATCCAGGCATATTTCAAAAGAAACAGATCAAAAGTGTTTCAGTTATCCAAAAGACAATTTTAAACATGAATTTACAGAACCATTATTGAAACACTCCGTAAAAACTTATTTCCCTACATACCTTTATTATATATAGTGCTGTGCCGTGCTGTGCTTATTTACTCAGTCGTGTCCAACTGTTTGTGACCCCATGCACTGTAACCCTTCCGGTGCCTTTGTCCATGAGGATTCTCCAGGCATGAGTATTGGAGTTCTGCTCCAGGGAATCTTTCCAACCCAGGGACTGAACCCAGGTCTCCTACATTGCAGGCAGATTCTTTACCATCTGAGCCACCAGGGAAGCCCAAGAATACTGGAGTGGGTACCCTAACCCTTCTTCAGGGAATCTACCCGACCCAGGAATCTAACCAGGGTCTCCTGCATTGCACGCTCATTACAAGCTGAGCTACAAGAGAAGCCCATTATGTATAGTGTTTGGACTCAAATGTTTTCCTGATAGTGCAAATGGAAAAGCTTGGGGGATGCTGAGTTGGGACTAGAGGGGGAAGCAGTTGTTGTTTGTCTTTCTTCCACATCCTGCGAATATGCTGTGACCTCTCCTTGTTTCTGTTCAGCTCGTCATGGATTCTCTGCTTCTGTGTACCTCAGAGCACAATAGTAAACCCCCGCATCTGCCGTCTGCACCTGAGGATGAGCAGTGATGAAGAGAACCTCTCATATGTCATGCTGTAGCGTCCCTGTTGAGAAGGCTTTAAACCCTTAATGAGGAGTCTTGGTGCAAATCCTGGGAAGTGAAGGTACCAGAAGAAGCCATCAACATTGGATACAGAGTGATTACAGGAAATTTCTGCCACAGCTCCCTCCAAAGAGACCACAGTGGGAGGCTGAAATACTTGCTCCTTGCTCTCTGCAACTACAGGAAACAAACAAACAAAAAAGGTTGTGACTTTGAAATTTAAAACAAATTTTTAAACAAAGGCTACATTTTTCCAAGACCAGATGGTGAAAAAGTTTGCTCACCCTTCCAGAGAGAGCTGAGGAGGAGACCCAGCCACACTGCTTCCAGAGTACTCTGCAAAGCCATGGCCAAAACGCAGCTGGTCTCAGGCCAGCTGCCTCACGTGTGACACTCGCAGGAAGCTGGCTATAGGCTGCCTGCTTTGCCTTTGCTTCTGTGTCATGACATCATCAGTCAGAATCTGTGAACCAAGAAGAGTCCCTACAGTTCTGAGGCTACTTAATAACTTCATCTGTACTTTGTTCTGAGTAGGGATTCAAAAAAGGGGATGCCCTGGAGGAGGAAATGGCAACCCACTCCAGTATTCTTGCCTGGAAAATCCCATGTACAGAGGAGCCTGGCAGGCTACAAGTCCACAGGGTCACAAAGAGTCAGACAGGACTTAGCAACTGAGCACACACATCCTCTCAGAGGTCACCACTGCTGTGCATTTAAGAAGGCGTTAATTGTTTAAGAAGCTTGCTTCCTTCATTAACGGTGCCAGAAAGAGTCTCACAATGATGGGAGGAGACTGATTCGTCATTCAAACTAAAGCGATAGGTTCACACAAAAAAGTACACTGAACTTATCATATGTAATATAATGATATGCTAATATATTAAAAATAATGGTCATGAAATCTTAGTATGTGTGGTAGATGAGCAGTGCATATTTTTAAGGCACAAAAATTACAATGTAAATTACAATATTCTCAGAGTTTGACTCTTTGCATCCAAGGTGATCTCTGGAATAAGTATGGAAGGAAAATCTCACTTATATTTTTCTGCAACCAAAAGAAACTGGATCTAGAAAGACCCAAAATTACATCTGGAAATGACCTTTGTTGGATAGTGAAAGTGAAAGTCACTCAGTCGTGTCCAACTCTTTGTGACCCCATGGACTATACAGTCCATGGGATTCTCCAGGCAAGAATACTGGAGTAGGTAGCCGTTCCCTTCTCCAGGGGACCTTCCCAACTCAGGGATCCAACCCAGGTTTCCCACATTGCAGGCTTTTGGATAGTACCTATCTTCATTTTATAGCCTGAGACTGTCCCGTCTGTTACTAATGAGGGCTTAGTAGTTCTACCTGAAGGTTTCATACAGATTTTAATGGGATTTTATTTGAAAAAGAAGAGAACAAAGATTTGTGGCCATTCAAGTTTCCTACATAGCATTTATGTGCGCACCAGCACCACCTAGTGGGCTACATGGGAACTGACGGAGGTTCACGTCCCTCGCAGCCTCTGAGACAGTCTTCATAGCTTCTCACGACCTGGAGAGATGTTTTTGCCCTTTACTTTTGTTCAAATTCCTCTCCTTTATTCAGTATCCATAGGGATATGAAGACTATAGAGAGGAAATAGTCACCTTCTTAGAAAGCCTTCTGGTTAACAAAAGATGTTCCTCATTCAGGTGAGTGGTTATTTAAAATACACTTCCATAGAGTGAAATGTTTCTTTTCTTCATCCTAAAATGATTGCTTTATTCATTTCCTTTTCTATCTTTTTTTAAGCTCCTCTTCACTTCACTTTCTGCCATAAGAGTGGTGTCATCTGCATATCTGAGGTTATTGATATTTCTCCCAGCAATCTTGATTCCAGCTTGTGTTTCTTCCAGTCCAGCGTTTCTCATGATATACTCTGCATATAAGTTAAATAAGCAGGGTGACAATATAAAGTCTTGATGTACTCCTTTTCCTATTTGGAACCAGTCTGTTGTTCCATGTCCAGTTCTAACTGTTGCTTCCGGGCCTGCATACAGATTTCTCAAGAGGCAGGTTAGGTGGTCTGGTATTCCCATTTCTTCCAGAATTTTCCACAGTTGATTGTGATCCACACAGTCAAAGGCCTTGGCATAGTCAATAAAGCAGAAAGAAATGTTTTTCTGGAACTCTCTTGCTTTTTCAATGATCCAGCGGATGTTGGCAATTTGATCTCTGGTTCCTCTGCCTTTTCTAAAACCAGCTTGAACATCAGGGAGTTCACGGTTCACGTATTGCTGAAGCCTGGCTTGGAGAATTTTGAGCATTACTTTACTAGTGTGTGAGATGAGTGCAATTGTGCAGTAGTTTGAGCATTCTTTTGCATTGCCTTTCTTTGGGATTGGAATGAAAACTGACCTTTTCCAGTCCTGTGGCCACTGCTGAGTTTTCCAAATTTGCTGGCATATTGAGTGCAGCACTTTCACAGCATTCAGCTTTCAGGATTTGAAATAGCTCAACTGGAATTCCATCACCTCCACTAGCTTTGTTCGTAGTGATGCTTTCTAAGGCCCACTTGACTTCACATTCCAAGATGTCTGGCTCTAGATGAGTGATCACATCATCATGATTATCTGGGACGTGAAGATCTTTTTTGTATAGTTCTCCCATGTATGTCAGTTATATCTCAATAAAACTGGGGAGAAAAAAGTGGCTTTGAGAGTCAGATTACTCAGTGGTCCTGTGGCCTTGAGCAAGTTACTTACCTTCCAGGCTCCTATCTGCTGCATAAGGATGATAACTGTCCTCACCTTGGAGGGTTGAGATGAGGATTAGATGAGATAAAGGGCTGGGCTTGGTGTCTGGCAGGAGGTGAGCACTAATGACTGGAGGTTGCTGTTATTTTTACTGCAATTGTGCAGGAATCTGAAACTCAGGGAAGTTAAGCAGGGTGGATCCAGTGCCAGGGCCTGGTGGAGCTCAGGCCTGGGTGTGCACATGGCCCCTGTTCCCTGGGCACCACTGGCTCCAGACCTGGTTCTCAAACCAACTTGTCACCTGCCTTTTTTAAACTAAGGGAAATGTAGAGAAACTAGCATTTCCGTTTTCAATCTTATTACCCTTGACTCTCAAAAAATCTGGGCCCCAGACCTATCCTTACCCATATGCCCCTCACTGGTTGTGCTCACCCCATCTCTGCCACTGGAAATGGCTTATCCTTGTCTTTTCCACTTCTGTAAATGTGGCAGATCCCCATCTCCAACTTAAAACCTCAGAATCAGTGATTCCAAGCCTCAGCAGTGTGGGAGCC
Organism: Aepyceros melampus; assembly: GCA_006408695.1. Lineage (NCBI taxonomy): Eukaryota > Metazoa > Chordata > Mammalia > Artiodactyla > Bovidae > Aepyceros > Aepyceros melampus. Next base: position 366,133 of record SJXQ01002050.1, on the reverse strand, counting down.
ACTGCCCAGAACTTGAGAAACAGCTGCTGAATTGAGCTGACTGTGGTCACAGCCAATATTCCCAGGTATCCAGACCAGAAAAAAGATGAAGACCAGCGGAGAATACCTGCATGATGACCAGTCAATGTATGTTCATTTAGAGCTTATTATGGACACAGATGATATGGAATGAGGTTCGTGACATTGTACAGGAGACAGGGATCAAGATTATCCCCATGGAAAATAAATGCAAAAAAGCAAAATGGCTGTCTGAGGAAGCCTTACAAATAGCTGTGAAAAGAAGAGAAGCAAAAAGCCAAGGAGAAAAGGAAAGATATATGCATCTGAATGCACAGTTCCAAAGAATAGCAAGAAGAGATAAGAAAGCCTTCTTCAGCGATCAATGCAAAGAAATAGAGGAAAAGAACAGAATGGGAAAGACTAGAGATCTCTTCAAGAAAATTAGAGATACCAAGGGAACATTTCATGCAAAGATGGGCTCGATAAAGGACAGAAATGGTATGGACCTAACAGAAGCAGAAGATATTAAGAAGAGGAGGCAAGAATACACAGAAGAACTGTACAAAAAAGATCTTCACGACCCAGATAATCACGATGATGTGATGACTAATCTAGAGCCAGGCATCCTGGAATGTGAAGTCAAGTGGGCCTTAGAAAGCATCACTACAAACAAAGCTAGTGGAGGTGATGGAATTCCAGTAGAGCTATTTCAAATCCTGAAAGCTGAATGCTGTGAAAGTGCTGCACTCAATATGCCAGCAAATTTGGAAAACTCAGCAGTGGCCACAGGACTGGAAAAGGTCAGTTTTCATTCCAATCCCAAAGAAAGGCAATGCAAAAGAATGCTCAAACTACCGCACAATTGCACTCATCTCACACACTAGTAAAGTAATGCTCAAAATTCTCCAAGCCAGGCTTCAGCAATACGTGAACCGTGAACTCCCTGATGTTCAAGCTGGTTTTAGAAAAGGCAGAGGAACCAGAGATCAAATTGCCAACATCCGCTGGATCATGGAAAAAGCAAGAGAGTTCCAGAAAAACATCTATTTCTGCTTTATTGACTATGCCAAAGCCTTTGACTGTGTGGATCACAATAAACTGTGGAAAATTCTGAAAGAGATGGGAATACCAGACCACCTGACCTGCCTCTTGAGAAATCTGTATGCAGGTCAGGAAGCAACAGTTAGAACTGGACATGGAACAACAGACTGGTTCCAAACAGGATAAGGAGTATGTCTCGGCTGTATATTGTCACCCTGCTTATTTAACTTATATGCAGAGTACATCATGAGAAACGCTGGACTGGAAGAAACACAAGCTGGAATCAAGATTGCCAGGAGAAATATCAATAACCTCAGATATGCAGATGACACCACCCTTATGGCAGAAAGTGAAGAGGAGCTAAAAAGCCTCTTGATGAAAGTGAAAGAGGAGAGTGAAAAAGTTGGCTTAAAGCTCAACATTCAGAAAACGAAGATCATGGCATCTGGTCCCATCACTCCATGGGAAATAGATGGGGAAACAGTAGAAACAGTGTCAGATTTTATTTTTGTGGGGCTCCAAAATCACTGCAGATGGTGACTGCAGCCATGAAATTAAAAGATGCTTACTCCTTGGAAGAAAAGTTAGGACCAGTCTAGATAGTATATTCAAAAGCAGAGACATTCCTTTGCCGACTAAGGTCCATCTAGTCAAGGCTATGGTTTTTCCTGCGGTCATGTATGGATGTGAGAATTGGACTGTGAAGAAGGCTGAGCACCGAAGAATTGATGCTTTTGAAGTGTAGTATTGGAGAAGACTCTTGAGAGTCCCTTGGACTGCAAGGAGATCCAACCAGTCCATTCTGAAGGAGATCTTCCCTGGGATTTTTTTTGGAAGGAATGATGCTGAAGCTGAAACTCCAGTACTTTGGCCACCTCATGTGAAGAGTTGACTCATTGGAAAAGACTCTGATGCTGGGAGGGATTGGGAGCAGGAGGAGAAGGGGACAACCGAGGATGAGATGGCTGGATGGCATCACGGACTCAATGGACGTGAGTCTGAGTGAACTCTGGGAGCTGGTGATGGACAGGGAGGCCTGGCGTGCTGCGATTCATGGGGTCGCAAAGAGTCGGACACGACTGAGGGACTGAACTGAATGCCTTGTTGAGGGGCTTCCCCGGTGGCTCAGAGGTTAAAGCGTCTGCCTGGATTGCGGGCGCCCCGAGTTTGATCCCTGGGTCGGGAAGATCACCTGGCGGAGGAAATGGCAACCCACTCCAGTACAGTTACCTGGAGAATCCCGTGGAGGGAGGAGCTTGGTAGGCTACTAGTCCATGGGATCCCAAAGAGTCTGACACGACTGAGCGACTTAACTTTCAATGCCTTGTTGAAGCCTTGATTTTCAAATTTTGAGACAACATCATTGTGAAACATAATGCTGTGTATTTGTTGCAGCTCAGAGCTGGTGGGTCAAGAGGATAAAGAAAGGAGGAAGTGGTTTTGTTCCTGTCTCAAGAGGTGAACATAAACTATCTGAGTATAATCACTGACTCTTGAAAGGAACAAGGCCTGACAGGCTGGTTGTCTAAGAGACTATCAGCTCAGCTTTATTGTAGTTATAGCTGGTATTCAATATTAAATCAGGTAAATGGAGCACCATGACAGAGATGAAACCCAAGCAGTGGTCAGTTCTTGAGAGTCATAGGAGTGGGCAGAGGGCACTCTAATTTTCTATCGGGCTTCCTAACCTAGGAGGAAGGATAGTATGAGTGAGAGGATAAGAGGGGCTTGTGTTCTCTAGATTGGTGTTTAGAGTGATGCACAGAGGTCACCAATTAAATCTAAGGGGCAATGGCACCCCACTCCAGTACTCTTGCCTGGAAAATCCCATGGACGGAGGAGCCTGGTAGGCTGCAGTCCATGGGGTCGCTGAGTTGGACACGACTGAGTGACTCCACTTTCACTTTTCACTTTCATGCATTGGAGAAGGAAATGGCAGCCCACTCCAGTGTTCTTGCCTGGAGAATCCCAGGAATGGGGGAGCCTGGTGGACTGCCATCTATGGGGTCGCACAGAGTCGGATATGACTGCAGTGACTTAGCAAGTACAATATTGTAGCCTGGCTCAACTCAGAAGCAAAGGGGGAAGATCAAGTGGAGAGTTGTCCCTAAATGAGGGGCTGCTATAAGAAGCTTCAGGATACAAAGCAACTTTGGTCTTCAGATCCAAAGTCTTAGAGTATGGGGCTAAGTATTTCAATTTGATTTATTTGATTTGATTTATTTATTAAGGTCATGAAAGAGGAATCATAGTCCCTACACTTGGGGCAGTAGAGAAGACTTAAATGTGAACATATTCGTATAATGTGATATAAATGCTATAAAAATTATGCAGGGAACATGCAGTACGGTCTCTATAAGATCTATCAGGAGGTTGTAAGTAGGGATGGAACGGGGCAACAGTTACACTATAAAAATAGTTGCTGACATCATGGAAGATAAAGTAGAAGAAAAGGGTCTGAAGGCATTTTAATTTGTGTCTTAAATCTTTTTATCTCAACAAATGAAACTTAACAGTGATTTTGGGAAAAGACTCATGTAAATGAGTCAGTTCTGGTATCACTTGTCAGATTGATGAAGATGAGTCATCTTAAATAAAAAGAAAATCTATCATCTTACATAGTTCCTGGGTGTTAGAGGTCTGGGAGAGAGAGGCTTACCTGGTGTGGTCTGTCTCAGGGTCTTTTATTATGCTGCAAGCAAAATGTTGGCCAGGACTTCAATCATCTTAAGGCTTGTCTGAGGCTGGAGAATCAATTTTTAAGAAGGTTTACCCATACGTCTTTGGTTGATGGACTCAGTTCCTCATTGAATGTTGATTGAAGGCCTTAATTTTTGCCATAGGGACCTCTTCTAACAGTATGGTAACTAGCTTCCCGAAGAGAAAGTGGGGGAGGTGTGTGTGGGGAGAGAAAACAGAAGCTTTATGGTCTTAAATAAATACAGCTAATGAACTCAGCTTCGTTCCAATAATACTTCATTAAAAAATTAACCAGCTATATTTCTCCTGTGGGGCAGTTTGTGACCTCTTCTCTGCATTCATCCCAGTTCTTTGACTTGCTAGTATAGAGTTTTCTCAAAGAAGGAATTAGTAGAGTGTACATAATTTGTTTTAGGTGAAGGTGAAGGTGAAGTCGCTCAGTCGTGTCCGACTCTTTGCGACCCCGTGGACTGTAGCCCACCAGGCTCCTCCGTCCATGGGATTCTCCAGGCAAGACTACTGGAGTGGGTTGCCATTTCCTTCTGCAGGGGATCTTCCCGACCCAGGGATTGAACCCGGGTCTCCCGCATTGCAGGCAGACGGGGTCGCAAAGAGTCGGACACGACTGAGCAACTTCACTTTCACTTTCAAATTCATTAACATTTTTTGATCTTTTACCAGGGATAGGGCAATAGACTGTGAGCTCCCTGAGGGCAGGCATGTGTTGTGTTGGTAGATGAACATTTGGGGGATGAATGGCAGTGTATTAGATAATTCCCTCTACATTACCACAACTAATCTCTAGCTTATGGATAAGAAACTGCAGCTCAGAGCAGCTGAAGGAGATTTTGCCCAAAGTCACAGCAGTAACAACAGTTCTCTGTCCTCCTTCTTAGCTCTTTGGCCATCCTCAAATTTTGCACATCACTGAGACTGAGCCTGCTTGTCTGCAGAATCTATTTGGTCAGTTGAAAAGCTTTTTGTTCAGGTTCTCTTTTGGGCATCTATACTGTTCTTGAGAATTGATGTTAGGAATATGGCATGTTACTGGTGAATTCTTCTAGTATTCTAAAATATGCTGTACCACTACCTGTGAATTTTATGTCATTTAGAAAATCTAGATCTCTCTTATAATCTCTTTTCTTCACATAGACCTCAGTTCCTTTTTTTCCCATTATTTTAAGCTTCTGTATTTCAAATTTATATTCAAAGGTGGGTTGGGAAGAGCTCTGTGTTCGGTTTATCATCCAGGAGTATTCCACTATTCTCATGGGCATAACCAGGACTCAGGACTCATACCCCACTAGTTACTGGTCCTTTCCTCTCCTCTCTTTAATAGCTTAGTTTCTTTTAAGAGGCACTTTTTACACACTGGCTTCACTATTTCATCTACCTTTATTTTTTCCTTTGTGTCAATGAACTAGCACAGCACTTCATTAACTACTGCTGCTGCTGCTAAGTCGCTTGAGTCATGTCTGACCCTGTGTGACCCCATAGATGGCAGCCCACCAGGCTCCCCCATCCCTGGGATTTTCCAGGCAAGAATACTGGAGTGGGTTGCCATTTCCTTCTCCAATGCATGAAAGTGAAAAGTGAAAGTGAAATTGCTCAGTCATGTCTGACTCCTAGTGACCCCATGGACTGCAGCCTACCAGGCTCCTCCGTCCATGGGATTTTCCAGGCAAGAGTACTGGAGTGGGATGCCATTGCCTTCTCCGTCATTAACTGAAGCTGCTCCTATTGACAAAGACTGAATGCGTTTTTGAAGACTATTTATCTGGAGACCAGCCTGTCCAAAATTTCACAACTTTAGGTGCAGATCTGTCCTCAAATGCACCCACTCAAACAATGATCTTGTCATTGTTTCTTTCTGTTATTGTGGACAGAGGGATGATGCCCTCTAATATTTACAAGGTCAATATTTTTGAGGGATAATAAAAATAGGTGACTCAGTAATAGTTCCAAAGTTGGAAACAAATCTTCCCACTTGAGACCCAAAAAGAATTAAATATAAAATTATTTAAATTAGCTATTGGAGAAAAAAAGGGCAACCAACTCCAGGATTCTTACCTGGGAAATCCTAAGGACAGAGGAGCCTGGTGAGCTACAGTCTATGGGCTCCCAAGAGTTGGACATGATTTAGTGACTAAACCACCACGACCACCAACTTAGCTATATCTATACTTGCTTTCTTGTTTTACAATTCTGGTTATTCTAGTTGTATCTTCTAAACTGAGCTGGCAGCATATTAGATCAAGGAGAAGGGGATTGCAGTTAAGTATTTTAAAAAATCAATATCTTTATATTTAGGAGTTAAAATGTATGTGACTATTGTATTGTTTTCTTTGAACATTAAATTTTAAAATTTACATTAAAATTTTAAATACTTCCATTTTTGTTTGTTAAAAAATAAATGCTAATTCAGCTCAAACATTTCTGAGAAATAGTTCTGACCAAAAGTATTTTGGAATTCTTTTTCACAAACAGCTGCTCTGACTCTTCTGATTAGATAAAGAAGCTATTTATTCTGCCTTGCCAATATTTCAAATATTGCAAGCAGCTTGCGATGAAAACCTTGCAAACACCTCACAATGCTAATGTTAAAACTGCTACACATCAAGTTGTACTTTGAAATTTTATTTATTAGAATATTAGAAGTACTTAAGAGCATACTATCTATTTAACTTACGTTTTTATTGCTTTTGGTTATTTATTTTAGGTGCAGATAGGTAATTCATTTTTAAAATGTAGAGATACTGTTACATTTTCTCTGCTGCTGTGGAAATCATGGTTTATAATGCTATTACCTTGATTTTAAAATTAGGATGTGATATGAAAAATTGTGACACTTTTTTTTTAAATAATGGATAGTTAATATAATTATGCAATTTGCTTTTGAAATATGGCGCCTGGAATCTTAGAGAAAAGAGACTATTTTTAATAAATTAGTTGGAGAACCCCCCAAATATGTTATCATTTGATACTTAAGCATATAAGGACCTATTGGGGGAGGGGAGGTCCCACAAAGTTTCCTACTGGGACTATTACATCTCTCAGAATGGCAGAGATGAGAGGATGAAGATCAGTTCAGTCACTCAGTTGTGTCCAACTCTTTGTGACCCCATGGACTGCAGCATGCCAAGCTCCCGGATCCATCACCAACTCCTGGAGCTTGTTCAAACTCAAGTCCATCAATTCAGTGACGCCATCCAACCATTTCACCCTCTGTCATCCCCTTCTTCTCCCGCTTTCAATCTTTCCCAGCTTCAAAGTCTTTTCCAATGAGTCAGTTATTCATATCAAGTGGTGAAAATATTGAAGCTTCAGCTTTAGCAATAGTTCTTCCAATGCATATTCAGGACTGATTTCCTATAGGATTGACTGATTTGATCTCCTTGCAGTCCAAGAGACTCTCAACAGTCTTCTCCAATACCGACCTATGTTGACAAAGCAGTCTCTGCTTTTTAATATGCTGTCTAATGTTCAGATAATTATGTTGTAATATTGTGTGCAATAATAAGTCAGCAGTTTTTCTGCTGACAATTAAATAGGCTATTAACAAGCAAATTTTCAGAAAACTGAGAATAGAAAATGATTACAAGAAACTTTTTAATGCCAAAACAAAATTTTAATTCTATAAATAAAAATCTATATGCCTAGTGGTTGAGACCTGTCTCCTTCAAAGAAAATAGAACGAATGTAGGATAATTTTCCTGGGAACTTTGGAGGTAATCAGGCTATGTGGACAGAAGATTATTCATTTGATTCTCCCCATAAGTCTCTCTATGCTCAAAGAGCAGGGAAATCTGGGCAATAAGATAAAAGAGGGAAGAAAGAAAAAGATGAAAAAAACCCAAACTGATTCCCAGTGAAGATTATATCAAACACATTGTAATAGAGACCAGATGAGAGGACTGTTATCTATGAAGCATAACCTAGATTAAGCCAACTTCAATTAAAATTTTGGCTAAAATAATTTTGAAGAGCCAGGTTCATATAGAAATGATCTGGAGGTCAAATGGCCAAAATAAAATTCACCAAATGAACTTGTTTCTTTTAACTGTATTATAATAGTTTTTATTTTGTCTTTATAATAGCTTTTTAAGTAATGATCAATTTGTTTCTTCTCTAATATTCTAAGTAATAATCCTGTGTTTCTACAGGAGCTGAGACCAAGGGCCAGAGAGAGGAAAAGACAGGTAAACATAAGGACATATTTTGAATATAAAGAATTCTTATCTATACATTCATCATGAATATATTCTTTTTCTTTATGGATATATATGAAAGGCAATGCCAAAGAATGCTCAAACTACCACACAATCGCACTCATCTCACACGCTAGTAAAGTAGGGCTCAAAATTCTCCAAGCCAGACTTCAGCAATACATGAACCGTGAACTTCCAGATGTTCAAGCTGGTTTTAGAAAAGGCAGAGGAACCAGAGATCAAATTGCCAACATCCACTGGATCATGGGAAAAGCAAGAGAGTTCCAGAAAAACATCTATTTCTGCTTTATTGACTATGCCAAAACCTTTGACTGTGTATATCACAATAAACTGTGGAAAATTCTGAAAGACATAGGAATACCAGACCACCTGATCTGCCTCTTGAGAAAACTATATGCAGGTCAGGAAGCAATAGTTAGAACTGGACATGGAACAACAGACTGGTTCCAAATAGGAAAGGAGAATGTCAAGGATATATATTGTCACCCTGCTTATTTAACTTATATTCAGAGTACATCCTGAAAAATGCTGGGCTAGAAGAAGCACAAGCTGGAATCAAGATTGCCAGGAGAAATATCAATAACCTCAGATATGCCGATGACACCAGCCTTATGGCAGAAAGTGAAGAGGAGCTAAAAAGCCTCTTGATGAAAGTGAAAGAGGAGAGTGAAAAAGTTGGCTTAAAGTTCAACATTCAGAAAATGAAGATCATGGCATCTGGTCCCATCACTTCATGGGAAATAGATGGGAAAACAGTGGAAACAGTATCAGACTTTATTTTGGGGGGCTCCAAAATCACTGCAGATGGTGATCACATCCATGAAATTAAAAGATGCTTACTCCTTGGAAGAAAAGTTATGACCAACCTAGACAGCATATTGAAAAGCAGAGACATTACTTTGCCGACTAAGGTCCATCTAGCCAAGGCTATGGTTTTTCCAGTGGTCATGTATGGATGTGAGAGTTGGACTGTGAAGAAAGCTGAGCGCTGAAGAACTGATGCTTTTGAACTGTGGTGTTGGAGAAGACTCTTGAGAGTCCCTTGGACTGCAAGGAGATCCAACCAGTCCATTCTGAAGGAGATCAACCCTGGGATTTCTTTGGAAGGAATGATGCTGAAGCTGAAACTCCAGTACATTGGCCACCTCATGCGAAGAGTTGACTCATTGGAAAAGACCCCGATGCTGGGAAATATTGAAAGCAGGAGGAGAAGGGGACGGCAGAAGATGAGATGGCTGGATGGCATCACCGACTCGATAGACGTGAATTTGAGTTAGCTCTGGGAGTTGGTGATGGGCAGGGCATGCTGCAGTCCATGGGGTCTCAAAGAGTCAGACATGACTGAGCAATGACTCAGCATGACTGCACTGCTGTCAGTTCAGCTTTATTTTTCTTAGGAATAGGAATATACAACTTTATTTTTAAATATTTCAGAATACCAGGAGTTTCTTATGTTTAATTTTAATTTTATTAAATTCAATCTCTTTCCATCCCCTTTTTCTCATACTTTCATTTCTCCTCTCTCTTACCCTCAATTTATAACTCCTTAGAATGGTGTCATGATGGAAAAATAAGAACCAGCCAACATAGAGGAAATAAGTAAATTAGGTGTACTAGCTGATTGACTTTTGTGAGGAGGCAAGCTTGTTGAAAGAATTTATATTATTTCCTAAAGGAAATATAAATATGTTAAGAATTTTGCATATAATATGAGCAGAGGAAGTTATATCATTTGACTTTTAGCACAAGTGCTTAGAATGTGCATTTTATAGCTGTATGGGGTCATTCCTATACTGGCTATATCACTGTCAAGATTTATGATTTTTTAAAACTTTTTAACAGGTTTATATTTTTGATTTGTATCTATTATATTGTTTGAAACCCAAATAGGTACATTTTCTCTTCAAATTTGCTGGTGTATATAAATATTATTTGTCTGGACTCAGCATACTCTGTGCTTGGATATCTTGGCTTATGTTTGCTCTTAAACTGTCAAGTTTTGTCTGTCTACTCAGGGGCCCTGTGAACATGGAAAATAGCCAGAGCTTATAGTTCTTAGAAGACTAAAAGCAAATAAATTTGGAAAGAAAAATTGAAGGCTACCTCTTCTCACTTTTACACCCAGTTTTTGCTCTCACATAACTCAGGCCTGATACAAAAATGCCCCCTCAGAGGAAAACTATCTGTCTTAATTCACAGACTTGATTGGTATTGACCTCAAGTTCTTCCCTTACTGTGGTCTTACTCTAGGGGTGGAGCTAGGGATCAAATGATGGAATGACTGAATAATTTATGAAGGCCTTGGTGTTATCAAGATTAATGATTTTGATGCAAGATTGATTAGAATCTACATTACTAATATGCAAGATTTGTAATCCTGCAATGGATTTGCCACTTCACCCTGCATTAGATGTGCAGAAAAAGAATCTGAAAAGGAATATAAATATATAATTATGTTTATATATGTATAACTAAATCAGTTTGCTGTACAATTGAAACTAACACATTATAAATTAATCATACTTCAAAAAAAAAAAAACCAGATCTTGCATATTATGCTCTTTTAGAATGTGTATATGTTTGATTTTTTCTTTTCTGAGTATAAAGGAATGCACCATGCTAAAAGAGAAAAGGGGGGGTAAAAAATTATGTCAAGATATTTACATTTGATAGATGCCATTAATAGACATTCTGCTGCTGCTGCTAAGTCGCATCAGTGTGTCCGACTCTGTGTGGCTCCATAAATGGCTGCCCACCAGGCTCCCCTGTCCCTGGGATTCTCCAGGCAAGAACGTCGGAGTGGGTTGCCATTTCCCTCTCCAATGCATGAAAGTGAAAGATGAAAGTGAAGTGGCTCAGTCATGTCTGACTCCTAGCGACCCCATGGACTGCAGCCTACCAGGTTCCTTGTTCATGGTATTTTCCAGGCAAGAGTACTGGAGTGGGTTGCCATTGCCTTCTCCAATAGACATTCAGATAATGTTATTAAATAAGTGAATGTCAAATTTAAGGAATGAAGGAATTTTCTTTTAGTTTAATTTTTTTCTTTGAGAAATTTAAATAAACCTACAGTAAATGCATACACACAAAAAATGTGTTCCCTAATACTTAAAATGGCCTATTCAGAGCTTCACACCCATGACATGATTTGTTGTGCACCATCGTATGTGAATGAATCAGTAGCAGCCTCTTTTAATGAAAACAAAGTGCTATAGAAGCTGAATTGTTCTCTATGCATGCCATGATGTATGAAAAGTAGAAAATACTAGGTAGATAATGCTAGTTTTCATAATTTTTTCCTTTTTTTTTTTTCCTACTGTAGACTTCAAGAATTGTGTGACTGCCTCCTTTACTCTGATACACCAAGGGGGGAAAAATGACCAAAAGTGAGTGAATTTTTCTCCTTTGCCTTCTTAAAGAGTTCACTGAAAAAGAGATGCTTAGAAACATTTTTAAAATCAGTCAACTTCACAGGGAAAGTGAGTGAACACTGTCAGGGAACAATCTGTCTGCTTCCATGCCATCTAGCTAGATGAAGTGAGTGGACGATCTAAACACCAGGTGCAAACGCTGATCTTCTGAAGGACTTATTTGGTTACTGAAGAAGGGAGTTAAAGGATGACTTTCAGGATGACTAAACTAGAAAAGGTCTTAGAAAGATAAGTGATGGACTTCTACTTTCTTGATTTCTAAATCTCTGTTACATAGGAGTTCGTCAGACAGTTAGGAGGGAAGAGTTAAAATGATAGAAATTATTTCACTAGAAAAAGGGATGTCTTAGAACTAGAGAGACAATTAACAATAACAGACAATTTCATCAACAGAAAATTAATAAGGAAGCACAAGTCTCAAATGATAAATTCAATGAGATGGATCTCATTGATATTGTCAGGACATTCCATCCAAATGCAGAAAAAAATACAATAACAATTAACAATATTAATTATTGTTGTTTAGTTGTTAATTTGTGTCCGACTCTTTGTGACCTCATACTAACAGGGACTGGCTTCCCAGGTGGCTCGGTTGTAAAGAATCTGCATGCCAACACAGGAGACACAGGTTTGATCCCTGGGTCTGGAAGATCCTCTGGAGAAGGAAACAACAAGCCATTCCAGCATTCTTGCCTGTAAATCCCATGGACAGAGGAGCCTGGTGGGTTACAGTCCACTGGGTCACAAAAGATTCCAACACAACTTAGCGGCTAAGCAACAACAGGGATAATTAATAGAAGACAGATCTGAATGACTGGAAAGCCTGGATTGCAAAATCTATTTAAATAAAGGAAAGTTAGCTCATTTCCAATTCACACAATTATTCAAATAAGCTTGATAAAACATGTTGTTATTAAATGTTCTTATTTATTATCAGATGGACATGATATGTGATCAAGATATTCGTTTCCAGATCCCTGGGTCTGGAAGATCCTCTGGAGAAGGAAACAACAAGCCATTCCAGCATTCTTGCCTGTAAATCCCATGGACAGAGGAGCCTGGTGGGTTACAGTCCACTGGGTCACAAAAGATTCCAACACAACTTAGCGGCTAAGCAACAACAGGGATAATTAATAGAAGACAGATCTGAATGACTGGAAAGCCTGGATTGCAAAATCTATTTAAATAAAGGAAAGTTAGCTCATTTCCAATTCACACAATTATTCAAATAAGCTTGATAAAACATGTTGTTATTAAATGTTCTTATTTATTATCAGATGGACATGATATGTGATCAAGATATTCGTTTCCTAGGTCTCTGGTAACAAAGTACTGCAAACTGTTGCTTCAGTTTCAGGTCAGTTCAGGCGCTCAGTCGTGTCTGACTCTTTGCGACCCCGTGAATCACAGCACGCCAGGCCTCCTTGTCCATCACCAACTCCCGGAGTTCACTCAGACTCACGTCCATTGAGTCCTTGATGCCATCCAGCCATCTCGTCCTCTGTCGTCCCCTTCTCCTCCTGCCCCCAGTCCCTCCCAGAATCAAAGTCTTTTCCAATGAGTCAACTCTTCGCATGCTTAAAGCCATAGAAATTTATTCCCTGGTAGTTCTAGTGGCTAGAAGTCTGAAACCTAGGTCTTGGCAGGGTGGGTTCCTTTTGGAGGTTCTGATGGAGAACCTGTTCCATATTTCTCCCTTGCATTCTGGTGAAGTGAAGTCACTCAGTTGTGTCTGACTCTTTGAGACCCCATGGACTGTAGCCCAACAGGATCCTTGGTCCATGGGATTTTTCAGGCATGAATACTGGAGTGGGTTACCATTCTCTTCTCCAGGGGATCTTCCCAACCCAGGGACAGAAACCGGGTCTCCCGAAGTGTAAGCAGACACTTACCGTCTGAGCTACCAGGGAAGCATTCTGGTAGTTGCTGGCAATCCTTAGGATTCCTTGTCTTGCAGATGCATTACCTTGATCTCTGCTCTTTTTTTTATGTTTTTCTTTGTGTCTCTCTGTGTCCAAATTTGTGTCTTCTTTCATCTTATAAGGGCACTAGTCAATGGATTGAGGTCCACAATCAACCAATATGTTCATAGCTTAATTTATTACTTGTGCAATGACAATATTTCCATGTGAGGTCACTTTCTAAGGATCCAGGTGGACACGAATCTTGAGTGTACACTATCAACCCAGTATAATCAGTATGTTAAACCATCAGCTTCAAGTCCTCATGCTAGTGGGTTGTTTGCATATGCAAAGAAAGCACCTGAATGTTCTAAATTGTTTCTTAAGAAATGAAATTTGCTGTATTTATATATTTTATAACTAATTTCTTGTGACTCAATATTGATATGATGAATATAAATTTTAGCTCATTCCCTTTTTTAATTACCACACATTTCAAATTTATTAAATTAGAACAAATGCTTTTATGGTTACAATTATACCTATGATTCATTAGTATAGTCATCAACTACCTAATGACCAAAATTTTGGAGCGGGGGAGGATAATAATATGGCAAAAACTGAGAAATGCAATGAAAGTATAATATCCAAAGAGATTCTCTTAAACAGCTCATGAATGTAATTTATTTTTCATACTAATATATTTTGCTATAATAAAGTTTTCTACCAGGCTGTCTTATTGCATCCATGTGGATATTTGCAATAGTCATGGTTGCTAGAGAAAATAAGCCATGGCTTAAAGATATCACATTGAGTTCTTCTATTTCCCTGTACTCTAGTATCCATAGACTGTCTCTATTTTAAAAGCAAAAAAAAAAAAAAAATGACATCCATACGGCTTGCTTAGGCAAGTCCATTGTTGCCCTACCCAGTGTCTTTGATGATTCCTTGGTCATGGGAAGTTGAGATTACCTTTCATCTCTCTAAGTTAGTGACTGTCCTTTTCTCTTAAGCTGTTGCTGAGCACTTGCAGCTGCTGCCTTTTCCCTGGCTACTTTCATCTATTGCTGGACACCATTCCTCTCCCTTCACTTTTCCACTGTATAATCCCATGACAATCACACCTGGTAATTCTTCACTGATGTTTAAAAAAAAAAAAAAAAAATGACATCCATACGGCTTGCTTAGGCAAGTCCATTGTTGCCCTACCCAGTGTCTTTGATGATTCCTTGGTCATGGGAAGTTGAGATTACCTTTCATCTCTCTAAGTTAGTGACTGTCCTTTTCTCTTAAGCTGTTGCTGAGCACTTGCAGCTGCTGCCTTTCCCTGGCTACTTTCATCTATTGCTGGACACCATTCCTCTCCCTTCACTTTTCCACTGTATAATCCCATGACAATCACACCTGGTAATTCTTCACTGATGTTTTCATCAATGCAGAGAGCCTAGGAAAAAGCCTAACAATCACCACTGTTCCTAGAAACTTCCTGCCCTTGTTTATTAACACCTGGTCTTTTTCACGCACCATGTCACTATGGATGCCCCTCAATGACCACCATATTTGCTGGACCTACTTTTGTTTTCACACTATTTGATTTCTCTTGGTCTATTCTGAAAAATTTCACTTTTCCTTTTGGTTATGTAGAGTATTTTAAGTTTTACTTTTTGTCTTAGCTTCTCTTTCCAAATCACACCTTTTGCAATAGTTGAGGTATAAATACGGCAGTTATTTTTCATGCTCAAAGAGGCACACCAAGATATTTTTCTAGACAAAAAAAAAGACAAGAGAAAACACCTTCTCAGATTAATATTGACATTTCCCTTAAAACCAAAGTCTCTGCACTCAGTGAACCTTAAACTTATTCCCAGACTCTATACAGACAACAATGCCTATTTGATAACCTAAGAAAGGATAAGTTCTCTCCAGAATAATGAACCTAAGGGAGTGTTCTGAGATGTCTATACTTTATGATCTGTGTGATTGAAGGAAATCTATATTATATACAACAGGAACAAAATGAAACTCTAATAGTAACACAAGGAACTTGGTGGGTAGAAGTGAGCTATTTCTAGTACCATGTGACTTACAGAGAGATGCTTTTGAATTTTATGAATTCCGTTACTTGGGAGCAGCTCTTTTTAATTAGGTGGCTTCCATAAATGTTTTCCTTTCCTTGTACTTGAGGAACAATTTATACAGAATTTTTCTGCAGTAAAAAACATATGATGAATTTGTTTTTCATCATAACTGTGAGTTGTCATTGTTCACATTTTACAGTTAAATAAACAAGAATGCAGAATAATGAAATGACTCTCCACTCACATTTCATGATTGGCACAGTTGACAATAAGGTCAATGAACACTAATTTCTAATTCACTGTTTTCATCTTGGATAGAGCTCATTCTCTCAAGTATGCAAGAAACTTAAGCTATTTTTTTCTTTATCATGGCAAAGAAATTTATGTGGTAAAGGGAAAATGTTTGTAGCCAACTCATTCAGCTTAAGGGCTAAGATGTCTTAAAAAACAGGCATGTAATCTGGGTCAGTTCAATGATGAGTGAAATTTCTCTGTATTTATATATCCTCTATTGTCTGAAGTCTTGCAAACTATATATGGTTAACTAACTTCCCATTCTTGTTTCTGAAGTGTTTAGGCTATCATTTCTTATCAGTCAAATAGTCAGGAAAATGTACATAATAAATTAGTTTAAGTTGAAGGAACTGGTCATGGATTGAGATTAATGATATTACTTAGTTTTGCATCATCTTGCCAAAACCATGGGGAGTAACACAGTTAAACAGAGCAAGAGAATAAACTGTGACTGAAAAGAATAATAAGTATGAGCTGTCTATCACCAAATAAAAGTGTCTATGGTAATTATGGCCTCGAGTCTTCTTGTACCATAAACTACGGAAAAATATCTTCTTCCAGCTTCAGTGGAGTTGAGAGATATAGTCTCAACATAGTTACAGTGTGAGAGCTCTTAAATGAGATAACATATGTAAAACACCTTGAACAGTTCCTGGCATATAAAGGAGCAAAAAAACCTTGAATTTTCCTTTACTATTCCTTATGTTTGTAGTGATGCTTTCTAAGGCCCACTTGACTTCACATTCCAAGATGTCTGGCTCTAGATTAGTCAACACATCATCATGATTATCTGGGTCATGAAGATCTTTTTTGTACAGTTCTTCCGTGTATTCTTGCCACCTCTTCTTAATATCTTCTGCTTCTGTTAGGTCCAGACCATTTCTGTCCTTTATCGAGCCCATCCTTGCATGAAATGTTCTCTTGGTATCTCTAATTTTCTTGAAGAGATCTCTAGTCTTTCCCATTCTGTTCTTTTCCTCTATTTCTTTACATTGA
>SJXQ01002050.1:212963-349458 GCA_006408695.1 Aepyceros melampus | reverse complement strand
GATGCTTTTGAACTGTGGTGTTGGAGAAGACTCTTGAGAGTCCCTTGGACTGCAAGGAGATCCAACCAGTCCATTCTGAAGGAGATCAACCCTGGGATTTCTTTGGAAGGAATGATGCTAAAACTGAAGCTCCAGTACTTTGGGCACCTTATGCGAAGAGTTGACTCATTGGAAAAGACCCTGATGCTGGGAGGGATTGGGGGCAGGAGGAGAAAGGGACGACCGAGGATGAGATGGCTGGATGGCATCACAGACTCAATGGACGTGAGTCTGAGTGAACTGCGGGAGTTGGTGATGGACAGGGAGGCCTGGCGTGCTGCGATTCATGGGGTCGCAAAGAGTCGGACAGGACTGCGCGACTGACTGAACTGATTCCTTATGTGGTTTTTAAACAGGTAATAAAATAAAACTTTTCATGAGGATTGCAGAAAAATAATAATGCCTATGAAAACTTTGAGCAAAATTTCAGGATATATTCAGCCTTTTTAAGGAAAATGGTTTGATAAGTTTGTTGGTTTTACTGTGCTATTTATATTATTCAACAAGGGTGAAGTCGCTCAGTCTTGTCTGACTCTTTGCGACCCCATGGACTGTAGCCTATCAGGCTTCTCTGTCCATGGAATTTTCTAGGCACGAGTACTGGAGTGGGTTGCCATTTCCTTCTCCAGGGGATCTCCTTGACCCAGGGATCGAACCCAAGTCTCCTGTATTGTGGGCAGACGCTTTACCCTCTGAGCCACCAAGGAAGACCCTTATTTATATTATTCAACTGAGGTGATTCTGAGTAAGTTATCTCTTGAGTCAATATTTTTCACCTTTTAGACACTGATATAGGTAAAATGTTAAATGCTAAAGTGAAAGTCGCTCAGTTGTGTCTGACTCTTTGCAACCCCATGGACTATACAGTCTGCAGAATTCTCCAGGCCAGAATACTGGAGTGGGTAGCCTTTCCCTTCTCCAGGAGATTTTCCCAACCCAGGGACTGAACCCAGGTCTCCTGCATTACAGGAGGATTCTTTACCAGCTGAGCCACCAGGGACGCCCTAAATGCTAAAACTATCTATTAAATCCCAAACCTCAAAATGTTTTGTCCCAGGTGTTGCCAACTGGATTAAGTATTTGTGTCTAAATAAGTATAAATATGCATGGTCCTTGTTAACATATCTGATGTTTTTTTCAACCTTCCTATCTGTGTGACTTTTCCAGTTGCTCTGTGTACCCTTGTTCCTGGGGAATTTTTCCAGATATTTGATTACTTTCCCTGATTCCTTCCTGCTCTTCTTTCTGGTAAATAATCCAATTCTTTCTCCATATTTTTGCTTGCTGCTGTAAGGATTTGGTTGCTTCATTTCTGATTCATATTCACCCTGATATCACAGTTAGATCTAAAATGTCATGTACTAGAACCCCATGTTCTTTATGGTCTTACCAGGGCCTCCACATAGTAGGAGTTTGATAAACAGATGTAGATTTGATTTCCTGACACTTCAGGTCCTTAATTCATACCAGTTTCCTACTACTGCTTCTAGGGTGTGACAGGTTGTATTTATGTAATTAGTAATTAACACACACAAAAGACAGAGAGACTTTGTCCAGTGCTTCGCTGATATCATAATTATTTATTGATAATTATGTACTGGGGCCATCCCTGTCCCTGATTGGGAGTAAGTGAGTATATCGTACACACAGCAAATAGTAATATTTTAACTAGAGGATGAAAAACTCAGTCCACCAACTGGACATTTTATCTCAGAAGCAAAAAATCTATTATTATAGTCTGTATTGTTAACCACGTGGAAACATTAAACTAGTAGATATTCCATTTGGCATGATTATTCTCCAGTGACATAAAATATTAAAGCATCTTAGTAGAAGGAGTTATATATGGGAAATAGAAATAATAATTTAAGACAAGCAATAAATATATGCATTAAAACATCAATTTATCCAAAATGAAATAACTGTGTAGTTACCTTTTTCTGTTAGTAATATTTTTAAAGTCATGAAAAATCCATATATGCTTAGGTAGAATTATATTTATAAAAATGAATAACTTCAAATAATTTTTATTTTGTCATAAATAGAAATGAAAAAATTATACTTAGTTACTCTAGGCAAAGCTGATGTTTTTAAAAACCAAACTCTATAGGAAGAATTCAATCAAGAATTCTTACATTGTTAATGGAAATTTGGCTATCATAAGTGAAATGGCACAGAAATAAATGAGTAAAATATAGTTTTTCTCCACAAGCTTTATTTTAACTTTAATAGAGTCTTGTGCCGTGCTTAGCTGCTCAGTCATGTCTGATTGTTTGTGACTACTAGGACTGTAGCCCACCAGGCTCCTCTGTCCATGGAGATTCTCCAGGCAAGAATACTGAAGTGGGTTGCTATGCCCTCCTCCAGGGATCTTCCCAACCCAGGGACTGAATCCAGGTCTCCCACATTGTAGGCGGATTCTTTACCACTGGAGCCACTAGGGAAGCCCTTAACAGAGTCTTGAGATGCTATTAATGTCTCTAAGCAGGTTTAGAATTCCAGCAGCAAAGAGGTGCTCTGTTGCAGCATTTCTGTGTTTTTAATTCCAAGGCCTCTGTTATGGCATTCACAGACTGACTAAAGACATTAGTTTTTTCATTTTTCGGCTTATCTTCTAAGCCACAACTTGAATGATCAAACAGAGATAGTAAACATAAATATTTAATATGCATATTTTTATGTAATCATTTGTATTTATCTAGCACTTTGTTTCCAACTCACTTTCGTATTGTTAGTTATTCATCCACTATCCTTGGGCATGCAAGCTCATGAGCTTTATTTCTTGTAGAGGAGTCAGGGACTATCATTGAGATGAGAGATTGGGGCATTGGGCATGTGGACTTTATTCTTTTCTCCTTGATCTTGAAATATGACAAAAGACAAACCTAATATAAGCAAAACCATATATTTCAAATATTTTGCTTATTTGAAAGAATCACCTAATCCCTATGCTGGATTTAGGACATGCCGACTGGGAGCAGGGGGTATAAATACATGATATTTAGATAGTGGGATTATTTATTAAAGGCTGGGTTACTTAAGGGAGAAGTATAACACTTTAACATATACTTAGCACTTATGTGTTAGGAGACAAACATGAAAGTTAAGAGTGCTGTCTTCTAATGCTGGCCCAACTCCACTCTCACCTACTTTTCAGTTTCACCCGCTCACATCATTCCCCACATTCCAACATACCAGCTGTTAAACAGATATCTCTTAATTCTATTGTTTATACACTATTAAAAATCTTTGAGAGGCTCTTTGTGGTCCATAAGAAGGAGGTCAAGTATCCAAAGTACCTGTAACCAAATGGGGCCACTAGCCTCACTAGTCACTTCACAGTTCACATGAGTAATGGGAATGAGATACCTCCACAGTCTTGCTCTCTTTCCTACTTTCTGGAATATCTTCTTACCAGAAAACCCTTCCTGAACCCCTGTGAGGTTCAGCGCTCCTGCTTCATGTTTCCACACAGTGTCCTTCTGATTGGCAGGACGACAGCATGACTGATAGTCCTGGCCTCAGACTGAATTTGACCTTACAATCTCCCTGTTACTATCTGAGTAAACTGAATTTCCCAAACTACTCATCCCTCATCAGCAAAATTAGATATTTATAATAATAATAGTAGTACTTATCTCACAGGAAATTCATTGAGATGATATAAATCACTTTAGCATAGTGTTTTGTACATACTAAGTACATAATGACTGTTACAATGATATTTTTATACTATTTACCATTATCAGTAATTATCATTGCTATAGAATCTTCTGCGTTGCTTTGACATTATTTCTCCTGAGTGTCTACTTCTCTGCTAGATTACCTGCTCCTACAAGGCAGTTGTTATCCCATAGTCATCTCCGACACCTCAGGGCTGTGCATTGGTTCATAATATTAATAGGAAGTCACTAAATATTAAATGTTTACCAGATTCTAAGTTTAAAGTTAAATTAATATTAAACACGACAGCATAGACTTTATAGAATGGCTAAAGAGCTATTGTTCATAAGCTGGAAGGCAAGAGAATATGTTCATGTACCTTTCCAGTTTCTTTGGTGTAGCCACTATGAGTATTCCTGGATTTCTCAAAGCCATTCTCTGCTCTTTCTGCAGGGACAACACCAGCATGTTGGGTTCTTTGTGTTCTTCTGCATTTAGAAAGTAATTCAACATTTAACTGCTGCTTTTTAAGTTTAGGATAAATAATATGATTATTCTATTGTGTGCAGAGCTGATTTTTTTATGTCCCTGTTTAAACTCTGAAAATAGAATGCCAGATGGCAGATTTTTGACCTGTGAGCTTTTCTATGATAACTTCTTAATTTCAAATGTTAATAGAAGTGATTTTTTCCAAACATTTTAAGGATTTTAAAATTTGTGCATTTTACTTATTTAAACACAATATTTTAGAGTAAATGAATTTATTTAAATAAAACTTTTAGTAGCTTGTCTTCAATATTACCATATTTTCTGTAGTCAAGTTAAAAGTGGTCTTGAGTGGCAAATAATTTTTTTTTTTTTCTGGTCTTGTTAAGACTTGTCAGTTTTGTTGGCATAAATACAAGATTTTAAATTTAAAAACCAAGATTATTTACTAGATGTGGAAGGAGATTGACTATAGAATTGTATTATTTAAGACTTCTAGAAGATGAAATTTTTGGTTGTTATTCATACTCCCCTGTTTCTTTTATAGTCTTCACTCTTCTTCATTTCTTAATGCTTTATTTTTCTCCCCTTTCTCTTGAGGATATTCATTATATAATATTGGAATGTAAAACCTATGATGCATATTTATGCCTCATTTTTCATAGGAGTGATTAATTAGAGAGGGTTCACCTTTTTTGTTTTTGTTTTTTCAGTATCTAACACATATCTATATGTACATATAGATATATACTTTGAAGTTATTTAGAGGGAATGTTCATTTGCAAATGAAAGATCTTACTATCTTTTTTATTCTTATTCTAACGTTTTCTCTAACATAGTTCATGCATATGAGCCCCCCTCCCCCCTTTTTTTTCTTCCAGACTCACAGGGTCTTTAAAAGAAATTGTGGACATATGGGAAGTTGCTGCCTTGGAGAATTTATTCATACTACTAGTCTCAATGCTGCTGCTGCTGCTAAATCGCTTCAGTCATGTTGGACTCTGTGTGACCCCATAGACGGCAGCTCACCAGGCTCCCCTATCCCTGGGATTGTCCAGGCAAGAACACTGGAGTGGGTTGCCATTTCCTTCTCCAATGCAGGAAAGTGAAAAGTGAAAGTGAAGTCGCTCAGTTGTGTCCGACTCTTCAAAACCCCATGGACTGTAGCCCACCAGTCTCCTCTGTCCATGGGATTCTCCAGGCAAGAGTACTGGAGTGGGTTGCCATTTCCTTCTCCACACTAGTCTCAATAAATGGCACATATTTGGGAACTCTCAGGGAGGGAAAATTTCCTTCTCTACCTCTCTGAACTTCTTGGGGCTAGACTAGTAATAAAATTGACACAAGTTAGATTAACAGAAGAAAAAGAAACAAATTTTAACTCATGTGCATGGAGGTATCATAAAAATGGTACCTAAGAAATAGCCAAAGCAGGCAGTTTTTTATACTTTTTAGATAAAGAAATAATATATTTGTGAGGAATTAACAGAATAAAGAAACCTAGGCTTTGGGTGCTTACTTAGTGAAGAGTCTAAAAAGAGTCTGGGCTTGAGGCGGTAAAATACAAAAGTAACGAGGTTTGTTTATAAAGGCTTCCGTACTCAAATTCCTATCTCTGGAGATAAGTGTGTCCTTCTGCCTCCAGATGCAGAAGTACACCTTTCACATGAGAGATTTATTTCCTGCTTTCAGGGAGACAAAAAGGAGTATCAGAGTGTCCCTCTTGCATTGGTTATTTCTCAAATGACTTTAATTAAACATAATTAATGTGCCATTGTGTCATATTTTGGGATGGCCCATCCTGAGATTATCAGCTTTCCAGGCGGTGGTAAAGAATCTGCCTGTCAATGTAGGAGGCACAAAAGATGTGGTTTTGATCCCTGTTTCAGGAAGATCCCTTGGAGGAGGAAGTGGCAACCCATGCCAATATTCTTACCTGGAAAATTGCATGGACAGAGGAGCCTGGTGGGCTAGTCTATGGGGTGTAAAGAGTCAGGCACAACTGAGTGACTGAGCAGCAGCAGCAATTCCAAGATTATATATATAATCTGTGCATATGTGTGTGTGTGTGTGTGTGTGTGTGTGTGTAAATGAAAGGGAAAGTGTTAGTTGCTCAGTCATGTCCGACTCAATCCGCCTGTGATGCAGAAGACCTCAGTTCCTTTCCTGGGCTGGAAAGATCCCCTGGAGAAGGGATAGGCTATCCACTCCAGTATTCTTGGGCTTCTCTGATGGCTCAGCCTGTAAAGAATCTGCCTGCAATGCAAGAGACCTGGGTTTATCCCTGAGTTGGGAAGATCTCCTGGGAAGGGACCCACTACCCACTCCAGTATTCTGACCTGGAGAATTCCATGGACCGTACAGTCCATGGGATTGCAAAGTCTGACATGACTGAGCAACCTTCACTTTCACTTTCACCTACCACAATGGATGGTTGTGAGTAATGCTTCAGAAGTTGTTGCTCTATGTGGCTCTTGAAATTTCATTCAAGATATAAGAGTTTAGCAAAGATTTCATTTTAACCAACCCTATCTCATTTACAGAGATTAATTTGAAAAGGTGGGAGGGGACTTTCCTGGTTGCTACAGAGGGAGAGAGACTTGCATTCATCATTAGTTCCAACAGTTTCTCTCCCTTAATTACAGCAGGACAGCCTCATGGTCTACGTCTTCAAGAGAGGAATGACTGGTATATTATCATCCCTTCTTGGGATCATGACTTTACTGCATTTGCTACTTCTCTAGAAGCCTGAACACTAATTACTTGGCTTGCTTATATGGTCTCAGGATCTCACCTAAACAGGAAGGTGAGCTAATGGCTGCAGCCTCAGTTCCTGATCAGGTTCCCGTATTATTCCTTATCCTTTCATCTTGTTTATCTGAAAGAGAGTCAAAACTATGTTAGAAATGGAACTTTCATTGGATTATTTTTTCTTTAAAGAATACATTATTGGCTCAGCTTTTAAGTCTCATTTATGCAGACCAAATTTAGGACTATCCTGAACTGACACTTTTTTCTTTGTATCTAAGTCTCAAGGACCAGTATAGATTTATCTCTAGTATTGAGTGTGCTAACCGCAAGTCGTACCAAAATGTAATATCTAAACTTAAAAACAGTATGATTCTCAATTTCTTTTTTCCAAGGAAAGATGTCACTATATATTTTGGAAATTCCTCAAACAGATTGTGAAAAAGCCTACCAAATGTTTGCTGTGTAGCAGTTAAATCAATGTCATACATACTTTCCTCCTGGGGAATTTTCTTCATTCATACTGAATTGCTCTCAGTTTCAAGGTCTAAGGAAAAGCCCATTTTCTTAGAGAGTAAACGTATTATAGTCAAGCTATCGCTATCAAGACAATTTGATTAAACAGCTGAAAATTTATATTAATTTATAAATATATATTAAAGCACTATATTTTTATCTTAATAATAGTGGAGGTAAAGATCGTTTGCATACTACATGACCTTGTTGAAGAAGCAAGTGGGATTTATTTATTAGTGGATTGTGAAAAGAAATATCACCACTCAATTGTTTGGAAACTAGAAATCAGTCCTGAATTATAAATGAAATATTAATTAAACATGATATTTATTAAGATTTACTTTTACTTTGAAACTATACAGAATCTATTTAACTTTCTTGTTACATATACAGAATATTGAGAAAGTGAGAAAAACTGACTATATTCATGAGATTTCACTTGTTATCAATAATAAAACTTTTAATATGTAAAATAATCATGTATTTAAGTAAAATAGACTTAGATATACAGATAATTCAGTGTCACTGGCATTAATAATACATGTTGAAATATTATTATAGACAAAACTTTTATGTTTAAGCCAAACATAATAAAATGTCATAAAAGTTATTTTTTACTACAAATACTTTGGCCTCAGACAATTATGCTAGAAGTTCTTTTTGTGTTTCTCATTTTTCTTCCTTTCCTAGTCTGAACATTTCTTTTCCTATTTTTCATTACTTTCATGTAATAAATTTTGAGACTATTCATTCTTAGGAGATATTACCTAACAAGAAAAATGTCATAAATGAAAAGCCTGATGACCTCAGGCTGAAGACTGTCTTGTGTTACTGTCCTCTAAGGGAGGATAAATCCAAGCATCTTAACTAGATTTATAGATTTCTGTTGATTCACTACAGGGATATTTTAGAATGTCTCAGAGTACAGTGATTTTGTGATAACCAGTGGAAGAAGTTATGGCCTGTCACAGTTTCTGCTTTAAGTAAATTCCAATTACTCATGTAGTCTGTGTAGCAAGAGCAAATGTTTTGATACTTGATAGTAGTATCAAAAACATACAGGAATATGCACTTCTTCTCTAGTGTTAGATGGGATCATCATTTTTTTTCCAGTCTCTGGAACTCTTGAAAAAACATGTCAAGAAGCCTTGGTGACCATAAGTTCATTTTCTAAGTCTCTGAGTCTATTCTTATGTTGTAAATAAATTCACTTTATTAAAAAATTATTTTTTTTAGATTCCACGTATAACCAATGTCATATGACATTTGAACTAATGGTTACTGGGGAGGAATTGTAGGGAGAAGGGATTGGGAATTTGGGATGGACATTTATACACTGCTATATCTAAAACAGATAACCAACAAGGACTTACTGTATAGCACAGGGAACTCTGCTCAATATTCTGTAATAACCTAAATGGGAAAAGAACTTGAAAAGACTAGGTGCATGTACATGTATAACTGATTCACTTTGCTGTATACCTGAAACTAACATCTAACACAACATTGTTAATCAAGCATACTCTCATATAAAAATTGTTAAAAGCCCTTGTGTTTCCACCCCATGTGTTAGGGTGGGTATAAAGAAAGAAGACACTGAACACTGGAGGGGCTTATCATCTAACTGGGGAAATGTGCTAGGTTATTTTGGTGGCTAGAAATAGATTCACGACTCTTACCTGAAATAGTAACATTGTGGCTACTGTACATGAAAATGAGGATGAGAATAGCCGAATGGGAACCCAGGAATGGGCTAGAGATCATAGAAACTAGAAAATAGTTTAAGCCTTAGGAAAATCCAGTTAAGCTTTAGCTCTCATCAGCAGGAGACCCTCCATCCCCTGCTACTGAAAAATACACATTTCCTCGTTTCTGCTTTTACAATAAACATTTGCTTCACTTTCTATTATGAGCATCTTTTATCTACTTTAGTTCCAACTTGCTTTAACATACACATAAACATAATCATATGGTTTCTTACAGCCCATTCTGACCCGTGAAGCTTCATGACCACCCCTACTGTGTATATTTTCTGCTCCTGCTCTGCTACCAACTCTTCATCTCCTACAGCTCATGTTTAGATTCTTAAGAAAGGAATTTGAATAAGTCTATAATTACTGTTATGCATATTTGATTAGAGGTTTAGTGCTGGCCAACCTATAGATTTGCTCTTTTTTTTGGTCTGTTGCTATGCCTTGATCCACATCCTAAATGGTAAGACCCTGTAATACAGAATGTGGCCTCTTCAAGCTAATGCATTGCTTGAAGTAGCTCCCTTATCCTGCTTTAAATTTTTATGCACATGGAAAATTTTCTTAGAAAACAACTGTGAAAGTGGAAGACATTATGGTTAAACTGTCTAGTATAGGAGGAAATGCATAATAATAATTGTGTTTGCTATGTAAGTTAGGTGACAAAATATAAAAACTTTGACCAATGAAAC
Source organism: Aepyceros melampus (assembly GCA_006408695.1). Taxonomy (NCBI): domain Eukaryota; kingdom Metazoa; phylum Chordata; class Mammalia; order Artiodactyla; family Bovidae; genus Aepyceros; species Aepyceros melampus. Next base: position 339,563 of record SJXQ01002050.1, on the reverse strand, counting down.
TGAATTAATGGCTCAAGGATCCAAAACCTCATTGAAGACAACAAAATAAAGAGATCAGTGACTTAGAATAATAAATTTTCAAAGTGAAAAGGATCTTAATAATTATCATGGCAAGCTACCCAATACAAGGAGAATGAGATAAAGATTGAGGTGGATATCAGAAGGTAAGTCTACTGACCCAGTGCCCATTGTTCTTTTCCCCCTGTTCCACTGCTTACTTATGTAAACACGAAAAGAAGAAAGTATTTGCAACGTAACAGTTTCCAAAGGAAATGTTATGCCTTGCTTCATATTTCAAAGTCTTTCATATTATATATCTATTTCTTGGGGACTCCATTTATGGTAAGGTCAAAAGCAAAAAAAAAGACAAAGAACTAAAATCTCTGATTTGATGAGTAATAAACAGAAATTCCTATATTTCATATTAAAATTTATCCCTGAAAATACAAGTTTTTAAATTTAATCATAAAAAACTTTTAGCTTTGGTTCAAGATGGTTGATTACATGTATTTAACAGTTTTCTTTCTCAAGAAATCACAAAAGTAATAAAAAATATTTTAGAAGACATATAAACCTACAAAAAATGTACATGGGATCTGATAGATAAAACAGTACTAAGAAAGCCACACCTTAGAATATGTTCAGGTATGTATCTGCTAATCTGCTTAGTGGAGAAGTCATGCTGTGAGATGGAAAACAGGAAGATTAATGTCTATATGAAGAATATTCATCCTCCCAACTCTCTTTCTAGTAAACAAGGGACAAACCATATTCCTTTTGTCCACATTGGATTCTATAAGCATAAGGTATAGTCTGGTGCCCCTCACTCTCATGCTCAAATGGGGACTGCCATCTACAAGCCCCCTTTCCACACTCAGGTATGCAGTAAATATTTCCATTTATTCATTCTTAAATGTATACATGTTGGAATATAGAATGAATATGAGTGAGCCTAAAAATAATGACAAGAAATGTTAGAACCAGAGAACAAATCACAGGATATGTGAAATCTGCATTCTATTACATGTTTTTCCTCCATGAATCCTACAAGGCAGTCACAGAAGAGGTCTGCAGAATCCTGAGAAGTTTCTCTCAGGGTGAAAAACTGAGTAGGGATGAGGGCCACTGAGGAAGGGGCAGTAAACTCCATCAGGACACCTTTTCTCTATCTTCTCTTTGGAACAGGAACCTTAATTTGTGGGGAGAGGGGAAACAAACACACTTGCTCTTAGAACTTCTGCTGCTGCTAAGTCGCTTCAGTTTTGTCCGACTCTGTGCGACCTCAGAGACGGCAGACCACCAGGTTCCCCTGTCCCTGGGATTCTCCAGGCAAGAACACTGGAGTGGGTTGCCATTTCCTTCTCCAATGCATGAAAGTGAAAAGAGAAAGTGAAATCGCTCAGTCGTGTCTGACTCTCCGCGACCCCATGGACTGTGGCCTACCAGGCTCCTCCATCCATGGGATTTTCCAGGCAAGAGTGCTGGAGTCGGGTGCCATTGCCTTCTCCGGCTCTTGGAACACTAGTGAGCAAATTGCAGCTGGAGAAAAGAACCAGAAAAATCTATATCTAGTTGAGGGGCAGGGAAGTACTTGGATTATCAAGAGGGCCACATGTGAGGTATTGGGACATCAATTAGATTAAAAAAAAAAAAATCAATGGGCCAAAAATTTCAGGAGTAGCAGAATATTTGCATTGTCTCAAAGTATCCCACTTAATATTATTTGTCAAGGGTTAAAAAGTAGCTTTATAATGAAAAGAAAAAAAAAAAAAAAAAAAAAAAGGAAAACATTGCCTAAACCAAATGACCAAAATTGACATTATTAGTAATAATATGTATTTACATCATGTACTCCCTGAAATTGTGCTCTAAGAGAATATCACCTGTTATCTCAAAAATCCATAACTTCATTCTAATTACAAAGAAATGTCAAACTTAAAATTGAGAAATTGTCTACAAAATATCTGACAATTACTCTTAGAAAGTGAAAATGAAAGTTGCTCAGTCATGTCCAACTCTTTGTGACCCCATGTATAGTCCATGGAATTCTCCAGGCCAGTATACTGGCATGGGTAGCCTTTCCCTTCTCCAGGGGATCTTCCCAATTCAGGGATTGAACCAAGGCCTCCTGCATTGCAGGCGGATTCTTTACCAACTGAGCCACAGGGAAGCCCAAGAATACTAGAATGGGTAGCCTATCCCTTTTCCAACGGATCTTCCCAACCCAGGAATTGAATCGGGGTCTTCTGAATCCAAAATGTGTCAAAGGCCTGAAAGACAAGGAAAATATCAGAAAGTATTATAAATTAGAGGAGAATTATGACAATTACAGAGCTTCTCTTGTGGCTCAGAGGATAAAGTGTCTGCCTGCAATGCAGGAGACCTGGGTTTGATCCCTGGGTTGGGAAGATCCCCTGGAGAAGGAAATAGCAACCCACTCCAGTATTCTTGCCTAGAGAATCCCACCACGGGGATTCTGGAGGAGCCTGGTGGGCTACAGTCCATGGGATCGCAATGACTCGGACATGACTGAGAGACTTCACTTTCACTTATGACAATTAAAGGCTACGCTGGATCCTAGATTGGATCCTGGAACAGAAGGACACTTTTGGTAAAATTGGTGGAACTTAATGTTTCCAGCTTGGTAAATAATATTGAACAGTGTTAATTTCTTAATATTAATTGTCAGTTCAGTCTTTCAGTTGTGTCCAACTCTTGGCAACCCCATGAACGCAGCAAGCCAGGCCTCCCTGTCCATCACCAGCTCCCAGAGTTCACTCAGACTCACATCCATCTAGTCGGTGATGCCATTCAGCCATCTCATCCTCGGTCGTCCCCTTCTCCTCCTGCCCCCAGTCCCTCCCAGCATCAGAGTCTTTTCCAATGAGTCAACTCTTCACATGAGGTGGCCAAAATACTGGAGTTTCAGCTTGAGCATCATTCCTTCCGAAGAAATTCCAGGGCTGATCTCCTTCAGAATGGACTGGACTGGTTGGATCTCCTTGCAGTCCAAGGAACTCTCAAGAGTCTTCTCCAACACCACAGTTCAAAAGCATCAATTCTTTGGTGTTCAGCTTTCTTCACAGTCCAACTCTCACATCCATACATGACCACTGGAAAAACCATAGCCTTGGGTAGGAGATTCTACGTGAAGGATATAAAGGAACTCACTACTACTTTTAAAACTCTTTAAATTATAAATTTAAAATACCTATTTAATATATAAAAGTATTTCAAAATTAGAAGCTAATTGTATGTCAATTATACCCAAGAATGGTCAAAAAATGTTAGAATTTGAAAAGGACTCTAAGGAATCTAGGAGATAATGAGGTAAATACAAAGAAAAGTGGTGGAAGATTGGAAAATTTTTGGAAAGAGTGGTACAGAGATGAAAAGAAGATTCAATAGAATATATAATGATTGAGATTTTAGAAAAATATCCTAGGTAAAATGGAGCCATAAAAATGGATAATACACTTAAATTTCATTATGAAAACTTTCTCTTTGCAGGGCAATGATAACTTTGGACTTAGAGAGTAGGAAATGTCATTCTAGGATTCTTGGATAGTGGGAGAACTTAGGTCATTATCATTATCAATCTCTACCGACCCTTATAGGTGTCCTCAGCTTATATAACATGAAGTCAGGAGATACTGGCTATGGATTGTGAACTAAGACAAGTAGGTTTAAATAAACTTTTTGAATAGCTGACCAATCAGAGCAGTGATTAAATGCTATTAGCAGAAGGAGTGGCGAGGAGGTGTAAGGGAGCTCACTCTTATTGATCACATTAGGAAGTCAGTAGCTACAATGCAAAGTGGATTGCATAATGAAATGAAGATGCAGCAACATTATTTGGAGAAGAGAATTTAGTCATCCAAAGAACTGAAACAGAAAAGAAAAGTGTGAAAAAATTTGATAGAGTGCATGGATTACCAAGTAAAGGGAAAGTTTGAGACAGGGGCTTATAGTTCTTCATTGTAAACCTTTTTATTACCTTTAATCACATATTTGAATATATCGCTTTTCTTTGGACTGATTTATCAATATAGTCAATAATATGTTCCAGCCATAAAACTATAACCAAAATCAAATGTGTATTATTTTTCTTTTATATGTTTATGTAAATTTACACATATATGAAAGAGAATCTTATCCATTCCATATTATAAATGACCAAAGGTAAAGCTCAGTTACTAATCATAATTTCTATAGATAATTTCTATAATTATCTATAATTATATAATAGTTTCTATAATTTCTAATAGGTTCAGAAATTCACATGGCAGCTGTCAAGTTAATTATTAAAGCAGTGCCATTTTCTTCTGAACCATAAAGACAACAAATTTGTAGCACTTATTCTTAAATTGAAAATCACCCAGGTCCAATGTCTAGAGCTTACTTGAACACAATTAACAACAGGTTTATTTATTTAAAAGTACCTTAAGAGTCACTTGTTTTATTGAAAACCCATAAATTTATAATTGAAAGGTAATCCAAAGGAGTGATTATTTTAGGAATAGATAGTTAGTGATAGATATTTGGGATAATCTGACCTGAAAGTAGATTGTATAATTCTCTTTGTGGGTGTTAGTCACTCAGTCATGTCCAACTCTTTGTGACCCCATGGACTGTAGCTGTCCAGACTCCCCTGTTTATGGAATTCTCCAGGCAGGAATGCTGGAGTGGGTAGCCATTCCCTTCTCTTGGGGATCTTCCTGATCCAGAGATCGAACCTGGGTCTCCTATATTGAAGGCAGATTTTTTTACCATCTAGCCACCAGGGAAGCCCAGTATAATTCTCTAGGTACATTGTAAATGCATATCAACAGTCTTAAGAAAATATTGAATGGATTGAATGTTTTGAAGAACCACAATATTATAAACCACTGTTTATACCACAGTATTGTATAATTGAATAAAAAATAAGTTTACATAATTGCTTTCTTAAATAAGTTCCGGTCAAATGCCTTTGCACACATCTAATATGTTGGTGGCTCAGCAAATGATATTCTTAGGAAAGAAGTCATTGATTTTCAGAACTTAACCCGGAAGCTGCTTGACAGGATTTCACTGTGGACAGAAAATTCTGACAAATATTTTAGCTAACAGTAAGAAGAGTTCGGCACTAAAACTACATCTCATGTAACACCTTAGGGAAGTATGGCAGCCCATGCTTTTGTTGTTCAGTTGCTAAGTTGTGTCTGGCTCTTTGTGACCCCATGGATTACAGCATGCCAGGCTTCTTTGTTCTCCACTGTTTTCTGGAGTTTGCTCAAACTCATGTCCATTGAGATGGTGACATTATCTAACCATTTCTTCCTCTATTTCCCACTTCTTCTCCTGCCCTGAGTCTTTTCCAGAATCAGGATCTTTTCCAATGAGTTGGCTGTTCACATCAGGTGGCCAAAGAACTGAACCTTTAGCTCCAGCATCAGTCCTTCCAATGAAATTCAGTGTTTATTTCCTTTAGAATTGACTGGTTTGATCTCGTTGAATTCCAAAGGACTCTCAAGAGTCTTCTCCAGCACCACAGTTGGAAAGCATTGATTCTTCAGTGCTCAGTCTTCTTTATGGCTGCCCATAATTGAGCATTAAATGGATCTGCATGATTTTACGACTCGGGTCCAACCTGAGGCCCAGCTGCTGCTGTCTCTGACATTTATTCAGAGGGCCTCTTGCCCAGCTGTCCATATTATCCTGGCTCTGACCATTTACTAGGCTTCAGGTTGGAGCTCTGTAATTTTCTTATTCTGATGATCTGTTCTTGACATATACCTCAGTGTGTTGACCCTCATAATCCTTCTCAGAAATGGTCTGTTAAATCCCATCCTGGCTTCATGAATCATTTTTGTGGGTCAAAGACCTTTACCTTCCACCAGCCTTCCAACTGGGAAGGAAAATGGTAACATTGTGCCTAGGCTAGAAGCATTTGTGAATGTGCCTGACCACTCACAATCACACACATACTTCTGGCCCCACATTTACTCTTCTACTTTTTTTCAAAAAGAATAGCATGAGTGTTGGAGTCAGATTTTTTCAAGTCCCAAATCCACTACTTGCTTGCCATGTGTCTTTAAATGCACATGTGCCTTTAGAGGTTTCTTCTTTCCAAGTTTCAGTTTCCTCATCTACAGAGTATACATAATAATTGCATTTCTCCATAAGATTCTTGCTATGACTAAATGACATTTTGCATGCAGTGTGCTTGGTTAGTATGCTCACTACACAGCTGACACTCCATGAATGTTAATGATTATCATTTTATCTCTTCTTCCTCTCTGCTGCCCAAAATACATAGTAGTATGTGATATGAGGACAACTGATAAATAAGTCAAGAGGGAACATTGAAAATCTAAGCCTGAAAACTGTGTCCAAAATAAGTAACTAGAATTGAAGACATGACTGATCTACTCTAAAATTAAGAAAATGAAGAGATTTTACCTTTGAGGTGGTCTATGCTGCTTAACTCTATATGGAAATGCATATTTTAAAATGCAACTTTTGAAATATGTGATGATGGGGATTATCATTTTTGATACAATCATCTGGCAGAACCAGTGAGGAGGGAGCTATAATGCCTTGTACTTGAAAATAAAAACAGGAGGTTATGGGTTCTGTTCTGCTTCCTGAGACAGACAAATTTCTTTCCTATACTTTTTGAGAAAGTCCTTCCCAGTGAAGTTCAGTTCCTCATCTGCCATTGATCTAGAAAAAACTGCTAACTAGCATTCAATAGTTAAATTGTTTTCCGAAAACTATAATGATTATACTGAGGTGAAATTTGGTAGTGTTTTTTTTTTTCTCCAAGTGATTTTTTCTAAATGTGCTTTTAATAGCCACTTTGAGGGCAACTAAAATGCTGTCACAGTGCGCCTAAGATGCTGTCAGCATAATTTTATAGTAAATAACATTATAATGTCAATGCATAACCAAGAAGGTGATGTGATGTCAAGGATATGCTCTGCATGGCTATATCGTAAATTCAATGGGAAATGCATATTGATGCAGACCTTCTTAAGATGTCAAAATTGAGTCATGCAAATGCTATATTGCTGAGAAAAAAGAAATCAAGCCAGAAAACTTGGTTAAGTTTATGTAAATTCTACTGAATATAGGTAACTTCAAGCCATGGCAGTCAAAGTGCCTTCAAATTATATGATGCTATCATATTTCCTGTGACAATTTAAGGGAATTTCCTTACCCCAATGACAATGCCTCTTGTCCTTGGACTTGGAGTAGGGAAGGTTGATGTGGAAGTAATTCACAAATTCTCCCACCATGATCTTCTGGTAGTATTAGGAAACTACTAATTTTGTGAAAGGGGTAGTTAACATGCTCTAATCCCAAGGCCTACTCTTGTGATGACTTTCTTCCTTGTAGCTTGCAATACTAAATACAGGAAATGTTTTAGTATTGGAACAATGGAATTGAGGTCTTTGAACTACTGAGGACATCAGTAGGTGGAAAAGTGTGGCATCTGTGTACACTAAACTGAGTTTTGGATTTCTTCTATTGTAAACGTATTCATTTGGATTAGGATTTTACAACATCACTGCACTAGGAAGAGAAGCACATTAAACTCTGTCCATGTTTACTGAAATGTTTTTTAAAGTATGGTCAAGGAACGGCATGGCATTTTAATTCCCTGGGATATTTGTGGAAGCAACAAGTTTCTTCCTGGACTTTCTCTCAGCTGTCCAGAGTCAGAATATCTGAGTGTTAATATTTTTCTCTTCCTTTAAGCGTATCCTGAAAAGGGAAGCCATCAAAAGGATTACCTTCTTTCTGGGCTAAGAAAAACCTAGTCATTAATCATCCTGATTCTAGATCTAGTGCTTTTTCTTTGCCTGGTTTTCAGAGTACTGTCTCACTGTCTTGAGAAGTGTCTGCTACTCAGTATTTTTTCAAAGATCCTTTGTAAAGGGCATTACATAGATAAAGATCTTTGTTCCTCCTTTTCACCAGCTCATTCATTCTCTTGCCCAGAAAGACTGGTAAACAGTATGCCTCACAGCTTGCATACATTTTGTATTTCATTCTTACAAGTAAGAAACATGGCCATATAATTTATTGTCCCAATTGAGGCCCTTCTGAGAGAGAAAGGGAGCACTATTAATTATAACGCTGAGCAACAGGAGAAAATCAAGACTCTTCCAGACAAACTAGCATATGCTCATCTTTACTTGCTTAAAACATTAATAGCAATTAAACTTTACCAATCAATTTTAGGTTACCAATTACAGCTTTTTAAATCAATTTCTCTGACAGAATTATAACTTAATGCCTCTTAGTCTATGAGGCTAATTATAATTCTCCTAGTGTCCTCTATTTCTTCCTCGATCTTTTTCCTACCTTCCACTCTCTTAAGTCTGTGGTTTTCTACATAAGTTCCTTGGCCAGAAGAATCAGCAGGATTTGAGAATTAGTTGAATATTCTTGGCCACACCTCTGATCTTACTGATTCAGAACTTGGGGGTGGAGGCCAGTAATCAATATTAACAAGACCTCCAAATGATTCTGATGCACACTAAAGTTTGAGAATCATATCTTAATCAAAAGTCTTCTGTTAGGTTTATTACTGTCATAATAGAGAAGCACTTCCCTGGTTACTCAGATGGTAAAGAATCTACCTGCAGTGCAAGAGACCTGGGTTTGAACTCTGGGTCAGGAAGCTTCCCTGGGGAAGGGAATGGCTACCCACTCCAGTATTCTTGCCTGGAGAATCCCATGGACAGAGGAGCCTGGTGGGCCACAGTCCATGGAGTCACAAAGAGGTGGACATGACTGAGCAACTAAGCACACACACCTTAAGTTAGGACTTTTGCTAAAACCTCTATTCAGTTAAAATTCTTTTCCTTTTTTCAATTCTCCCCCACTCTTTTCCCCTCTGTTTCCTTCTGCATGATTAAACCTATGATGTTATTAATTCTGTTCTACTCTCACTTGTGAAATTGAAAGTGGAAGAACTAAGGGATCTAATGTTTAAACTGAATCTGTTTTTATTGACTTGTTAGACCATTTGTGAGTGTTTAATATGTGCTAGGCATGGGGGAGACAATGGCACCCCACTCCAGTACTCTTGCCTGGAAAATCCCATGGATGGAGGAGCCTGGTAGGCTACAGTCCATGGGGTTGCTAAGAGTCGGACATGACTGAGTGAGTTCACTTTCACTTTTCACTTTCATGCACTGGGGAAGGAAATGGCAACCTGCTCAAGTGTTCTTGCCTAGAGAATCCCAGGGACGTGGGATCCTGGTGGGCTGCCGTCTGTGGGGTCGCACAGAGTTGGACACGACTGAAGCGACTTAGCAGCAGCAGCAGGCATTGATAATATGAATGAAAATTAGGTTCAAATTCTGCTCTCAGAGCTACAAGCTGTCTGGTAGAGACACAGAAGCGTTAACTAAGAGTTATAAACAGGGAAGTGCTATAGAGCTCGGTGTGTGACCAAGGTTTCTTTAGGGAAATCTCTGAGAATTCTCATAGAGGTTCACTCACATCCCTCTGCAACAGGGAGCTGGAATGCCTTTGAACCTCTAGACTGCCCATCCACCTTCCTCCATGAGGCTACCTGGTCTTTCATCTCTATTTCTGTGAGTCTGTTCCTTCCTCTTTTCTCATTAACTTATTCTGACATCTTCACTTTGTATAAGTTCTTCATTACCACCTCTCAGCACAACAGCTTTCCCCCATCTGTGGTGTCTTTTTATGATTTTTCAGCTGACATTTTTAATAAACTGAAAGAGAATGGATTCAATTCACCTCTCTTTTTTTTCTTTTTGGGGAATAATCCTCCTGTCAATGGCCAGCCTGTGGTTTGTTTCCACTTGAACCATGGTTGGTTTTTAACCTGAATGGAAAGCTGGATCTGGCAAACAACTTGTGCTGCTCAATTTGCTAAAACCTCTATTCATGGTCATGATCATGCAAAATACATTTGTTTCATTGCTTTAATATATTCTCATAATATTGTTCTTATATTTAACTGGCTACCACTCTTGCATATTTCACGTAAAATTTCTCTTGATTTTAAAAACAGTTTCTGTAGCTTAAAAAATGTATATGGTTATTTTTAAAAGAGAAATTGCTGAATTTGGATCTGCTTGAATTTTAATAGGTTTAACTAACATTAATAGTGTATAAAATTTCATATCAAATAACTTTGAATATTGCACATTCAAAATTAATTTTGCTACATGTGAAAGACCACAATTTGCCACCTGGAGACTTTTTATTATTTCACTTAATTCTTACCATTCATCTTGCACTATGTCTAAATTAGCTTTAATCCCCTTATCAGCATTTAGTCAACATTCCTATTACAAGTCTGAACACTGTTATAAGGTCATATTTAATATATGTTTACTCAAGATTTTTCATCTTTGAGCAGATCCATAAAATATTATGGGTTATCTTTTAATTGTTCTGATGAATGTCAGAGCTGGAGCTAGCATTAAGACGATATCACCTGGTAAAAATTCAAACTAAAAGCCTCTGTGGGGAAAACTCATGCTTTCATACCTTTTCCTCTACCAGTAAAACTAAGCCATTATCCAAGTGGCTAAAATTAAGAGGACTCACAATACTAATTGTTCATAAGGATGTGGAATAATCAAAAGGCTCATTTGCTTTCAGTATCCATTTAGTCTGAAAAACAGTGTTACATTCATGCATGTTCCTCTAGACTTACATTTATGCAACTTAAAATAGTCATATTATTTATTTTGCAGAAGTTTTCCAGTTTCCATGTGAAAATGTTGCATTCATTGCCCTAATTTGTGAATATCTCTGAAAACTCATTTTAGAAAAAAATGAGACCTGTACAGGGATCAAATCTGCCACCAAAACGTGTCTCTTTGGCCTAAAAATTATTTCAAGCTGAAAACAATCAAGGTCCAATAAACCAGGAAGAACCTTTGAACTTTTATCTAACTGCCTAAAATAATTTAAATAGATTTTCTCTTGCCAGAATAGAACTATCACCATTGATATCTGCAAAGTATGGGCTAATTTTTGTGCCTGTTGTGATGGGGGAAACTTACCAGGGCATAGAGATCTGAGTCCACTGTGTCCCATTGTCTCTGCAGGGCCCAGCAAACATCTGCTTTTCCATCTCTAAGCCTGACCCCTTTGAAGTCTCAAGCCAGTACCCTCAGCATACTCTTTAGCTGAGGATAGTCCTGAAGGTGAGGGCTTTGGCCATTTAGTTTTCTTGGGTCTTCCTCATGTAGTTTTAAACTTTTGTTTTATTTTCTCCTGTTAATCTGCCTCATGTCAATTTAATTCTTAGACCAGCCTGAAGAATTTAGAAGGGTATAGGATATTCTGCCCCAACAGATGAAAGAAATTGGATACTTTAACTGGAAATACTAGTTACTCATTCAAGCTTTCTGTGAGGAAGGATTTGAAAAGTTAACTAATTTGTTTTTGCTCTTTCATAAGTGTTTTACCACTCAAATCTTTCCCACTATGCAAATAGTTTCTGATACCTGTGTCAGCAACAGCACAATTCCTAAGCTTTTATGTTAATTGGACTCAGTTCAGTTCAGTTCAGTCACTCAGTCGTGTCCGACTCTTTGCGACCCCATGAATTGCAGCACGCCAGGCCTCCCTGTCCATCACCAACTCCAAGAGTTCACCCAGACTCACGTCCATTGAGTCCGTGACGCCATCCAGCCATCTCATCCTCGGTCGTCCCCTTCTCCTCCTGCCCCTAATCCCTCCCAGCATCAGAGTCTTTTCCAATGAGTCAACTCTTCGCATGAGGTGGCCAAAGTACTGGAGCTTCAGTTTTAGCATCATTCCTTCCAAAGAAATCCCAGGGTTGATCTCCTTCAGAATGGACTGGTTGGATCTCCTTGCAGTCCAAGGGACTCTCAAGAATCTTTTCCAACACCACAGTTCAAAAGCATCAATTCTTCGGCACCAGCCTTCTTCACAGTCCAACTCTCACATCCATACATGACCACAGGAAAACCATAGCCTTGACTAAACGGACCTTAGTCGGCAAAGTAATGTCTCTGCTTTTGAATATACTATCTAGGTTGGTCATAACTTTTCTTCCAAGGAGTAAGCATCTTTTAATTTCATGGCTGCAGTCACCATCTGCACTGATTTTGGAGCCCCCCCAAAATAAAATTTGACACTGTTTCCACTGTTTCCCCATCTATTTCCCATGAAGTGATGAGGCCAGATGCCATGATCTTCGTTTTCTGAATGTTGAGCTTTAAGCCAACTTTTTCACTCTCCTCTTTCACTTTCAACAAGAGGCTTTTTAGCTCCTCTTCACTTTCTGCCATAAGGGTGGTGTCATCTGCATATCTGAGGTTATTGATATTTCTCCCGGCAATCTTGATTCCAGCTTGTGTTTCTTCCAGTCCAGTGTTTCTCACGATGTACTCTGCATATAAGTTAAATAAGCAGGGTGACAATATACAGCCTTGACGTACTCCTTTTCCTATTTGGAACCAGTCTGTTGTTCCAGGTACAGATCAAGTGATGTGGAAATTTTCTGGGGGGACTTGAGCAGTGTTTGTCATGAGAACACAATTATTGTTCCTCTAAACCAACCTGAACCCTGGAGTCTGAGTGATTGAGAATTATAGATAATCACTGTCTAATGTTCATTCTAATACAAGAGCAGTTTATGCTAAATATTTTAAGTGGCAGCTAAAATTCCATTATAAAACATGGCAATGTCCAGAAAATTTGTTTACAGGTAAGCTTCACTGTACTTTAGATTGTACTGAGGGTTGCTTAAAAGAAACAGCCTACCAACTGGAGCTTTGAGTCATTAGAAAACAAAAACAAAACCGAGGCGAAGTATGAAAAATCACTTATAACTGCACTTGCCACTTAGTTGTCACTCAATATCTTTTGTTGTTGTTCATCACTAAGTTGTGTCCAGCACTCTGTGACCCCATGGACTGCGCCACACCAGGCTCCTCTTCCTATGCTATCTACCAGAGTTTGCTCAAATTCATGTCCATTGAGTTGGTGATACTTTCTAACCATCTCAGCCTCTCTGCCACCCCACCTCTTCTTTTCTGTTCTTCCCAGCATCAGGGTTTTTCCAATGAACTGGCTCTTTGCATCAGGTGGCCAAAGTATTGGAGCTTCAGGATTAGCATCAGTCCTTCCAATGAATATTCAAGACTGATTTCCTTTACGCTTGACTGGTTTGATCTCCTTGCTGTCCCAGAACTCCCAAGAGTCTTCTCCAGCACCGCAATTCGAAAGCATCAGTTCTTCAGTTCTCTCACATCCATACACAACTGCAGGAAAAACCATAATTTTGACTTTGTGAACCTTTGTTGGCAAAGTGATGTCTCTACTTTTTAATATGCTGTCTAGGTTTGTCATAACTTTCCTTCCAAGGAGTAAGTGTCTTTGAATTTCATGGATGCAGTCACCAACTTCAGTGATTTTGGAACCCAAGAAAATAAAATCTGACACTTCTTCTACTTTCTTCTCTTCTATTTGCCATGAAATGATGGGACTGGATGCCATGATCTTAGTTTCTTTAATACTGAGTTTCAAGCCAGATTTTTAGCTCTTTTTCATCTTCATTAAGAGGCTCTTTAGTTATTCACTTTCTGCCATTATACTGGTATAATCTGCATATCTGAGGTTATTGATATTGTTCCCAGCAATGATACTAGCTTGTGATTCATTGAGCCCAGCATTTCTCATGATGTACTTGCATATAAGTTAAATAAGCAGGGTAACAATATACAGCCTTGACATACTCCTTTCCCAATTTTGAGCCAATCAGTCTTGCCATGTTCTAACTATTGCTTTTTGATCCATATACAGGTTTCTCAGGAGGCAGGGAAGGTGGTCTGGTATTCCCATCTCTTTAATAACTTTCCACAATTTGTTGTAATCCACACAGTCAAATGCTTTAGTATAGTCAATGAAGCAGAAGTAAATGTTCTTCTGGAACTCCCTTGCTTTCTCCGTGATCCAATAATGCTGGCAATTTGATCTCAGTTTAAATTAGTCCAAATCTGAAACAGCAATTTTTGTATGGTAATACTTCTAATTTGGGCCTATTTTGAATCAGCTCATTGTTCTGCAGTACTGAGAGAAACATGATTGTACAGCTCAAGTAACATAAAAGCAAAGCAAAAACAAATAAATATCTATAGTGTCCATAAATATAGCATCCTTTGTCCTATAATCTAGGGATAATTTTTGAAGTAGATTAGAATTTTCAATGGGCAAAAATTACTAAAAAATGACAAATTTAGGTTTTCTTTTTAACTACTATGTTGATATTTATCTATGAGGAAACTGGCTAAAGATTAACAACCAGACTTTTGTTGGTGCAAATGTTTTTCATCAAATTTATTTTTAAAAATTTGACATAAAATTTAGTCTGATTTTCTTAACTGTCAGGCCAAAATCAGATTAACCTGTGAAAAACAGTACTTACTGAGTATCTGAGAGCAATTAAAATCAGCCAGAGCTGCTTTACTCTGTTGGAAAAGCTCACTGGGAGAGTGATGGTAGGTTCATGTATTTGCTGGTTTCCTAGGGATAAAACCAGCCTGTGGTTAATTTTTAGAAAACATAAAAAAATACCATGCTAGGGGCCAACACTTTTACATTTGATTAGCTGCAGGATAACTACTATCTTAACTTCTTACAGAATTACTGTTATCAATTTCCAGTCTGTGAGAATTTTTCCATCAGAATAAATACTTCAAATACTTAGAAATAAACATGCAATGAATGTATCTAGTTGGCTTTTAAAATAACCTTAGTCACCATTATTTAAAATTTCCTTCTGTCAGTTTTCTTATTTGCAAATTAGTATTAGAATAATAATGCCCTCTCTATAGGTCTGGAATGAGAATCAAGTTAGAATTATGCCAGGCACTTAGCACACACTCAATAAATAATATTGTTATTATAAACTATTTTTAATATAAATTTATTTAAATTGGAAGCTAACTATTTAATTTTAAATAATTCTGTATTTTTAATGAACACAGTGCAAATGCTTCCTTTTATAATGCCTTTTAGATTTTCAGAAGTATATTTGAGGGGACATTTGTAATATATAAAAACACTGATTCACAGAAAGTGTTAAGAGGCTCAGATACAGGCAGGCAAAGCAGGTTGATTAGATTAGATACAACAAGATGCAGTGAGAAAGTAAATGTCTTGATTAAGAGGAATTCAAGAAAATGGTTAGTTCTGTTTCAGAATGCATCAGTTTTGCTGACTGACATGCAGACATAAAAAATGGTCATGATCTTGTTTGTTCACTTTTCAATTAATTTAAGAATTATAAAAACTTAATGACCACATGCTGTTAAAACTCCTTTTAGAAACTAGAAATTGGTTATGTGGCACTGTGCAATTCTTAAGTCTCTTCATTAGTACTGAGTGTAATCTAACCACACTTGCAGAGCTAAAACTATGCCTTGAGATGGAGGGATAGCCTGAAGCCAGGAGAATCGGTACTTCCTGACTGTCAGGGTTAAATATCAAGCTCTATTTAGCTGTTCAAGAGGGTTCTTCTTCAGTGATCTTAGAAGCTCATTCAAGACAAGGTGTTAATGGTTTGATAGTACTTCCCAAGAGTGTTGTTTGAAAGAAGAAATCTATAAACACAAGAGGGGTATGAATAGCAATTCAGGGAGAATTTTAGCACTCTAGAGAAGACAATTTTGTTTTGGATGTTAAATTATCAAGTAGATAGCTGCTTTCTCTCTTTCCCTCTTCATATATGAATACATATACATATATATATGTGAAGTTTCACATGTAAATATAGACACACATATATATGTGTGTGTATATGTATATATTCCTGGTCCTTCTAGGGGTGTTACTGAACACAGGTTCATGTGATCGACTCACAGAGAAGCCAAACGATACCAAAACTTCAGAGTTTGGAGCAGAGAAAGGTTTACTGCAGGGCCATGCAAGGAGACACAGGGCCAATGTGCCAAAAACCAAATTCTTCAAAATATTTCAGCAAAGCATTTTTTTTTAATAAAATAAAATTTTTATTAAAATAAAAATAAAATTTTCTAAATTGGGGTATAATTTTGACATTTAAAAACACTTGACAGTGGGGCTGGTAGGTTTGTTTCAGCAAGGGGATGGGTGGATTGGAAACTCTATGTATGGTTTCTCTAACCCAAAGCCAGCTCTCTCTTTTCACCACTTTAAATAGATTCTATTAATTTTAGCATGAGGATCAAGGGGAAGAAATCAACCTTGCTGCTACTACTGCTAAGTCGCTTCAGTTGTATCCGACTCTGTGCGACCCCATAGATGGCAGCCTACCGGGCTCCCATGTTCCTGGGATTCTCCAGGCAAGGACACCGGAGTGGGTTGCCATTTCCTTCTCCAATGCATGAAAGTGAAAAGTGAAAATGAAGTCACTCAGTCGTGTCTGACTCTTAACGACCCCATGGACTGTAGCCCAGCAGGCTCCTCTGTCCATGGGATTTTCCAGGCAAGAGTACTAGAGTGGGGTGTCATTGCCTTCTCCAGAAATCAACCTTACTAAAATCAAAACACCAAACATGGAATTTGATCTATCAGGATAGTGAAGAATTGAAGCCAAGATTTCAGCAAACAGACATCTTTTATCACTTTCGAAATGGCTTTAAAGTGTTTATGATGAGGACAGTTCACTTTTGCCTATTTTGTTGGTGTATTGAAAGTACAAAGGCTTACGGAAATTGCTTTTTTTTCCCCCCTATCCTTCAGGCTATGACCTCTGTCCACAGTTTGAAGAAAGACTTCCTGCTTTGACATTGTTCAGAATTATATTCAGAATCATGGAACAAACTAGTTGGAGTCTCTTTGTATGTCAGAGGTTTACAGTCTGAAATGGAAGCATTGAAATGAGCTTCTGATATGCACATTGTTCCCAAATAGCTCCCTAGACTCTGGAACATTTTTAATGGTACCCACATTTTTCCTGTAGAAGTCAGCCTTCTACAAAGTCAGGATTCATTCACTCCATAGGAGTCTGCATGGCTTTTGGCCATGGGTCCAGCTCTTAGGAAATTTCCAATATGATTCATGGTGTTTAGTTATGCAGCTGTCATATTTGGGTGCGTCCCTTCTCTACAGACACATCTAACTCCCATCAGTGTCAATGGGGTTGAAACTTGTGTTTCAAGGGAATAAAATGTGCCAACAGTGACATGATGTTTTATTTTTTCCATGCTAGCAAAGCATTTTTATTTATTTTTTTTCTAAATAGACACCTTTTTTAGTTAATATTATATGATAACAAATATATAGCAAATGTAAATACATAATATAATAATACAAATATAAGTATCACTCTTTGTTTACAATCTAGCAATCCATGTTTCATTTTAATGAATTGTTTTTAGAGTTATTTGCTTCTGTCAATTAGACTTCAACTCTTTAAAGTTTCCACTTTTATATTGGTCTACCTAGATAGCATATTCAAAAGCAGAGACAATACTTTGCCGACTAAGGTCCATCTCGGCAAGGCTGTGGGTTTTCCAGTGGTCATGCATGGATGTGTGAGCTGGACTGTGAAGAAAGCTGAGAGCCGAAGAACCGATGCCCCTGAACCGTGGTGTTGGAGAAGACTCCCGAGAGTCCCCTGGGCAAAGCATTTTTAAAGAGAGGTTAGGGAGGGGAAGATGAGTGACGGTCATGGTTGGTTGTTGCAAACTTCTTGGGGTAGTAATCTGTTCTTGCAGCTGTCCACCTAGATCAGGTAATGATGTTCCTGTAAACTTCCAACAAGACAAATGTTCTGCGACTTTTTATCTCTATATGAATGGAAAAGTGTTATACATTTAAAGGTCAGAGTTTTGAGAATAGGCCACCCTGTATTTCAGGCTATAGGCAACATTCTTAAAGCAAAAGCAACAGAATACAAAGGTTAAGGTAAGAGTAACAGATTTTATCTGGAGTCAGATTTGTTCTTTCCTATTACAGGGATTTTGATGGATGTTTGCATTTCCTGGAGAATAAATGAAGACTCTCGGAGAAGGCAATGGCACCCCACTCCAGTACTTCTGCCTGGAAAATCCCATGGGCGGAGAGCCTGCTAGGCTGCAGTCCATGGGGTTGCTAAGAGTTGGACACGACTGAGCGACTTCACTTTTACTTCTCACTTTCATGCATTGGAGAAGGAAATGGCAACCCACTCCAGTGTTCTTGCCTGGAGAATCCCAGGGATGGGGGAGCCTGGTGGGCTGCCATCTATGGGGTCGCACAGAGTCGGACACGACTGAAGCGACTTAGCAGCAGCAGCAACTCCATTCTGGGTGGTTAGAGTTAGAACATCTGGAAATTGTTCAGTTTAGGAAATTGTTCAGTTTAGAAGTCCCCTGACTGTTTTGCTCAGCTCTGGGAGTTTCATCCTATGCTTGCCCTGCTTCATCATGGGATAGTCTCCTTTAATAAATGATGTCAAGAAAATTGGACAGCACCATGCAAATGAATAAAACTAATAAAAGTAATTAGAAATTATTACCATTATTATGTGCCTGCCTGTTTATCACTTCAGTTGTGTCCAACTCTGTGCAACTGATATTGCTAACACTCAGGGGATCACTATGTAGAAGGCTGGTGATCTTCCACAGGGCTCTTCTTTCTGTGGAACTCTGCCGTGTGCCTTTCAGCTACCTCTGCCTCTCCGAATCCTGTGGGATCTGACATTTACCATCATTTTGCTGGTTGTATAATCTCTAGCATTGCTTCCTGCTAAGTGACTTTTCCTAAAAATTAAATTCTGCAAAAGAAATAAATATGCAGTTATTTTGCTCAAAGAAGTACTTCGTAACCTTTACAGTTTAGTAAAATCTCAAGATTCATAATACTTTTGTCAAGAGGAAATTAATAAATTTTATTTGATCTAATAATAGGTTGCCTTGATAAATAATAATAAAAAGGATTTGACTTATTTTATGTTCTAACAGAGACTTCCCTGGTGGCTATTACACATACTTTTTACTTTTAAGTTATATGTGACTCATTCTAAGCATTAAAGTCAGGGGGAAAAATGGATTCTGCAAGTTAGCTCAAGATGTCTTCTAAGGAACTGTCATTCAGATCATTTGATTTATTTTTAGTGTTAACTTCAGATAAATTTAAAAAAAACACAGAACAAAACATTATTAATATACAACTTAGTGTTTCATCTCCTGGGCCTTAGATTGGCATACCTTTATCCTTGGTATCTGAGTCCTTTTTATTCTTTGTGCTTATGTTAGGGCAGGGAGTTTACCTTCCCTCATTATTGCCATCCTGCAGCATCTTCATATATCTCTCCCTACCCCACCTTTGCTCCCAAGACAGAGCATCTCTATTCCAGGGAGCAGAATCTGGTATTAGTCTAAGTCTTTGATGTATCTCAGTTTATGAAGATTCCACATCTTCCCAGACCTCCAGAAAGATCAACTCTTCAAGGGTTTCACCAAAGACTACTAAAGTGTATAGTTAGTAATATAATTTACTGTACACATTGGGTCTTTTTTGGCCTTCAACATTTTTCTGTACTAGAAAATTACTCTTTAGTCTTACAATTTTATATATTTTAAATGGAAAACAACACTGTTATAATAGAAGCTCCTTCTATGTCTAACAACTTACACTCATTACAGACAGACACCATTCATTATAACATCTCTAAACAGGTCTTTCAAGTACAAATGGCTTCTCAACTTAAAGGTTGATCCTTGGGGAAAAATTATACTTTCATACTTAAAAACAGCACCAGGGAATTCTTTGGTGTTTAATGGTAATACTCATTTCATATTAAAAAGCAGAGACACTACTTTGCCAACAAAGGTCCGTCTAGCTAAGGCTATGGTTTTTCCAGTGGTCATGTATGGATGTGAGAGTTGGATTATAAAGAAAGCTAAGGGTACTCGACGGTGACGGAGCCGTGGGGATGAATTATTTGTCAAGGAAAATCATGAGTTGTGAATCGCGGGAGGAGCCGTGAAGGATCTGCTGAGTGGGATGAAGCCACAGGATGTGGACTTTGCCACGGCCACCCCAACTCAGATGAAGGAGCTGTTCCAGTCGGTCGGCATCCGCATGATCAACAATAAAGGGGAGAAGCATGGGACCATCACCGCCAGGCTTCATGAAGAAAATTTTTAAATTACTACACTGAGGATCGATGTAGCCACTGATGGAAGACACGCCGAGGTCGAATTCACAACTGACTGGCAGAAGGATGCTGAGCGCAGAGACCTCACCAAAAATTCCATGTTTTTAGGTTTTGATGGTACTTTATTTGACTACTTTAATGGTTATGAAGATTTAAAAAATAAGAAAGTTAGATTTGTTGGACAAGCTAAACAGAGGATACAAGAAGATTATCTTCGAATTTTAAGGTATTTCAGGTTTTACGGGAAAATTGTTGACACACCTGGTGACCACGATCCTGAGACTTTGGAAGCAATTGCAGAAAATGCAAAAGGCTTGGCAGGAATATCAGGAGAGAGAATCTGGGTGGAACTGAAAAAAATACTTACTGGTAACCACGTGAACCATCTGATTCATCTCATCTATGAACTCGATGTGGCTCCTTACATAGGCTTGCCTGCTAATGCAAGTTTAGAAGAATTTAACAAAGTCAGTAAAAACGTGGAAGGTTTTTCACCAAAGCCAATGACTCTCTTGACCTCACTGTTCAAAGTACAGGATGATGTCATGAAACTGGATCTGAGGTTGAAGATTTCAAAAGAAGAGAAGAATCTTGGTTTACTTATTGTTAAAAATAGGAAAGATTTAATTAAGGCAGTAGATAGTTCAGAACCACTGAAACCCTATCAAGACTTCATCATAGACTCTAGAGAAACTGATGTGACTGCTTGCGTGTGTGAGCTTCTCAAGTACCAAGGCGAGCACGGTCTTCTGAAGCAGATGCAGCAGTGGTCCATTCCCCCGTTTCCTGTAAGTGACCATGACATCAGGAAAATGGGCGTTTCTTCCGGAAAAGAAATTGGGGTGCTCTTACAGCAGTTGCGGGAACAGTGGAAGAAAAGTGGTTACCAACTGGAAAAAGATGAGCTCCTGAGCTACGTAAAGAGGCCCTAAAGCGGATGCGTGGACCGCTGAAAAGCGGGAAAGGCTTGGTGAGACTAACTTTCTTTCCCCTCCCTCTTTTTTGTGAGATTTAAGAGACTCGAATGTATAGCAGAATAAAAGCCAGCTTAGGGGATCTCTTCAGAAGAATAAAGGTCTTATTTTATGAAAACTATATTTCAGGCACTAAAGTCAAGTCTACTTCTTCTTAATCTGATTTGTTATCACTGAAGCTTGTAATTCTCTTGGAATAGTTCCTACTGAGAAAAGTAGAGTTGGCACCTCTTAATCTGTCTAGGCTTTTCTAAAGTGGATTTTTGGTTGGTTTTGTTGCATATGACAGTGCTGACATTGTTCCTAAGAAGTGCTAAGTGTCTTGAAAAACAAGTTTCTTTGTATTTGCAATTGAAATAACTGGGTTAATTTTGGACGATTGTCTGTGGTGTCAGTTTTTTTCTGAATTCCAGAATAAACTTGGGTTTGAATACAAAAAATAAATAAATAAATAAATAAAATAAAGAAAGCTAAGCACAGAAGAATTGATGCTTTTGAGCTGTGGTGTTGGAGAAGACTCTTAAGAGTCCCTTGGACTGCAAGGAGATCCAACCAGTCCATCCTAAAGGAGATCAGTCCTGGGTGTTCATTGGAAGGACTGATATTGAAGCTGAAACTCCAATACTTTGGCCACTTGATGCTGACTCATTGGAAAAGACTCTGATGCTGGGAGGGATTGGGGGCAGGAGGAGAAGGGGACGACAGAGGATGAGATGGTTGTATCACATCACTGACTCAATGGACATGGGTTTGGGTGGACTCCAGGAGTTGGTGATGGACAGAGAGGCCTGGCGTGCTGCGATTCATGGGGTTGCAAAGAGTCAAACACGACTGAGTGACTGAACTGAACTGAAAAGAAAAATAAGGGCAGGTTCAAAAGTGATTCTCTTATGAATTAAGAGATGTTGTTGTTTCTGTTGTCAGTTGGTAAGCTGGCTATAACTCTTTGTGACTCTGTGGACTACAGCACACTAGGCCTCCCTGTCCCTTACTATCTCCTGGAGTTTGCCCAAGTTCATGTCCATTGAATCAATGATGCTATCCAACTGTCTCATCCTCAGACTCCCTCTTCTTCTTTTGCCTTCAGTCTTTACCAGCTTCAGGGTCTTTTCCAATGAGTTGGCTCTTCGCATCAGATAGCCAAAGTAACTGAGCTTCAGCTTCAGTATCAATCCTTCCAATGGGTATTCATAGTTGATTGCCTTTAGGATTGACTGGCTTGATCTCCTTGCTGTCCAAGGGACGCTCAAGAGCCTTCTTCAGTACCACATTTTGAAAGCGTCAATTCTTCACCCCTCAGGTTATTTTATGGTCTAACTCTGACATCCACACATGACTA
The DNA here is from genome assembly GCA_006408695.1 of Aepyceros melampus. Lineage (NCBI taxonomy): Eukaryota > Metazoa > Chordata > Mammalia > Artiodactyla > Bovidae > Aepyceros > Aepyceros melampus. The sequence continues at coordinate 317,110 of SJXQ01002050.1, read as the reverse complement.
CTGGAAAGACCATAGGTTTGACTAGATGGACCTTTGTTGGTAAAGTGATCTCTTTTCTTTTTAAGAGATATTACTGCTGCTGCTGCTGCTAAGTCAGTTCAGTCATGTCCGACTCTGTGTGACCCCATAGAGGGCAGCCCATCAGGCTCCCCCGTCCTGGGGATTCTCCAGGCAAGAACACTGGAGTGGGTTGCCATTTCCTTCTCCAATGCATGAAAGTGAAAAGTGAAAGTGAAGTCGCTTGGTCGTGTCCGACTGTTTGTGACACCATGGACTGCAGCCTACCAAGCTCCCCCGTCCATGGGATTTTCCAGGCAAGGGATATTAATGGTATAGAAATTTTGTAAAAGAGATGTGTGGAAATATATGCAGAAAACCCAAATGAGAACAGAGGTAATTTATTCAGCACTTGCTACAGAAATGGAGTCAGTTGCAATCACTTGCGTCTGCCAGAGACTGAGGGGAAAGCAGAAGAGTGGGAAAACTTTAGAAAGAAAGAGAAGGTTTCAGGCATACTCTTCCTGGAGACTGTTGGCAGGGGGAAGCTGGAGGTGGGATAATTAGAAGAATGCCTTCTTATGTGACTGACAGTTTTATTTGACTTCTCTGTTGTGGGTTCTTTCCGCAGGATGGTTGCTGTGGAGGTTGTCAATTAGAATTTTCTTGTCATATATGGTCTGGCCTTTGTTCATGTGTATAGCCAGTCCTGAAGGTGTAATGACAGGGAATTTGCTTTAACAGATAGTACAAAATAAATAACAAAGACAAAATTATGAAGTGTTGAAATGGTTTAAAGATAGTTAAAACAATAGAACAAAATAGATAATCCAGAAGCTGACTTGAATTTGCATAGGAAATTAATTCTGAATGGAGGAAGACTCATATGTTAAATAAGAGTGAAAAGATATTTTGCCATTTTCTGTTAACCAAATGACACTGAAAAAATTAGCAAACTATAACTCTACTTCCACAAGAAAGTATACTCCAAGGAAATTCTAAGTGAAATAAAGCATAAGTATAAACACTGTAGCAAGTCTATGTAGATGAGTATTTATTTAGTCTCTAGATAAATGTTTTCTAAATATATAATAATTATTATGGACCTCAAAGAGAAAAGTATATCTCTAAACACATAAAATTATTAAGCCTATGTGCATCAAAAAGGTAGTATTCTTGATATATAAAAGTTCATATAAATCATGATGAAAACCCCTAATAACAAAAAAGAAGGATAATTAAAAGTAAAGACAAATCATAAAATTTCAAATAAATATATAAAAAGTTTAACCTTACATGTAACACAAAAATAAATTATAGCAGTAATACTGAATTGTTAAACAAATGATTAAAAACTTTAATATTCACTACTGAGGAGGTCATGCAGAGATGGATTCTTATGTACTGCTGGTAAAAGTTTAAGCTGGAACAATCAAATGTAATTAGAAATTTGTCAATGTTTATCAATTGCCTAAATATTATTACCCCTTTTCCAAATGGATCTAATTGTGAAGAAATGTGCAGAGAAAGATATTCATTGCAGCATTATTTATGATAATGAAAATGTGGAGATAGCTTGAATATTTAACATTAAAATGATATTAAGTAAATTATAGCATATCAACATAAGAACCATTATTGTTGTTGTTTAGTCTCCAAGTTGTTTCAAACTCTTTGTGACTCCATGGGCTGCTGCATGCCGGGCATCCCTATCCCTCACCATCTCCTGGAGTTTGCCCAAGTTCATGTCCGTTGATCCGACCATCTCATCCTCTGCTGTCCCCTTCTTTTTCTGCCTTCAATTCTTGCCAGCATCAGGGTCTTTTCCAATAAGCTGGCTCTTCACATCAGGTGTTCAAAATATTGGAGCTTCAGCATCAGCATCAGTCCTTCCAATAAATATTCAGGGTTGATTTCCTTTAAGATTCACTGGTTTGATTTTGCTGTCCAAGCGACTCTCAAGGGTTTTCTCCAGTACCACAGTTCAAAAGCATCAGTTCTTTGGTGCTCTGCCTTCTTTGGACTATATAATGGACTATTATAGAGCCATTAAAATATATTTGAGGGATTTTTATAGGGATAGAAAATGTTCATGCTATAATGTTAAAATAAAGAAGGGAATACACATTGCTCTGCTGAATATCCATGAACATATACTATTTACTTTTTCACATGTCTCTGCTTATTTTACTATATAAATTCTAATAAACAGAATTATTAGGTATATATATTTTAAAGATTTTCATATGTATTGCCAAGTTTCCTTTCAAGAAGACTGCATCAGTTAAACTCTTATCAGCAGTTCACTGAACACCATCTCATATAAGTACTTGTGTCCCTCTCTTACCCAAATATAAGGTAGTACTTCACCACTTTAATCTAATGTCTATATTTTATAGGAATTTATGGTTTTTGTGTATTATGAATTACTTATTTATGATTTTTGCATATTTTATGTTCATTTTTTCTTTTTGATTGGCCAGAACATATTTTGAAGAGAAAAACCTTGATCTCAGGTTACTGTATAAGCTATGAGTCAAGGCTCAGTAGAAGATTTTGAATACTTCTAATTGCTTCAACATGTATTTATGAAATCACTATTATCTAGAAGTCATACTTTAAGATTCCATAGGACTGAAATCAAATATGATTAGTTCTTAACTTAAGCAAGCTAAAAGTAAAATGGAGAGATTGATGTATACATAAAGAATCAAGGCTAGACTAAGTCACATGATTAATTCTGAATTTGACAACGAGGAATGCTCTTTTAATGAGAAATGTTTAAACTGTATCTTGATGGACATGCTAGGTTTGCAACTGGTTGAATGAAGGATTTCTGAATTGAAAAGAACATGCAGGCATAGGAAGAATACCTGTGATGAGGCTGAGGCATGTGGTGTCTGGAGAAGCCTAGCTCTTCATTACCTTAGTCCATATGGCTGCATTTACCTTGTGAAGTGTTCACTTCTGGATACAGTTCTCAGGTATTAAGGGTCAGATACTAATTCTCATGTGTCCTCAGAAGTAATTGTGTTTAAGAAAGGTGATGTATTATTAAACGCCAGAAGATCCTAATGTGGAAAATCAAGATTTCAATTTAACTTAGTTAGAATAAGACTGTGGACGCCTATTACATATTTGTGTTAATTGTACGAGTGCATTCACTCACAGTAAGCATCCTACATGAGTGCCTTTAATACTCTTAGAATCAATGGAATCAGAACAAGGGTATTATCTATAAGATTCAAGTGGTTAATGGCATCATTTAATAGCCACAATAAGATGTCCTGATAGTCTACAGGATACTTGACAGGGCAGGGCACAACTTCCTATGGGTTGACACGGCCAATATGTACCTCTAAGTATCTCTTTTCCCGTGTTCTGCTATTATCTTTATTCAATTATTATGGATACATTCTTTCTCTTGATGTTGACTATTTCCAATCAGTTTACAAGGATAATAGTAGAACTCTCCCATCCATAGCATCTCTTATGGCAATCAGTGATTAAGGACTGGTTTTGGGATGAGGGAAAGAGTATGTGTGTAATATGAAAAGCCAGATCAGACACTTGATATATGCCCCCCTTATTCTTCTGCCATGACCAGACACCTACATATGATCACATACTGCCCCTCCTTTTTTTCTTCCATTATGAATTGTTACATTTCTGTATGTTACCATGACTAAATATATTGCATTACAGTTTAAGTATGAAGTTATAGTCTAGATCATATTAAAAAACTATTTTGAATGCCTTTAGTCTCAGCAATACGCTCCTTAGTTCCCTAAGGTCCCCACAAGTCCCTGTTGAATTAAGCCAATCCTGATCCCTTACTTATATCACTTAATACATATCTAAACTTCAATTGAGGTCCTGTCAAATAAATTTGCTTTGGAAATTATTCATTTTAGTAACTCGGATAAATGCTCCTCCTTCTATCTTTTTTCCCCCCCTTTTTTGATAATATCATGTCAAGGGTATATTTTATTTATCCATTTCCCCACTGAATTTAATATACATGTTGAAGAGATATCTAAATGGTTTTAAAATGTTCAGCTTTTCATAATTGTATAGTGAAAGCTGCTGTAACTAGTGGAAATATATACATACTGGAAATTATTACCATTTTTACATGCATGCCTGTTTAATCACTTCAAATGTGTCCAACTCCATGCACACTTATGGACTGCAACCCACCAGGCTCCTCTGTCCATGGGACTGTCCAGGCAAGAATCCTGGAATGGGTTGCCATACCCTCCTCCAGGGGATCTTCCAAATCCAGAGATGAAACCCATGTCTCTCGGATCTCTTGCATTTTCAGGTAGGTTCTTTAACAACTAGTTAAAGAACGACTAGTTCTTTAACACTAGTGCAACCTGAGAAGCTCTATTATTATTAACATTTTTGTAACTGATGACTGAGCTCCTATTACGTGTCACTGTCATAGTGGACTTATAATAGGGGTGTTTTCCTCAAGAGATCTTTAAAGCCTTCTTGGAAAGTAAAGATTTCTCTCCATTGACAAAAGTTTCAGGCGTTCTAGAAGAGGTTGAAAATTCCTATTCCTTATGTCTAATAATGGAAGAAAAGTTGCTGGTCTATTGACTATATTATTTGACTTGTCTGATGTAAAGATTGTATCTATAAATATTGCTGAGTTATTCATGCCCCAAAGCACCTTTAATTATTACATAATATTTTAGAAAGTGTTTTACATTCACAAAATCACATTATCTGCTCATTCAGGATAGATACATTCTTGTCCTTTTCCCTCTGCCAGTTGATAGCATTCAAAGCAGGCAGAAAGGATGTTCAATGATAAAATTTCAGCAATGATTTATATCCAAAAAGAATATTGCATTTTAATTTTGTTTCTATTTCAGGACATAATAAGTTAGAAATCAATCAATTGAAAATAAGGGTTTAAAAATAATTTCCCCAAGTAAAATATCTGTTTATATTAACACTTATGGTTTCACTGAATTTTAATATTCCATTGATCCAATAATATATTATGAAATCATTACTGGATCTTATTAGAAAAATTTTCTCTCTAGCATTCATATGTCTATGGAAACAGTGACCAGCAGACCATATAAAATACTGGATATCATAGAAGGTATAATTGGAAACAGCACTAGTAGGCTGCTTAGTATGCCATTTAGTAGGGGTAGAGGCTAACCCATGAAAAATTGAAGTGCTTATATTAAAGTATGATATATTCATTTATTAGGAAAGTTTATCACCTTCACAGGGTTTAAAATATATCATGATCAACAGGAAAATTTATGCAGAAGAAATAAGGCAGACATACACACAGCTATTAAACAAGATTGGCTTTTCCAAAACCAGATTCAAAGAGCAAGCCATGAGAGTCAGGGACATGAAAGTTTATTTTATGCTTTGTGGTGAAGGTGGAATTTGCTCTTGTCTTTAAAGAATGAATAGGATTTATATGATATAATGATAGGAATTGGAGAGGGCATTTTCAGCAAAGGAAGAGATTTAGCAAAGGTGCAGAGCCTGCAAACTGTGGGATATGTATTGGGACCTGTGAGATTGATTAGAAACCAATCTGCATATAATAGCAGAAAGAAAGGCTAAACGGCAAGGGGGACAGATCAAAAAGGATTTGAATAACAGATTAAGAAGCGATTTTTAATCAGTAGACGATGAAGAACAATTTTAATAATTCTAATGGAAAATAATACTTATACTGACTGAATTATTATACTATGCCAGTTCCTATTCTGAACACTTGCCACATATTAGCTCATTTAATTCTCACAACAGCTCTGTGAATTGATTCTATATTTTCCCACAGTTTGTAAATGAGAACATAGAGTTTGTGTAGTTTAATAATTTGTCTCAGGTCAGATGACTACTAAACAACAGAACCCAGTCGATCTTACTCTGGAGCATTGCTATACAATATGGTAGCCCTGTGTAGCTGCTGAATCTTGAGAGGTAACTAGTGTGACTGAGAAACTGAATTTTAAAATTTAATTTAATATTGATTAATTTTAACTTAAACAGGCACACTTGACTAGTGGCTAGTATAGTAGACAGCATCTCTCTGGGGTGTACTTTCCATCATTCCATTTTTGAGCAAAGGAGAGTTATCATGATGGTGCTCTATAGCAGTACTTTTGAAAGTATCCTCTGTGGAATATGAGGATAAACATTAACAAATTTGAAGTCCAAGCAAGAGAGGAAAAAATTACATAGTATTTCTCCCTATTGCAAACTCACACTCACATTAATATATTTAAGACTATATAATAAATATACCATTTACTTAAAAAAATCTAATGAAAAACCTCTTAACAAACAGAAGTCCAGCCCAGACATCTTCACTAGTAAATTCTATCAGATATTCAGATAATTAGTACCAATTCTTTTCAACCCCTTCCATAAGGTAGAATAGGAGAGAACTCTTCCAAACTCATTTTATGAAGCCAACATTACCCTGATAGCCAAACCAAAGATGCAACAAGAAAAGAAAATCACAAGCCAATATCCCTGATGAACATAAATTCAAAAATTCTTAACAAAATATTAGCAAACTGAATTCAGAATAAGAAAGAGATCACACACCATGCTGCAGCTGCTAAGTCGCTTTAGTCTTGTCCAACTCTGTGTGACTCCATAGATGGCAGCCCACCAGGCTCTGCCATCCTTGGGATTCTCCAGGCAAGAACACTGGAGTGGGTTGCCATTTCCTTCTCCAATGCATGAAGTGAAGAGTGAAAGTGAAGTCGCTCAGTCATGTCTGACTCTTCATGACCCCATGGACTGCAGCCTACCAGCCTCCTGAGTCTGTGGGATTTTCCAGGCAAGAGTACTGGAGTGGGGTGTCATTGCCTTCTCCTCATACACCATGATCAAGTGCAATTTATTCTAGAGCTGTAAAGATGGTTAAGCATCCTAAAATCAGTCAATGTGATATATTATATCAACAAAATTAAAGATAAATCACATGATCATCTCATTAGGCATTTGACAAAATTCAATATCTGTTTATTATAAAAATTCTCAAAGTGGATATAGAAGGAACATATCTCAACATAATAAAGACCAGGTATGCCAAGCCCACAGATAACATCATACTCAACAGTGAAATGTTGAAAGCCTTTCCTTTAAGATCAAGAACAATGCCCACTTTTGCCATTTCTAGTCAACATAGTATTGGAAGTCTTTGTAAGAGCAATTAGTTAAGAAAAAGAAATAAAAGGCATTCAAGTTGGAAAGGAAGAATAAAACTGTCACCATGTGCTGGTAACATTACATACAAAAAAGCCTAATGATTCCATCAAAACATTGTTAGAACAATAAACAGATTTGGTAAAGTTGTAGGACATAAAGTCAATACACAAAAATTCGTTGTGTTTCCATATACTAATAATAACATTTCAGAAAGAAATAAAACTATTCCATTTACAACTGTATCAAAATAATAAAATGCTTAGGAATAAATTTAGACAAGGAGGTGAGCTGTGTATTGAAAACTATGAGATATTAATAAAAAGAAACTGAAGAAGACAAATAAATTGGAAATATATAGCATCCTTATAGATTGGAAGAATCAATATTGCTAAAATGTCTCTACCACAAAGAACAATGTAGAAAATTCAGTGCAATTCTTATCAAAGCTCAAATAGCATTTTTCAAAGAAATAGAACAAATAATCCTAAAATTTATATGGAATAATAAAAGACCCAGAATAGCAAAAGCAATCTTGAGAAAGAACAAAGCTGGGGCATCATACTCCCTGGTTTCAAACTATACTGGAAAACATTAGTAATTAGAACACAGATCAATGAACCAGAATTGAGAGCCCAGAAATAAACCTATATGTATAATGGGGACAGGATAGTCTCCTTTAAAAAATGATGAGAAAATTGGACAGCACTGTGCAAATGAATAAAACTTGCCTGATATCATACATCTTGTATAAAGATAACTCAAAATGGATTAAAGACTTAAGCATAAGACCTGAAACCACAGAAGTCCTAGAAGAAAACATAGTAAGCTCCTTGACATAGGTCTTGGCAAAAATTTTTTGAATTAGCACCAAAAGTAAAAGCAACAAAAGCAAAAATAAACACATGGGACTACATTGTACTAAAAAGCTGCAAAGGAAACCATCAACAAAATGAAAAGGCAGCCTATTGAATGGGAGAAAATATTTCCAATCATATGTCTGATCAGGGGCTAATATCCAATTTATATAAAAACTCATACAACTCAATATCAAAAAACAAAAAAATATAAAAATGGGCAGAAGATCTGAATAGACGTTTCCACAAAGCAAAAACAAATGGCCAAAAGGTACATTAAAAAATATTCAACATCGCTAATCATCAAGGAGATGCAAATCAAAATCACAATGAGGTATCATTTCACATCTGTCAGAAGGGCTATTATGCAAAAGCTATGAGATAAGTGTTGGCAAGAGAATGGGGAAAGGAAACCCTGATGTACTCTTGTTGGGAATATAAATTGGTGCAGCCACTATGGAAAATGATATGGAGGTTCTTCAAAAAATTAAAAATAGAACTACCATATGATACAGCAATCTAGTTCTGAGGGAAATGAAAACACTAACTCAAGAAGACACCTGCACCTCCATGTTCATTGGAGCATTATTTACAAAAGTTAAAACATAGAAACAATCTAAGTGTACATTGGTGGATGATTGGATAAAGTAAGTGTGATCTACATTTCTATCTATCTATCTATATTAGAATATTATCCAGTTATCAAAAAGTAGGACATCTGCTATTTGCTACAACATGGGTGGACCTTTAGGGCATTACACGAAGTGAAATAAGTCATACAAAGACAAATATGATATCATCTATATGCGGAATCGTAAATGAAGAAACCCGTAATTACAGAGAAAATATTGGAGGTTGCCAGAGGCAGAGGTTGGTGGAGGGTGGGGGGTGGGGAGTGGAGAGAGAAAGAAATGGGTGAACTCTTTTTCTGTATGTTGGATTAAATAGTTTATTTATTTTTTTTTACTGGTAAGGAGTATTTTATTTTATTTTTTTAAATATAAATTTATTTATTTTAATTGGAGGTTAATTACTTTACAATATTGTGTTGGTTTTGCCATACATCAACATGAATCCACCACAGGTATACACGTGTTCCCCATCCTGAACCCCCCTCCCTCCTCCCTCCCTCTACCATCCCTCGGGGTTGTCTCAGTGCACCAGCTCCAAGCATCCAGTATCATGCATCAAACCTGGACTGGTGATTCATTTCATATATGATATTATACATGTTTCAATGCCATTCTCCCAAATCATCCCACCCTCTCCCTCTCCCACAGAGTCCAAGGAATTCAAATTGGAAAAGAAGAAGTAAAACTCTCACTGTTTGAAGATGACATGATCCTCTACACAGAAAACCCTAAAGACTCCACCAGAAAATTACTAGAGCTAATCAATGAATATAGTAAAGTTGCAAGATATAAAATCAACACACAGAAATCCCTTGCATTCCTATACACTAATAATGAGGAAATAGAAAGATAAATTAAGGAAACAATTCCATTTACCATTGCAACAAAAAGAATAAAATACTTAGGAATATATCTACCTAAATAAACTAAAGACCTATATATAGAAAACTATAAAGCACTGGTGAAAGAAATCAAAGAGGACACTAATAGATGGAGAAATATACCATGTTCATGGATCGGAAGAATCAATATAGTGAAAATGAGTATACTACCCACAGCAATCTATAGATTCAATGTAATCCCTATCAAGCTACCAACGGTATTTTTCACGAGCTAGAACAAATAATTTCACAATTTGTATGGAAACACAAAAAACCTCGAATAGCCAAAGCAATCGGGAGAAAGAAGAATGGAACTGGAGGAATCAACCTGCCTGACTTCAGGCTCTACTACAAAGCTACAGTCATCAAGACAGTATGGTACTGGCACAAAGACAGAAATATAGATCAATGGAACAAAATAGAAAGCCCAGAGATAAATCCATGCACCTATGGACATCTTATCTAATTTTTTAAAACATCTTTTTTTTTTCCCTAACCTATTTGGCCAGAAACTTTTATTTACTTAATACATTAAACTGGTGTTTTGCTTAAGATTCCCTGAGGTAATGTTCTCTCGGATGATAAAAATGACTCTAAGAGTTAGGAAGCTATTAAGTGAGGAGAGGCTAGAGGCTTCTTAGCCATAAGTGGATTACTCAACATTGGTAGGTGAGATTTCATCAGGGTTTCATCTGGGAAATGAGAAGGATAGTGGAAAGGAGTCTGTGAGTGTGTATGTTCATGGGCAAGCAAGCCTGTGTGCATATCTGATATCAGAGACATTGATGAAGTTTACTAGAAATTCAAGTTTGATTACCTGGAAGGATGGTCTGGTATTAAAAAAAACATATGGAATAAGAGAAGAAATATATTTATGGGGGTTAATGTTCAGATTTGTATATCATTAGGTCAAGGTGTTTATAGAACAGGTTCATTTAGGAGATATATAAAGTATGTATACAGGTATACTTAGCAGGAAATTTGAAATGTGGGTTGGCTTTAGAGCATAGAGGGGAAGATGTAGGCTGTAGAGATTTTGGCCTCATCCACAGAGAGGAGTTGAAATCTTGACGATAAGTAAAATTGCTAATAGGAAGTGTGCAGATAGAGAAAAGAAGAGGGTCAAATGCAGACCCTAATGCTAAGAGTTTATATGTAAATTGATATAGCTTATGTATTGTGTGTAAGTTTGTGTCCATTTGAAATATTCTGAGACATAAGAAACAACTAAAGGTTCAAATAAAACTTAAGATCTAATTTTATATTAATTCTTATTTTATATAAATGAATTCTTATGCCCAATTAACTTTTCCCCTAAGAAAATCAATAAATATACACTGATAATTAATAATAAATACTTTCTTGAAAAGTAGTAAAATATTAATCATTTCATGAGCAGTAGAAATCATCCACAACTTAAAATGGAAAGATAAAATGAAGTTCTACTGAATTAAAATATGATAAATAGACTAAATTTGACCATGAGTGATGGCAGAATTCATTAAAGTTGACCTAAGAGAAGAGAGACAGGAAACATGAGTTCTTCAAATTTTTCCCATTGGACACTTAAACAAAAATGAATACAGAAAACATATATAGGAATATCAGAGCCTCAGTACAAGATTCTAATGCATTTCCCTCCAACTGTATTTAAATATTTATACAAATTACTTAAAGGCTTTAATGAGGCATGAATTTTTACTTGCTTTAGTAAGGAGTTAATATGGTAGCATGAGCCCATTCACACATGGCCATGTAAGTTTAGTATATATTCTTATTATAACATTAAATTTGCAATGATACATAACGTAAGTTGAGGTAAAATTTTTTTAAAAACTTAAAAATAGCTTTATATACATAAAAATTTTAATTCTAAGATTTGTGTATTTAAGAAATAATGATTACTATCACTGGAGGAGAAATATATGGGCTTCTCCTCTCCCTTCATCTGTCTTTCAGTAAATATGAACTACTATTTAATAATATTAAGTGAGGGGCTTTCTTCAAAGTTACACCTTCTCTTCTGGATCACTATTCTTGCCAGGAGATGGCACTAGCGTACTTTGTTCTATGGTCCAGAAAACACATCTATAAGCCAAAGGTTACCTCAGCAATGCATTATGTAATGTGGTGTGAATTAAGCATTTTGTTTCATTCCACTCAACACCCTTCAATTATTTATGCTGCATATTAAGATTATTAGTTATCTTGCTATGTCTGTATTAAAAGCTCAATTTGTTTTACGTCAGGAATAGAATATATGCTTTAACTAATGACCTGTTTCATTTCGTAGTTTATTTTAAAGAAATGGTCTAGCCTTGAAAAGAAGAAAAAGAAAAATATTTATGTATTAAAAGTCCAGAGGTTGTTGCTGCTGCTGCTGCTAAGTCGCTTCAGTCGTGTCTGACTCTGTGTGACCCTGGTTGTTAGGTTTATAAATAAGAAACTGCAAAGATGACAATGGAGCTCAAATGCAACATAATTTAGGCAGAGATAATATGAGAGCTGCTGTGAATATTAATTTCCCCAATAATTCTTACAGAATCAGTGGATTTATTTTTTTTTTATGAAGAGATTTTTATCCCAGTTGGATTACTGGGTTGGGAAGATCCACTGGAGAAGGGATAGGCTACCCACTCCAGTGTTCTTGGGCTTCCCTTATGGCTCAGCTGGTAAAGAATCCGCCTGCAATATGGGACACCTGGGTTCATTCCCTGGGTTGGGAAGATCCCTTGGAGAAGGGAAATGCTACCCACTCCAGTATTCTAGACAATTTCATGGACTGTATAGTCCATGGGGTCACAAAGAGTCAGACACAACTGAGCAACTTTCACTTTTCACATCCAATAAGTTATGAGTTGATCTCATTTAAGAATTCAATGGTTAACACATTTCTATTTTAACTTTCGTGTTTTTAAAGATTGCATTCTGTGTGTTATTGTGGAAATTCATATAGATATTTGCTTTCTAAAACAAAAGGAAAAAATCTCAAGGAACTATTAGTGTGTTATATGCTCTTTGCCTAATATTATGCAAACTACTGGAGATATGGAAATAAAAACATTTGTTATCTCTGTCTTCTAGTAGCTCACAGTATCATGTTATGTAGTTATCTGTACACCTTAATCATGTTGACATTTTTGATACTGTAATGTGCCAGACTGAACTAATGAAGAGCTTATTATACTATTAGAAATTTGGTAAAATTAGGAATTTAGAAGATACCTACAAAATCTCTGATGCTTTCTAAAATAGGTTGGCTTTGTAACTGTAAGTTTCCTTTTAACTCATGTTTAATATTGTGCCTTCAAGTGGTAGTCACACTATCTGGAAAGAATGGCTTATTGAGTAAAAGAGAAATTCAAAGAAAAAATTCCAGTTTGAACTTTGTTAAGAAGCTTGGTACAGGTAAAAATAAGTAAGTCATTTCAAGAGGATTTCAAATATTGTTGTACCTAATTCTCACTGAAATGGCTGTCTATTTAACCCTAGAAAGAATATACTGTATAAAGTTTAGGAACTTTATGTCCATTAAATAAATACTTAAAGAACAATAAAACAAGAATAAAATGACAAGAGAAAAAGATGCTTTTAAACTGTGGTTTTTAAGTGTCAAAATTGTAGTTCACACAATACGCAGAAGTTTTGCCCATAAAAATTACAAGTTTGTGATTGTTTAGGGTTTTATACCCTCAAAGTGACAAGAAAATTTGGTGAAGAGTATGACCTCTTGAGGCAGACTTGCCTGTGTTCAAGCTTTTGAAAAATGACCAGTATGTATATATCAGTTCAATTAAGTCCCTCAGACATGTCTTAATCATTGCGACCCCATGAACTGCAGCACACCAGGCCTCCCTGTCCATTACCAACTCCTGGAGTTTACCCAAACTCATGTCCATTGGGTCAAGTGATGCCATTCAACCATCTTGCCCTCTGTCATCCCTTTCTCCTCCTGTCCTCAATCTTTCCCACCATCAGGGTCTCTGCAAATGAGTCAGCTCTTCGCATCAGGTGGCCAAATTATTGGAGTTTCAGCTTCAAACATCAGTCCTTCCAATAAACACCCAGGACTGATCTCTTTTAGGATGGACTGGCTGGACCTCCTTGCAGTCCAAGGGACTCTCAAGAGTCTTCTCCATCACCACAGATCAAAAGAATCAATTCTTCTACACTCAGCTTTCTTTATAGTCCAACTCTCACATCCATATATGACTAATGGAAAAAGCATAGCCTTGACTAGACAGATTTTTGTTGGCAAAATAATGTCTCTGCTTTTTAATATCTGTCCAGGTTGCTCATAAATTTTCTTCCAAGGAGAAATGACTTTTAATTTCATGACTGCAATCACCATCTGCAATGATTTTGGAGCCACCTAAAATAAAGTCTGCCACTGTGTCCACTGTTTCCCCATCTATTTGCCATGAAGTGATGGGACCAGATGCCATGATCTTAGTTTTCTAAATGTTGAGCTTTAAGCCAACTTTTTCACTCTCCTCTTTCGCTTTCATCAAGAGGTTCTTTACTTCTTCTTCACTTTCTGCTGTAAGGGTGGTGTCATCTGCACATCTGAGGTATTGATACTTCTCCCAGCAATCTTGTTTCCAGTTTGTGCTTTTTCAAGCTAAGCATTTCTCATGATGTACAGTGCATATAAGTTAAATAAGCAGGGTAACAATATACAGCCTTGACATACTCCTTTTCCTATTTGGAATCAGTCTGTTGTTTCAAGACCAGTTCTAACTGTTGCTTCCTGACCTGCATACAGGTTTCTCAAGAGGCAGGGCAGGTGGTTTGGTATGTTTATCTCTTTCAGAATTTTCCACAGTTCATTGTAATCCACACAGTCAAAGGCTTTGTCATAGTCAATAAAGCAGAAATAGATGTTTTTCTGGAACTCTCTTACTTTTTCTATGATCCAGCAGATGTTGGCAATTTGATGTCTGGTTCCTCGTTTTCTAAAACGAGCTTGAACATCTGGAAGTTCACAGTTTACGTATTGCTGAAGCCTGGCTTGGAGAATTTTGAGCATTACTTTGCTAGTGTGTGAGATGAGTACAATTGTGCAGTAGTCTGAGCATTTTTTGGCATTGCCTTTCTTTGGGACTGGAATGGAAACTGACCTTTTCCAGTCCTGTGGCCACTGCTGAGTTTTCCAGATTTGTTGGCATATTGACTGAAGCACTTTCACAGCATCATCTTTTAGGATTTGAAACAGCTCAATTGGAATTCCATCACTAGCTTTGTTCATAGTGCTGCTTCCTAAGGCCCATTTGATTTCACATTCCAGAATGTCTGGCTCTAGGTGAGTGATCACATCATCATGATTATCTGGGTCATGAGATCTTTGTTGTACAGTTCTGTGTATTCTTGCCACCTCTTCTTAATATCTTCTGCTTCTGTTAGGTCCATACCATTTCCATCCTTTATCAGAAAGCCCATCTTTGCATGAAATGTTCCCTTGGTATCTCTAATTTTCTTGAAGAGATCTCTAGTCTTTCCCATTCTATTGTTTTCCTCTAATTTTTTGCACTGATCACTGAGGAATGCTTTCTTATCTCTCCTTGCTATTCTTTGGAACTCTGCATTCAAATGGGTATATCTTTCCTTTTCTCCTTTGCTTTTCGCTTCTCTTCTTTTCATAGCTATTTGTAAGGCCTCCTCAGACAACCATTTTGCTTTTTTGTGTTTCTTTATCTCGGGAGTGGTCTTGATCCCTGTCTCTTGTACAATGTCACGAAACCCTGTCCATAGTTCATCAGGCACTTTGTCTATCAGATCTAGTCCCTTAAATCTATTTCTCACTTCCACTGTATAATCATAAGGGATTTGATTTAGGTCATACCTGAATGGTCTAGAGGTTTTCCCCACTTTTTTCCATTTAAGTCTGAATTTGGCAATAAGGAGTTCATGATCTGAGCCATAGTCAGATCCCGGTCTTGTTTTTGCTGACTGTATAGAGCTTCTCCATCTTTGGCTGCAAAGAATATAAACAATCTGATTTTGGTGTTGGCCATCTGGTGATGTCCATGTGTAGTGTCTTCTCTTGTGTTGTTGGAAGAGGGTGTTTGTTATGACCAGTACATTCTCTTGTGTATCTGGTATGTATATTTAGTGTTGTGTAAAAAACCCATGTTGCAGTTGTATGTAGATATCCTGTTAAACTAAATTTTATTTAATAGTTACAATGATTTTAAGTGAAGCATAACAAGGGGAACTGGCATTGGCTTTATGTCACCATTTCCAGGTAAATGTCCTTATCTGCAAATAGGTGGTTTCCTAGCAAACCAGTAACACAAGAAGCACAAGACGAGTGTTCTCTTGCTGAAGCACTTGTGAGTTTTTCTTATACAAGCACACATTCCTCTTGCTCTCTAATACACACACTCACACACATATATACACACACAATCTAGACCACAAACAGAAAAAAATTGTTTCATATTTATTGATGAATAAATTTGCATTATGATCAAATAAATGATATCTAATTTTTTTTAGTAGCAGATATTTCATTAAAACAAATCTCAAATGGATGGTTAAAATGTAGAATATATAAAAAGAGGAGTTCTTTCTTCTGACTGAACAGGTGTTGAGGGTTTTAGAAACCCTTCTTCAATTAATTTTTTAATTAATAAATTTCTAATATTTTTTAGACTCTAAATTACATTAAATTAGCCCCAGGTTACAAATTTCTCAATGTGAAAGACATTAAGTAATTTCATTGAGGTGTTCAAATATAAGGAGATTATAGACACAACCAGTTTCATTAAGGTATATATCATGTTGGGGCTCAGGATTTTGGGCTTATTTCTTCTTACTTAAAATTTTTTTTTAAATATAAATTTATTTATTTTAATTTGAGGTTAATTACTTTACAATATTGTGTTTGTCTTGCCATGCATCAACATGAATCTGCCACAGGTATACACGTGTTCCCCATCCTGAACCCCCCTCCCTCCTCCCTCCCCGTATCATCCCTCTGGGTCATCTCAGTGCACCAGCCCCAAGCATCTTCTTGCTTTTTTAAGCTGGATGTGGTTGGCATGTCATCTAGTTACATAATTTTTCTTATGTCCCAACTCATAATTTTGTGATCATATGATTTACCATCCAAATCAGGACACTTTTGGGAGTAAAAGTGTGTTATTAATTATATTTCTTAGGATAACTGGTATAAGTTGGGAAAATCCTGAGCAAACCAGCTACACATTCATCTTATCTATAAACTTCTTTTTACATATACTATTTCTTTGTGTATGGATTTAAGCAGATCTTTTTGGCCATGCCATGTAGCTTCCCTGATGGCTCAGACAGTAAAGCCTGTGTCTGCAATGTTAGGCAATCCGGGTTCAATCCCTGGGTTAGGAAGATCCCCTGGAGAAGAAATGGCAACCCACTCCAGTATTCTTGCCTGGAAAATTTCATGGACAGAGGGGTCTGGTGAGCTACAGTCCATGGGGTCACAAAGAGTCACACACAACTGAGTGACTAATACACACACACACACACACATACACACATGTAGCTTGAGGAATATCAGCTCTCTGACCACCGACTGAACCTGGGCCACAACAGTGAAAGCCTGGAATCCTACCATTAGGCCACCAGGGAACTCCCCCAAGGAGACCTTTTCAGTGAACTTGAGAATTGAGAGGGCAGGCCTGATCTCATGTCTCCTGAGACTAGGGTTAGTATGAGATTATACAAAACAATCTTGAGAGCTAGATTATCAGACACGTGCAACTTTAGCACTACATGTTTGTGAAAAGTCACTGAATAATGCTCCCCAATAAAATAAACCACTGCAATGGGGTACCCAAGCACCCCAAATAAAGAACAGGTCTGCGCCCACTCTGTGCAACTAGAGAAAGCCCACGTGCAGCAATGAAGACTCAGCCCAGTCAAAAATAGCATATAAATAAATAAATTCATAAAGAAAAGGAACACATGCATGGGATTTTGCTTATCCTGCATTAATCAGTGAAATTATGGGACTTTTGAAACTCTTAAAGATATACTTAAATTAGAAAAAAATCAAGCCAGGCTTTTTTGAACTATGCAATCAAATTATCTAGTTTCATAAATTTTATACTTTGTAAAAATTGGTTTAACATTGTATTGAAATTTTAAAAATGATTTTATATATGAGGGTATATGTACAGATGAGTGTGAAAGAGGAACAAATATGGTGAGTGAGGTTAAAGCATCTGCCTCCAATCCAGGAGACCTGGGTTTGATCCCTGGGTCGGGAAGATCCCCTGGAGAAGGAAATGGCAACCCACTCCAGTATTCTTGCCTAGAGAATCCCATGGATGAAGGAGCCTGGTAGGCCACAGTCCACAGGGTCGCAAAGAGTCGGACATGACTGAGCGACTTCACCTTACCTTACTTTACCTTACCTTATATATTTGTGATATTCTCAGTCACATTTCTCTGATACATAGTTATGGAGATCACTGACTATAAATAAGTTTATTTTTTGTTTGATCAGTTTAGTTTTATCCTACTCTTGTAAAATTGGTACACCGTACAAATGAAAATCAGAATATTCTACAAAAAAAAGAAAAATTGTTAGTCTTATAATTTATCTATTTAAAATCTTTTTTTTACTTAAAATATATTGTAATTTCAGTTTTAATAATCCTACGTTTTAGAAATTCCATTACAATCTTCTTTTCATTCATGTGGAAAAGACCTCAAAGGACATTAAATTTTCACAATTTGTAATAACTGTATTATTCTTATACCTATTAAAAAGTTTCATTTCAAACTTTGTAAAATGAAAATAATGATTTCTGATTATCCTTATTCTTCCTGTTACAGCATTTTCATCTGAAATTAAGTTAATAATGACAAATTACTATAAAAAAGGACTTCATAGAAATTTGTATGTTGTATGTGAATAATAGCTGCCAGACAGAGTGCAAAGCTTAATTATATATAGTTTAAAAAGACAGATTTGTATTCATGAATGCATAAGCATTAATGACAAGGAGAAAGAACTTTTGACAGGCAATTGTTTCATTATGAAAATAAAATTTTAATTATTGTTTCAGTTCCTTCAGGCATAACGTAGACATATCTTAAGTTGGCTAACGCTTAGTTTTACTTACACGTTTTCTAACCTGTGTTTGAATTGCTCTTTGGTCCTGGAAACTATAGGAAGTTGTCTCATTCTCAGCTTGGACAGCTCTGCAAATAGCCCAATTCCATTTCCATCCTCTGCGCCTTGTCAACTGCTTATCCATCAAACTTAAACATCAGTTACCAGGGATTCTCAAAGATCATCTTCCATGATTTCTTGAACAGATCAAATATCCGTTATCCAGTCTCATTGTAAAACTAGTCCTTTATAGTAGTAATCACAGTTGTGATATAGAGAACTGATTACTTAATTATTGTCTTCTTTGGGAGCTATGATGTAAATCCAAGATGGTAAGAATCATGGATTGATACTGAATTCTCAGTATCTAAGGTAGTCACTGGAATGCAAAAGTAGAAAGTCAAGAAACACCTGGAGTAACAGGCAAATTTGGTCTTGGAGTACAGAATGAAACAGGGCAAAGGCTAACAGAGTTCTCCCAAGAGAATGTACTGGTCATAGCAAACACCCTCTTCCAACAAAACAGGAGAAGACTCTACACATGGACACTACCAGATGGTCAACACCAAAATCAGATTGATTATATCCTTTGCAGCCAAAGATGGAGAAGCCCTATACAGTCAGCAAAAACAAGACTGGGAGCTGACTATGGCTCAGATCATGATCTCCTTATTGCCAAATTCAGACTTACATGGAAAAAAGTGGGGAAAATCACTAGGCCATTCAGGTATGACCTAAAAAAAAATCCCTTTTAACTATACAGTGGAAGTGAGAAATAGATTAAGGAACTGGATCTGATAGACAGAGTGCCTGATGAACTATGGACAAAGATCCATGACATTGTATAGGAGAAGGGGATCAAGACCATCCCCAAGAAAAAGAAATGCAAAAAAAGCAAAATGGCTGTCTGAGGAGGCCTAACAAATAGCTGTGAAAAGAAGAGAAGCAAAAGGCAAAGGAGAAAAGGAACGATATACCTATTTGAATGCAGAGTTCCAAAGAATAACAAGAAGAGATAAGAAAGCCTTCCTCAGTGATCAATGCAAAGAATTAGAGGAAAACAATAGAATGCGAAAGACTAGAGATCTCTTCAAGAAAGTTAGAGATACCAAGGGAACATTTCATGCAAAGATGGACTTGATTAATGACAGAAATGGTCTGGACCTAACAGAAGCAGAAGACATTAAGAAGAGGTGGCAAGAATACACAGAACTGTACAACAAAGATCTTCATGACCAAGATAATTATGAAGGTGTGATCACTCCCACTCAACTAGAGCCAGACATCTTGGAATGTGAAGTCAAATGGGCCTTAAGAAGCATCATTATGAATAAAGCTAGCAGAGGTATGGAATTCCAGTTGAGCTATTTCAAATTCTAAAAGATGATGCTGTGAAAATGCTGCATTCAATATGTCAGCAAATTTGGAAAACTCAGCAGTAGCTACAGGACTGGAAAAGGTCAGTTTTCATTCCAATCCCAAAGAAAGGTAATGCCAAAGAATGCTCAGACTACCGCACAATTGTACTCATCTTACACGCTAGTAAAGTAATGCTTAAAATTCTCCAAGCCAGGCTTCAGCAATACGTGAACTGTGAACTTCCAGATGTTCAAATTGATTTTAGAAAAGGCAGAGGAACCAGAGATCAAACTGCCAACATCTGCTGGATCATCGAAAAACCAAGAGAGTTCCAAAAAAACATCAATTTATGCTTTATTGACTATGTCAAATCCTTTGACTGTTTTGATCACAATAAACTGTGGAAAATTCTGAAAGAGATGGGAATACCAGACCACCTGACCTGCCTCCTGGGAAACCTGTATACAGGCCAGGAAGCAACAGTTAGAACTGGACATGGGACAACAGACTGGTTCCAAATAGGGAAAGGAGTATGTCAAGGCTGTATATTGTCACCCTGCTTATTTAACTTCTATGCAGAGTACAGCATGAGAAACACTGGGCTGGAAGAACCACAAGCTGGAATCAAGATTGCCGGTGACACCGCCCTTATAGCAGAAAGTGAAGAAGAGCTAAACAGCCTCTTGATGAAAGTGAAAGAAGAGAGTGAAAAAGTTGGCTTAAAGTTCAACATTCAGAAAACTAAGATCATGGCATCTGGTCTAATCACTTCATGGGAAATAGATGGGGAAACAGTGGAAACCATGGCTGACTTTATTTTTCTGGGCCCCAAAAACACTGTGGATGGTGACTGCAGCCATGAAATTAAAAGACGCTTGCTCTTTGGAAGGAAAGTTATGACCAACCTAAACAGCATATTCAAAAGCAGAGACATTACATTGCCAACAAAGGTCCGTCTACTCAAGGCTATGGTTTTTCCAGTAGTCATGTACAGATGTGAGAATTGGACATAAAGATAGCTGAGCGTCAAAGAATTGATGTTTTTGAAGTGTGGTGTTGGAGAATACTCTTGAGAGTCCCTTGGACTGCAAGGAGATCCAACCAGTCCATTCTGAAGGAGATCTGTCCTGGGTGTTCATTGGAGGGACTGATGTTGAAGCTGAAACTCCAATACTTCGGCCACTTGATGTGGAGAGCTGACTCATTGGAAAAGACCTTGATGGTGGGAAAGATTGAGGGCAGGAGGAGAAGGAGATGACAAAGGATGAGATGGTTAGTTGGCATCACCAACACAATGAACATGGGTTTGGGTGGACTCTGGGAGTTGGTGATGGACAGGGAGGCCTGGCGTACTGAGGTTCATGTGGCTGCAAAGAGTTGGACACGACTGAGTTACTGAACTGAACTGAAGGCAGTCAAATACAGCATAGGTCTTCAATGAATATTAATTAATATTGTTCACTCATGACTGTAGACAGGAAACTAAGTGGAGGAAAGGTAGGTATTAATGCTTGTATAGGGAAAGTATGATTAGACCAGAGTGTCTTTTTGTGCTTTAAAATCCTTGGTATATGAAAGAAGATATGTGAAAGCATTTGAAATTGGGAGTATTATTTAAATAATTAAGGTATTATTTTTATCATAGCAGATTTATTAGTAATTTAGTTGATTTATATGCTTTAGTAAAGTTAATCTGGTTTATTATTTAGGATTTGGGGTTCACGAGTTTGAAGTTGGATATTCTTCTAGTTAACTTTGGATTTCCCAGTGGGACATCCTGGTGACTCAGACATTAAGGAGTCTGCCTGTAACGCTGGAGACCTTGGTTCAATCCCTGGGTCTGGAAGATCCTCTGGAGAAGAAAATGGCATCCCACTCCAGTATTCTTGCCTGGAAAATCCAATGGATGGAGGAGCCTGGCAGGCTACAGTCCATGGGGGTTGCAAAGAGTCGGACACGACTGAGTAACTTCACTTCACTAGTTAATTTTAGTCAACGAGTGGGAACCATTTCTGTAGATTCACACTGTAAAACCCTAGCTTGTTTAGTACATGATTCTGATGTTTATCAGTGGCTTTAGTCAAAAGATGTATTTATATGGCTTAGTCCCTTTGCTGTTCACCTGAAACTTCCCTGATAGCTCAGTTGGTAAAGAATCCATCTGCGATACAGGAGACCCTGGTTCGATACCTGGGTTGGGTAGATACTGTGGAGAAGGGAAAGGCTACCCACTCCAGTATTCTGGCCTTGAGAACTCCATGGACTGTATAGTCCATGAGGTCACAAAGAGTCGGATGCTACTGAGCAACTTACACTTCACTTGAAACTGTCCTCACATCATTGTTAATTGGCTATACCCAATACAAAACGTTTTTGGTGTTAAAAAACCAAAAAAGAAGACTGTGCTTGTCCAGAACCCCAGCATGTTGTGTGTAACTTCTCTGAAAATTCCAGTTCACCAGCAGTTATTGAGCATCTAAGATTACTGAGAGAGTAACTGGCCTGAGGAACACAGTGTGTAGCAGGAAACCAATGCTTTGTGCACATCTCCAAAAGACAGTCATTATCATTTTGTATTTGTAGCTTACTTGGTAGAGGATCTACCTACCTTTTTTATATGAATTAAAAAATGTCTAACAATTCTGCCATGTCAGTAGATATAGCTCATGTTAAGATACTAAGTCATGCAAATTTCAGCTGCAGATGTTTGATTTACTCAGTCTCTCCATGTTTATGATCGTTTGAAGATAACTCTTTTCAAAGGAAGCTGAATTTATAACATGAATGACAACTTGTTTTGAAAACTTTCTCCTCAAACCATAGTGTAATAAAGCAGGCATTTTGGAACAAATCCTAATATATTTTTTCATTAACTTTCATAGGAATATTTGAAATATAGGTAGTTGCTCCAACTATATAGTTCCTAAATTATTCATACATGCAAATTGTTAGCAAGCCTAGAATTTTTATCAATCTAGTTACTCATTACATGTTGTACACTAGTAATACTTCATATACTCTATTCCAGTTTTGCACTGCCACCAATTTTATACACCATTTAGTACTGTTTTATAGACACTATATTATAAAGCAAATAATTCATTAGATAATTTAAATGTAAATTGGTAGATATTAAATTATAGAGACAAATTACTGGAAACTTGATGAAATCTTTTTCACACTGAAGCTTAAAGGAAAAGTGAAGACATTTTATTGAGAAAAGTTCAACAAAAGAAAACTGTGGGTACACTGCCTCAGAAATCTGAATATCATGCAATCAGGCTGCCAGGCCCAGCTCAGTCAAAGGTGGAAAGAAAGAGAAAGTTAAATCAATTTGACTTTCACTGAATATTTAAGAGAAATATTGTGGTCCTATTGATGACCCTCAAAATCCTTTACTGAGTCGTAGTTCTTTTTACTAACACTTTTTTTCAAGTACTTGTGAAAATACCCTCAATCTATCTACTTCTACTACTATCTATCTACTTCACACTTTTTTTAGATCAATCTATCTACCTGACACTTTTTTTCAACTACTTGTGAAAACACCCTCAATCTATCTACTTCCTTCACAAGATTGACCAGCTCAGGAAAAAAATGTTAAATTACTGGGATAAATAAGATATAGTCACATGATTTATTTTACTTACTGAACTATTATCTAATCTATTTTTAAAAGTCTATGTAAAATTGACTTGAGCTATTGAAAGAATATTCTGGCTAGTCTGTTTCCAATTTCTCCATTTAATCATTAATACTGTCTCCAGAATTGTATTTCTGAAACTCATATCTCATCATACAAACATTCATGTCTGACTCTTTGTGACCCCCTGGACTGTCCCTCTGTCCATGGGATTCTCCAGGCAAGAATATTGTAGTGGGTTACAATTCCCATATCCAGGGGATCTTCTCAACCCAGGGAACGAACCTGGGTCTCCTGCATTGCAGGCAGATTCTTTACCATCTGAGTCACTAAGGAAGTCCTATACTCTTTATTACCAGGAAAGAAGTCTTCAAAGTTTAAAAAATATCACTAATATCTATTTAAATATTACTGCAATCTGTATCTAAAAGAATTTATAAGGCTTTTTATCAATTATTTTGTATAATTATAGGTAAATATCACTCATTTCTAAAATACAGAATCTTTTTCTTTTCTTTTTCTGTGCATAGAAATCCTGAGAAAAATTTGTTTGAATACAAGTAAATGCAAATTGAAGATATTTTTGCTTTCTTTTTAGCAATATCATTCAATTTTTGGCTATGTAGAGTCCTACTGTTATGTGCCAAAAATAATATGGTAATGTACTGTTAAGAAATATTTTTATGATTTATTATGTGACAACTCAATTAGGTCCCTTTTGAATATTACTGAAAGTAAATAAATTGAAAGTGTGTAATTTTCTAGCAGTTTTGTTATATGGTATTAGAGGTACACTTTCAATAATGAAAGCATTGTATCAGCCTTCACCTTTGTTTGATTCAGGAAAGGTTTTTACTCCTTTGGGGTAATGCACTGTATTAATATTTAGGTGAATGACTTTCTTCCAAAAGAGAGAGAAGTGTAAGAAAATTAGTATGGACTGTAGTCTATTTCTCAGATAGATTAGTTTTAAAAAGCAGTATATATGGCTTTCCCTGGAGAAGGGCTTGGCAACCCACTCCAGTATTCTTGCCTGGAGAATCCAATGGACAGAGGGCCTAGCGAGCAACAGCTCATAGGGTCGCAAAGAGTCAGACACCACTAAAGAGACTTAGCATGCACGCATTTATGGCTTTGGGTCTTCCCAGGTGGCGCTAGTGGTAGAAAGAACTCATTTGCCAATGCAGGAGACATTGCAGGAGGATTCTTTTCCCACTGAGCCACTGGGGATGCTTGTTAAGAGCATGTATGTGTTTTTATAATACAAGAAATTACAATGAGTAATAATAATGGGATTAACATTATCATCTGTTTCTAGATCTAATTTTTTGAATTTCTATCCAAAAGATGTAAAATGTCTGGTTTAATGAAAGAGACTAAAATTAAGTTCTTCCTTAATTCAGGGAGATACCATGATGCTGTGGAAATAGCAATATACTAGGATAAAAGAAATACCTTGAATCTTCCTGTGTACACTGTAGCTCTGTGGCTTTGAAACAGTCACTTGGTGTTTCCTGGCCTGAACTAAAATACTTCCTTAAAACATTTCTATTTTTAGATCTATTATTAAGAAGCAATGTTTTAAAGTTCTGATATTTTATATAAATATATGTATTAATATGATTTTGTTTGTTTTTGCTATTATGACAGTATTAGGTGTGAAATATAAATGAGAATGATGCTTCTAACAGTAAACCAACTATAAATCTTTTTTTCTTAAATAACTTAAGTAATATCACATCAATCTAAATATTTAACATATGGATTCAGAAATACAAATTACAAAGAGAGAGTTAAGAACTGTTGGCTTGTAATGGCACATTTTACCTACAAAATATCTATATTCAACTTTAATAACACTTTAATTTTTATGGTGTTCTAGATAGTAGGTATCTCAATAGTCAGCTACTCCAGCAAAAGTAATTTAACTTTATGAACTTGTTTTAGTGCAAACTAAAAAGAAATCTATCAGAAAATTTTGCTTTTTAGAACAGTCTATCTGTGACAAGGAAAAACTAATTAGTCCACTTTTCAACAATTAATAGCCTGCCAGTGAATTAAATGACTATTTCCAAAATATATTTCCTGAGATTGCAATTTAAATTGTATGTGCTCATGAGGATCCTACTATTAGGATACTACAAATCTTGCACCAATTTAGAATTGTATATATCCTGGTTCCTCCTCACCCTTTTGGAACAGTCATCCAGAACTAACTCAGAAGCTGTCTCCTGGGCTTCAGTCTCTAGTATATCTGCTGAATGAAACAGAATGCTCAACTTTTAGGTTGTGCGTGTGGTTTTGTTTTTTTTTTTTTTTTCAGTTGACAGAGTGCTTCAGGGGGAATTGCTAGGACAGTGGATTTAAATAATTTAAGCTTTATGGTATACATATTGCCCAAGAGCATTCTTTAAAATTTGGAGTCTTGTTATTTTTTGACATTTTATAATTTTCAAAGTGAAAATGGCATTTATTGTCTAAATTTGTTTCTGAAATTTAGCATATTTTAAATATTTGTTAGATATCTTCTTTTCTAAAAATTCTTCTTTGTGTAATTAGGAGCATTGTTAAAGAAACAACCTCTACTTTTACTGTTTCTTCACATTTTCTTCCTGGGTTGATGCTGTTTCTTCTACCTTAGAATTTTATTTAACTTTTAAAAGCAGCATGTTATATAAAATAGTCTGTGAAGCATCTCTTTTGTTGTTGCTATTTCAGGTTCTATCCCTGGCTCAAGAAGATCCCCTGGAGAAGGAAATGGCAACCCTCTCCAGTATTCTTGCCTAGAAAATTCCATGGACAGAACATCCTGGCAGGCTATAGTCCATAAGGTCATGAAAGAGTTGGATATGACTAAACAACAACAACAAAATATCTCACATATTCCTTTAGTGACCATGTTTTCTAATTCATTATTTTATGCTCACCATCATGTATTATTTATTTTTCTGACAATTTATTCTTAAGTTCAAAAAATTTTAGAAGTTCTTTATTGTCATTAAGTAGAAAATTCTCTGCTTGGCAATAAAGGCCTTCAACAAGAAGAATCCAGATTCTATTTTCCCAGTGTACTGCCATGCATGTAAGCTATATACCCTAGCCAAGCTGAATTAACTGCACCCATTTTCCTCTGAATTCATCCAATTCATTCTGACATTTGTGTATTTGCTGATTTTGGTCACAGTCTTTGACAGCTTTGTCTTGTTATTTCTGGTTGAAACTCATCAAGGAACATTTCAAATTTTACATTTCTTCATGACAGCTAATTTGATTCTCAATGAGAGTTTACTGAAAACACAGTTTTTGGCATTTACTATGATGATTTGCATAGAACTTGTTTAAATTACTCTACAGTATTGATATCAACATTTTAAGGACAGGTTCTGCCCACTCCTCCTTATGACACAGTGGGAACTGCATATAATTGAGCCTCAATATATACTTGTTTAATTGAATTAAATCTAAGTGGTAGTTGGTTAAATCCAGCTTTATTGAAAACTTGAATTAATGCCCAAAGCAAAAGGTCTCAAAAGTTCTCATGGATTTTCATATTTGATTTACACACTGAGCCAGAAGCTTTGGAATTATTACTGCCCTGGCGTAGAGAACATATTTATAAATGTTCCTTTGGGGAAATGCATTTCCTCTCTTTTGAATAAGATAGATCCACTGAAAATAATTCCATAAGTAACCTGTCCTAAGGCACCATGTGCATTGGGCAGTAAAACCCCAAAATACAGGTCATATTTAAAGAGGGAAATCTGAAGATGAGTAGTGTACATATCTCTTTATGCTTACAGAGATTTAATTTTTCACTTGCCACTTTAAATAAAAAGGTAAAATAGAGTTGATATTGTTAACAGGAAGTAATATTTAGAGTTACTTTAACAAAAAGATTATAAAAATATAGATAACTACCATTTAATTAGAAATTGGTACTTATATTGTATCTAAGTGTGGGAAGACATCTACTTCTAAGTTGGAGTAACAGAGACTGGATCTGTTTTTTTTGTTTTTTAATTTTTATTTTTACTTTCNTACCTTTTGATACTGTTCTTTTTTTTTTTTTTTTTGAACAGTATCAAAAATGGGTCAATATAAGTCAAGTACAAGATGAATTTATAATAATAATGATAATATCACCATATATTTGAGTAGTGCTTTGTAGTTTTCCAAAGGACTTTCACACAAGCAGCTCATAATTGATCCTAACAATTTCTTCTCTGAAGGAGAGTTAGTAAAAATTTTCAACTTTAAGAATTTCTTCTTAGGAACTCTATCATAAGGATGGAAACAGTTAAAAGACATTTATCATACTGAAAACAACAATCTAGGGGTAAGTTAGATAAACTGAGGAACATTCATAGTCATTAAAAGTTTTATGAAGATTAGATAATACCAAAGGATTCATTTGTTATTAGTGAAGAAAGGAGGGTAGAGAGTTGAATACATATTCCACAATTACAATTATTAAAATAAAATTTTAAAGACACCAAACATTTACCCTTTCTGTAGGGGTAAGAAAACTGCCCAGATATAGGCTAAAATTGTGTTACATGCTTATCTTATGGGAATGTTGCTACTTGATAATCATGGTATTGTCTAAGATTTCACCCTGAGTCTCAGTGTCCTTATTTATATAATGAGGCTCATAAAACTCACAGAACATTTTGTTTTGACTTTTTTTTCTAAACAGCTTCAAAACATTTTTGTGTCCCCACTGTCTTCACATGTATAGATGATGGTTGTATCTCTTTCTTTCCAGACTGCTTTGCAAGGCAGCTTAGTGTCTTAGGAAGAGCTCTAGTACACTAACCTCTAAGCAAAGATTGCGACCCAGTTATATTAGGCAAGTCTCTTTATCTTTATAAGCTCTAGATTCTTTTATTAATAAAATAAGGAAGTTGAAATAAATAACCTCTTCATTTTTGTCTGGAAATTCTTTGATTCCTCCCAATCTTGTTTTGAGCACATGCATGATTTTTTTTTTTAAAAAGCACAATAAATTAGGTAGAGGCGATGAGAGTGTAAACTGATAAAATTATTTTTAGAAACGCTTTGGCATTTTCCAGTGAAACTGAAGATACACATATTCTCATTTTGACATCACTGTTCATAATAGCTGAAGACTGGAAACGAGTTGAAAATCTGTCAGCGATATGCTTACCCTTTATCATGATATATTTCTGTGATGGAATAATGTGCAGGCTTGAAACCATAATTATATGCAGTAATAAGGATGAATTTCACAAACCTAATGTTGAGAGAACCCCATGAACAGTATGAAAAGGCAAAAAGATAGGACACTGAAAGATGGACTTCCCAGGTCAGTAGGTGCCCAAATTGCTACTGGAGATCAGTGGAGAAATAACTGCAGAAAGAATGAAGAGACAGAGCCAGAGCAAAAACAACACCCAGTTGTGGATGTGACTGGTGATGGAAGCAAGGTCCAATACTGTAAAGAGCAATACTGCATAGGAACCTGGAATGTTAGATCCATGAATCAAGGCAAATTGGAAGTCATCAAACAGGAGATGGCAAGAGTGAACATTGACATTTTAGGAATCAGCAACCTAAAATGGACCAGAATGGGTGAATTTAACCCAGATGACTGTTATATCTACTACTGTAGGCAAGAATCCCTTAGAAGAAATGGAGTAGCCATCACAGTCAACAAAAGAGCCTGAAATGCAGTACTTTCATGAGAGTCTCAAAAACGACAGGATAATCTCTATTCATTTCCAAGGCAAATCATTCAATATCGCGGTAATCCAAGTCTATGCCCTGACCAGTAATGCTGAAGAAGCTGAAGTTGAACAGTTCTGTGAAGACCTACAAGACCTTCTACAAGTAATGCCCAAAAAAGATGTCCTTTTCATTATAGGGGACTGGAATGCAAAATCTCTATTCATTTCCAAGGCAAATCATTCAATATCGCGGTAATCCAAGTCTATGCCCTGACCAGTAATGCTGAAGAAGCTGAAGTTGAACAGTTCTGTGAAGACCTACAAGACCTTCTACAAGTAATGCCCAAAAAAGATGTCCTTTTCATTATAGGGGACTGGAATGCAAAAGTAGGAAGTCAAGAAACACCTGGAGTAACAGACAAATTTGGCCTTGGAGTATGGAATGAAGCAGGGCAAAAGCTAATAGAGTTTTGCCAAGGGAACGCACTTGTCATAGCAAATACCCTCTTCCAACAACACAAGAGAAAACTCTACACATGGACATTACCAGATGGCCAACACCAAAATCAAATTGATTATATTCTTTGCAGCCAAAGATGGAGAAGCTCTATCCAGTCAGCAAAAACAAGACTGGGAGCTGACTGTGGCTCAGATCATGAACTCCTTCTTGCCAAATTCAGATGTAAATTGAAGAAAGTAGGGAAAACCACCAGACCATTCAGGTATGACCTAAATCAAATCCCTTACCATTATACAGTGGAAATGAGAAATAGATTCAAGGGATTCGATCTAATAGACAGAGTGCCTGATGAACTATGGATGGAGGTTTGTGACATTGTACAGGAGATAGGGATCAAGACCATCCCCAAGAAAAAGAAATGCAAAAAGGCAAAATGGTTGTCTGAGGAGGCCTTACAAATAGCTGTGAAAAGAAGAGAAGTGAAAAGCAAAGGAGAAAACTCTGCATTTGAGTTCCAAAGAATAGCAAGGAGAGATAAGAAAGCCTTCTTCAGCGATCAATGCAAAGAAATAGAAGACAACAATAGAATGGGAAAGACTAGAGATCTCTACAAGAAAATCAGAGATACCAAGGGAACATTTCATGCAAAGATGGGCTCAATACAGGACAGAAATGGTAGGGACCTAACAGAAGATATTAAGAAGAGATGGCAAGAATAC
Organism: Aepyceros melampus; assembly: GCA_006408695.1. NCBI lineage: Eukaryota > Metazoa > Chordata > Mammalia > Artiodactyla > Bovidae > Aepyceros > Aepyceros melampus. The sequence goes on along the minus strand of SJXQ01002050.1, from coordinate 286,566 downwards.
ACAAAAGAACTATACAAAAAAGATGTTCACAACTAGATAATCACAGTGGTGTTATCACCAGCCTAGAGCCAGTCATCTTGGAATGTGAAGTCAAGTGGGCCTTAGGAAGCATGACTATGAACAGAGCTATTGGAGGTGATAGAATTCCAGTTGTGCTATTTCACATCATAAAAGATGATGCTGTAAAAATGCTGCACTCAGTATACTGGCAAATTTGAAAAACTCAGCAGTGGCCATAGGACTGGAAAAGGTCAGTTTTCATTCCAATCCCAAAGAAAAGCAATGCCAAAGAATGCTCAAACAACTGCACAATTGCACTCATCTCACTCGCTAGTAATGCTCAAAATTCTCCAAGCCAGGCTTCAGCAATACTTGAACTGTGAACTTCCAGATGTTCAATCTGGTTTTAGAAAAGGCAGAGGAACCAGAGATCAAATTGCCAACATCCACTGGATCATCAAAGTAGCAAGAGAGTTCCAGAAAAATATCTATTTCTGCCTTATTGACTATGCCAAAGCCTTTGACTATATGGGTCACAACAAACTGTGGAAAATTCTTCAAGAGACGGGAATAACAGACCACCTGACCTGCCTCTTGAGAAATCTGTATGCAGGTCAGAAAGCAACAGTGAGAACTAGACACAGAACAACAGACTGGTTCCAAATAAGAAAAGGAGTATGTCAAGGCTGTATATTGTCACCCTGCTTATTTAACTTATATGCAAAATATATCATGAGAAACGCTGGGCTAGAGGAAGCACAAGCTGGAATCAAGATTGCTGGGAGAAATATCAATAACCTCAGATATTCAGATGACACCACCCTTATGGCAGAAAACGAAGAAGAACTAAAAAGCCTCTTGATGAAAGTGAAAGAGGAGAGTGAAAAAGTTGCTTTAAAGTTCAGCATTCAGAAAACTAAGATCATGGCATCCAGTCCCATCACTTCATGGCAAATAGATGGGAAACAATAGAAGAGTTTATTTTTCTGGGCTCCAAAATCACTGCAGATGGTGACTGCAGCCAGGAAATTAAAAGATGCTTACTCCTTGGAAGAAAAGTTATGACCAACTTAGTGTATTAAAAAGCAGAAACATATAAATCACAGCAGGATCCTTTATGATCCACCTCCCAGAATACTGGAAATAAAAGCAAAAATAAACAGATGGGATCTAATTAAAAGTAAAAGCTTCTGCACAACAAAGGAAACTATAAGCAAGGTGAAAAGACAGCCTTCAGAATGGGAGAAAATAATAGCAAATGAAGCAACTGACAAACAACTAATCTCAAAAATATACAAGCAACTTATGCAGCTCAATTCCAGAAAAATAAACGACCCAATCAAAAAATGGGCCAAAGAACTAAATAGACATTTCTCCAAAGAAGGCATACAGTTGGCTAACAAACACATGAAAAGATGCTCAACATCACTTATTATCAGAGAAATGCAAATCAAAACCACAATGAGGTACCATTTCACACCAGTCAGAATGGCTGCGATCCAAAAGTCTGCAAGCAATAAATGTTGGAGAGGGTGTGGAGAAAAGGGAACCCTCTGTTCCCTTTTGTGGGATTCCCAACAAAGGGAATCCCACTGTTGGTGGGAATGCAAACTAGTGCAGCCACTATGGAAAACAGTGTGGAGATTCCTTAAAAAATTGCAAATAGAACTGCCTTATGATCCAGCGATCCCACTGCTGGGCATACACACTGAGGAAACCAGAATTGAAAGAGACACATGTACCCTAATGTTCATTGCAGCACTGTTTATAATAGCCAGGACATGGAAACAACCTAGATGTCTATCAGCAGATGAATGGATAAGAAAGCTGTGGTACATATACACTACAGAGTATTACTCAGCCATTAAAAAGAATAAATTTGAATCAGTACTAGTGAGATGGATGAAACTGGAGCCGATTATACAGAGTGAAGTAAGCCAGAAAGAAAAACACCAATACAGTATACTAACACATATATATGGAATTTAGAAAGATGGTAATGATAACCCTGTATGCGAGACAGCAAAAGAGACACAGACATATAGAACGGACTTTTGGACTCTGAGGGCGAGGGAGAGGGTGGGATGATTTGGGAGAATAGCACTGAAACATGTATACTATCATGTAAGAAACGAACCGCCAGTCTATGTTAGATACAGGATACAGGATACTTGGGACTGGTGCACGGGGATGATCCAGAGAGTTGATATGGGGTAGGAGGTTGGCGGGGGGGGGCGGTTCAGGATTGGGAACTCATGTACACCCGTGGCGGATTCATGTCAGTGTATGGCAAAACCAATACAGTAATGTAAAGTAAAATAAAGTAAAAATTAAAATAAATAAATAAAAGATAAAAAGCAGAAACATTATTTTGCCAACACAAGTCTATCTAGTCAAGGCAATGGTTTTTCCAGTAGTCATGTATGGATGTGAGAGTTGGACTATATAAAGAAAGCTCAGCACCAAAGAATTGATGCTTTTGAACTGTGGTGTTGGAGAAGACTCTTGAGAGTCCCTTGGACTACAAGGAGATCCAACCAGTCCATCCTAAAGAAAATCAGTCCTGAATATTCATTGGAAGGACTGATGCTGAAACTGAAACTCCAATACTTTGGCCACCTGATGCAAAGAGCTGACTCATTTGAAAAAACCCTGATGCTGGGAAAGATTTAAGGCAGGAGGAGAACGGGGCAACAGAGGATGAGATGGTTGGATCGCATCACCGAGTCTATGGACATGAGTTTTGAGTAAACTCTGGGAGTTGGCGATGGACAGGGAGACCTGGTGTGCTGCAGTCCATGGGGTCACAAAGTGTTGAACACAACTGAGTGGCTGAACTGAACTGAACTGAATTGAGTAAAAGAAGCAAAACAAAATTGAATCTCCACAGAGTTACTCTATTTATGTATAGTTCAAAAATGGGCAAGATTAGACTGTATTGTTAGGGATGAAAACTGTATAAAAAGCATGGAAAATGACAAGCTCTGAGAGAAAGAAGGGGCTGTAATGAGAAAGGGGTCACAGGGGGCTTGTAAGTCTCCACTATCCAGTTTCTTGACTAAGTAGTGGTTATACAGGGGTTTGCTTTTAATGATCCTTTAAATAAAGCATTTTGCTATTTGTATGTTGTATCTTGAAATTAAACAGTTATAGGAAAACAGCAATTTAAAAAGTATATATGTGGGAATTTCCTGACAGTCCAGTGATTAGGACTCAGCGCTTTCACTTCTGGGCCCTGAGTTCAATCCTGGTCAAGGAACTAAGATCCTGCAAGCCATGTGGCACTGCTGGAAAAAAGTATATATGACACCATTCTTACAGTCTTTGAGACATATTTACCAATGCAAAGGACTGGATAGTCATTGTCATAAACCAGAAGAAAAAGAATTTTGAAATAGAGCACTTGGAAATTCATTTGTCTTAGCTTCGCAAATAAGAATTCTGCTTTCATTGATTTTACCTATATGCAAAGCACTTTTTATTCTTTCTAATTTTTACAATAATGGCTTTATTACTATCCTTATTTTACAAATGAGGAAACTGAGGCTTAGAGTAATTAAATAACTCCTTGGTAGAGGAGGAATTTCAAATAAATCACTTAATACATTTTAAATAAATCACTGAAAGAAATCTGCGTAAACTAGTTTTAACGTTTTTTTTTCTCCTCCATGTTGTGGTAAGATAAATTGAAAACAACTTTCGTGAACATTTAAAAATATGTAATATGAAAATAAGCTCTGAATAAATGAGTAGACTGAGTTTTGGATAGATATCTTTTTTTTTTTTTCTTTTTAAAGATATCGTTTCTTTGTGCCTTAAAGAATGAAAGATTTCCAAGTGTCTAGTAGTAAATGAGTTTGTGGGTGTTTGGGCATTTACCACTTTTAGGTCAAGCCCCTGCACTCAGCATTAAAATTGAACCTAATTAGAAGAGAAAGTGAGAGAAACAGTGTCTACATTTTTTATACACTAGTTGTGATGGTCACTTTATCCAGAGTTTGCTGGACTGTGACAACTAAACTAACTCTCACGAAAAGGAAATTACTTTGTCTGGCTAAGCCTCCCCCTCAAAAAAAAAATTGTTTTAGATTTAGTTTGTAATGTCACTTAAGGTTCTTCCTAAAGGCTTGTGAGCCTTCACCTTCTTTTAATAAGGCTTCCTGAGAGTGAAATCATCTATGTGGAATGTGCCCATGTCTTTAAAAAAATTCTGATAAACATCACTTCATGGTATTTAAGAGATTAAAAAAGACTTAAAATACATAAATGTACTTTCAGGTTATTATATCCAAGGAAACTTGTGGCCCAGCTATCAAAACAGCTTAGCTGCAGCAAGTTCTGAGCAGTGGGCTTAGCCAAATTGGTTAGCCCTTTTTAGGACTGACTGTACTGTCTTTAGAGTTGACCTTTAACTTAGGATATAGAATATAATTGTTTCATCTCTGAGGCACATTTATGTATCCCTTTGCCCCAACACTAATTCATCATCTGCTTTATAGTAATTCCACTCAGACATCACCATCAAGCCCATTGGAGGCTACTAAAGGATGTGAGTGGATGTATTTCCTAATCAGTGACATTAGTTTATATCTCCTTATTAAGGTACCCATTAAATTCATCCTGAGAGAGATAACATAAACACTAATGCACTTCACATCTTCCATCAGTGCTTTTTTATTTATTTCTATAATGGAGTTATTAATATCTGAATTTAAACGTACAAGAGAATGCAAAGCTTTTAGTAATGGTCTACGATCTTTTACTCTGGCAAGATGTGGAAGATATGAAAAGCGAAGTCATCCATTATTACGTAGACAGTTTTATTCTCTTTCTAAAACATAGCCATTAAAATATACATGATACCGTTTATTTTAAAAGTAAGTTAATATCTTTTATATAATCACCTCTTCTAAGTAAAGTATATTATCTTAGTTTCCCTATAATTTATCTTTAAGTTATCTTGGTTTTCTAATTTTAATTTGAAACTCAGAGTATATACAGGATTTTGTGTCCCACTTGAATATGCCAGTCAAAAAGTACTAATTGAATGTACTGTTCTAGGCTCTGGTGGGTATAAAAGTAGATGCCCTATATGAAAAACAGTCCACATGTGTATAAAATCTAACTATTCTGGTGAATTCCCTTAACCAAAATAGATACTCCATAAATCTCTCTCCATTTCCATTCATTAGCACATGCATTTGAGACATTTGGCAAAGTTGCTAATATGACTTTCCATTTGAGAAATCCATAAACTACTGCCTTCAAGCCCTACAGCAGCAGCTGGTACCTTTTGTTTTGCTTTGAGTTTTTGCTATTACTGTTTTTTCAAAGCTGGTAACATGAAATGAATAATGCCAAGAAGTAGCAATTTGGCAGATCTGTTAGCACATACACTTTTGTTCGTCTCACTACCAACGGCGTTACTGCCTTCTACCTTTGGTCTGGTCCTCTCTCTCAGTCTGTTATCCCAGGTGCAGAAAGAGAAAGTTAGGTAGTGGCAGCCTTTTTAATTTGCTCCTTACATCAGGCTTCCTCTATGGTGAGTAAAACACAATATCTTAGACTCATTATATTTAAATCTGTACTAACATTCTCTTTCCCCCAAATAATCACATGATTCAGTACTAGTACCCACGTTTACTGGTGCTGCATTAGTTTGGGTTTAATAAGAAGCAGACTTCAAGAGGGAATTAGAGGGACAAATGATTTATTGAAAGAAGGAGCAGAGGAAGGTGAGAAGAGCCTTCAGACTGCAGTGCAGATACGATACTTGTAGAAGGAGGAAGGAAGGAAGGAGAACTGAGTTGGAAAACTCTTGGACTACAACTCAGGTCTAAGTTGATGTGAAATACTCAAGCCAAAGCTGCTCACTGGAAGAGTCCCATGTTTTACCCTATAGGGCCTATCTTAGCACCACTGCTGTGCATATCATTGGCTGGGAGCAGCCTGTATGAAGTTTGGCATGAATGCATTGAGGACCCAGAGGTGCAGTAGCTGGAGCCATCAGCCTGCGTATGTATTCCCTGTTGCAAAAGATCTAAGGGACACATTTTATGACTCATGACTTCAGATAAGTTTAACACCTCAGTTCAGAATGTAATACTGCCAATACAGTGTTATTGTAAAGGTTAAATAAGATTAAATAATGTATTTTAAAACCTTGGGACATGATAATGCTTAATAAATATTAGTTCTTTTTCTGCCTTCTAGAATGTGATGGTATTCTAACTTACTTTCCATAGAAGAACATCGTTAGAGTAGCAAATGTGCTGATGTTGTCTATATCAGTACTACTCGAGGTGTGTTCTACGACCAGTATGTTACTAGCAGCAAAATAAGGAGCTTATACCAGATGTAAGTCAATGATGTCAATAAACCACTACTTAGTTCAAATGCAAATTTTTTTTCATATCAAGACAAGGAAGGAAACAGTATGTTTAGTTAAATTCCAGCACAAGCTCCTTATTTATTGTATCAGTTCAGTTCAGTTCAGTCGCTCAGCAGTGTCCAACTCTTTGCGACCTCATGAATCGCAGCACGCCAGGCCTCCCTGTCCATCACCAACTCCCAGAGTTCACTCAGATTCACATCCATTGAGTCAGTCATCCAGCCATCTTATCCTCTGTCGCCCCCTTCTCCTCCTGCCCCCAATCCCTCTCAGCATCAGAGTCTTTTCCAATGAGTCAACTCTTCACATGAGGTGGCAAAAGTACTGGAGTTTCAGCTTTAGCATCATTCCCTCCAAAGAAATCCCAGGGCTGATCTCCTTCAGAGTGGATTGGTTGGATCTCCTTGCAGTCCAAGGGACTCTATTGGCACTTTGAATAGTGTTGGACTTTAGTCAAATATAACCAAAATGTAATAGCCTTTTAAAAATCAGATTTTCTTTTTCACTGTATATACGACTTCATGGTACATATTTCTGCTTGTCTGCTAAAAAGGAAATCACTGGAAGCTGGGCACTGGTAATTCATGTTACTTATGTCAGTGACAGCCAGTGGCACTGTTAGCATTTGTCAGCTTCAGGGCCTGTGATCAAATATCAAAGTGGGCAGGTTTGTCACTGTCATATTTCTAAGCCCTTTGCCTAACTCTTACCAACAAATACTCGTCGAGCTTCCGCCACCTGCGAGATACCGTGTGCCTACTGCTGCCCAGTGCTCTCACGCTGCTCTTTTATAGCCTTGTGAGCCCCCAGGTTGTGATGCTCCACCAAAATCCGCCTTCCCTCACAGTTCAGGGAACTCCAAGTCCTGTTGCCTCAGTAATGCAGAGGTGACTTGATCTCCTAGTTACGAATTTGCAGTTTAAAATTTGAGCCTGTTACTGAAAAATATTAGACACATTTTTTGAACTGTGGATGCCATATCTTAATGCATGAGTTATAATCTTTCTTTGGTTCATTTCACCATGTATACCAGAAATACTTGTCATCAAACATCTGTAAAGCTGCTGACCTCTGCCCTAAAGTGGGTGTTGAGTTTTCCCTTTCACTTTGGTAACCTTCTTCCATGGAATGACGTTGGGCACAGAGACATGAATCCAGGAAGTCAATCAGACCTTTTCCTTGTATGTTTAAGGATTTAAAATATTAGCTGCATATAGTTTTTAGTTGCAGGCATCCTTTCATATTCATGCACACACATGCGCTTTCATATTGAAACTAATTAGATGGAGATTTAGTGTATTTTTTTTTCTGTGTATTCCCAGGTCTTTGACGATGTGTTAACATGATGTAGTAGACTAGGAATATCTAGTTTTGCCTTCATGCTTTTAAAAACTAAAGTGCATGTTTCGTAAAATTAAAGTGTCCCAAGAGTCAGTTAATATAAAGTAATATTTTGCCAAGGTCATAAGTGATTTAATATGAAAGATCATATTTTATCGTAACCATAACAGACTCAACAAAACCTCGGCAGACAAATTGCTGGTTTAGAAATGATCTGAACTTAACTTTTCCCCAAAACACAAAACCCACAAGATTGTGTATATAAGGCAACAGGCATTATTTCATTGATCCCCAAGGTTATGGATCTAGCGGCAACTATTACAACGTGCTTTGTTTTTATTATTGCGCTGTTTAGTTAGTCGTCCAAATTCTAGCCATTTCTGTTTATAGCAAGATAGAGCGTATAGCCCAGGCAGCACAGCTAGTCATACCTTTTTATTGATGTAATTTGACTTATTTTGGTTCCTTTCCTGGTGTCTAACATTTTGTGAAGCCCTAACATAAATTATTAGCTTGTATAACCCACTGCATCACCTTCACCCAGAGATTTGCTGCCTGTGCAGTTCCTTAATTTTCAAGTGTGAGAGATTTATTTTTCCTTAGTGAGTCCTAATGTTTCTGCACAACACACACACATGCTTGTGCATGTGTGTGGGTATATAGGAATGCCAGTGAGAAAGTCCAACTTATTCTTGGTTAATTCCTGCATGAGATTCTGGAGAAATCTTTAAACTTAATAGATACTGGTTGCTGTGTTCTCAAGTTGACATGATCGTGAACAGTTTGGTGGTGGTTTTACATTTTTGCTCCAATTTTGCTTATTTTTTCTGGGGATTCTGACTAGTCAGGGTGCTGTACACTTCATGTCCTCAGTGAATACTTATCAACTGTGTAACTGACCAATGACATTTCCTAAGCCCATGTAAATGACTAAGATACTATTACAAATATTGTATGTCAGACAAGCACTCTATGAGATAGATGGCCTTGTCCCCACTTGACAAATGAAGATTTTGGAGCTAAGAAAAGGTAAACACTTTACCCAAAGTCATACAGTTTATACGTGAAGGATTGGGATACTTTATCAGAAGTTTTTTTATGTACATTATTATATTTGATCCTTATACCAGTCCTTGAAGTGGACAGAATAAGTTCTTTTCTATGCTATTGAGTACATGGTCACTACAGTGGGCCTGGCTCAGTCCAGTACTGTCCTCTGAACTCTGATATTACTTGGTGTTTGTTAAAGTCTATAGGTCAGTAATCGCACTGGTCACACCATTTTAGTGTGGTCACCAACGGCTGACTTTTGTTAAGTGATTCTCTGTTGCCTCCACGGTAGAGTCCCTGCTCAAATACTTGGTGTTCAAGTAAGCACTTTTATAATGAAAAACAATGTGTGTGGAGGGCAGGGGGTGGGGGCGAGCCTTGCAGATCTGTCCATGTCAACCCCCTGCTTAAAACCTTCAAATCGTTTCCCAAGGTTACCTTCCCACAACCCTTCCCCCTCAAAAACAGACATTTCAGCATGCCAAAGGCTTCACATGGTCTGTCTTCTTCCTCCCTTTTCAGCCTCACCTTCTGCTGCCACTTACCCCAAAACCCCTGCCACTGGCCCTTTATGCCAGGAAAGCTGAACTACTTCACGAGGTGAGGCCCACCTTCTGCTTTTGCTTTTTTTTAATCCTCTTTTTACCTCCCCCTGTCATTCATGTGCTAAATCCCCATTCGGTCTCCACTGTACAGCTCCGTGGTCTTTCCTACTAGAAGCCTTTCTTTAACTTCCTGAACAGTGTTATTATTCATCTTCTATTCTCCCTGCTCAACTTAAAAAAAAAAATACTCATTTGGAACTTGACTCGCAGTCCAGTGGTTAGGACTGGGTGCTTTCACTGCTGTGGGCCCAGGTTCCATCCCTGGTCAGGGAACTAAGATCCTGCAAGCTGTGTAGCCTGGCCAAAAGACAAAACAAAGCCTCAGTCAAATATATCAACATTTTTACATGTCTTTTGTCATTTATTGTATATGTAGATGTTCCCTACTAGACTAATAAACTCTGTAAGGATTAGAGACCAAAATTTACTCATCCCTTTTTCCCAACACAGTGTCTAGCACCAAAAACCACTGAGCAAAGGTTTGTGCCTGGAAGACAGAAAGCATCAGTGACCCTCCTCTGGGAATTAAGGAACAAAAATTCAACACTGAAAGGAAAAGCCTGCCATTGGAAAGGAGAGTGGGGTACACATTAGTATCAAATGAAATTAGTGTCTTCACTTCTTATAAATGTGCGGGCTTTGCATGTGTCTAGGATGATAGTGCAGGGCTTTGAGAAGTGGAATGAGAGTAAAGAGAAGTTATACAGTGAGAGAGCATTTTCCTTTGGTAATAAGTTGTTAGAAGTTATTGAGTACCTTCTTCTCTTCTAGTCAAACAGAAAGCTGACAAATGTTTTCCAAGTGGTATCAGAATTTTCTATTCGTTTGTCTTTCACTGACATTTTTATTTAATCATTTCAGATGCAATAGTAAATTAATGACCTTGTGTGTAATTCAACTAGTGCACTTAAAATGGCGATACAGGGCAGATTGTTATCAGCTCGCCAGGATGTGTGATGTGATACCATTTGAGGCTCTGAAAAGGGAAGGGAAGGGATTGTGTCTTCAGATAACCAACCCTGGAGTTCTGGCCCATTAATACTGTTTTTAGTTCTATAAAAGTTATACATGATTCTAGTTTAGAGAGTCAAATAGTTCCTTAAGGTTTATTATGAAACAGTATTTTTCCCTGTACCTTAAAGGAAACTAGTAATTTTAACAGATTCTCTTTTGTGTGTGTGTTAGTTTCTTAGTCGTGTCCAACTCTTTGTGACCCCCATGGACTACAGCCCACCAAGCTTCTCTGTCCATGGAATTCTCCAGGCAAGAATACTGGAGTGGGTTGCCATTCCCTTCTGCAGGGGATCTTCCCAACCCAGGGATCAAATCCGAGTCTTCCACATTGCAGGCAAATTCTTCACCATCCGAGAACTGGGGACACTTACCTCCAAGTCACAAAATAACCTGACAATATCACTTCTTCCTGGGTTTTAAGATTATCAGTGATTCCTTCAGTGAAGTGAAGTCGCTCAGTCGTGTCCGACTCTTTGCGACCCCGTGGACTGTAGCCTACCAGGCTTCTCCGTCCATGGGATTCTCCAGGCAAGAATACTGGAGTGGGTTGCCATTTCCTTCTCCAGGGGATCTTCCCGACCCAGGGATTGAACCCAGGTCTCCCGCATTGGAGGCAGACACTTTAACCTCTGAGCCACCAGGGAAGTCCGATTCCTTCAGTAGAGAATGATAATCTAGCTCCCTTTGACCACATGTTTACTGAAGGTATATTCCGTTCGACCAATATGGGTTCATATTTAAACTACCAGTTCTATGCAAAGTTCCCTCATAGATAAAACATACAGTATACTATGATTATTTTTTTTCTACCTAATATTTTTTGTTTCCTTTGAAGTTTATGATTCTTTTATTTTTACTTTCATTAGTTTTCAATATGCTTATAGCTAATTCTACCCCAAACTATCCACCAGTTATCTAAATCTCCTCTCAGGATTTTCAGACATGTCAGATGTACAGTCAGTTACTTGTCAAGTTTTCAGTCAGTTTAATCTTTGGAAATCTCTCCTGCTCCAATCTGACCTCTCCAGTCTCTCTGCCTTAACTAAACTCCTCAGGATTCCCATCACTTCTCTTGTGTTGAAATTCAGTTTTCTGAATGGATTCCATGTCTTCTTTCTCAGTTTACTCTCTTTTTGTTGACAAATGTCTTCCTTTGGCTTCCTGAGAAAGGATGTATGGAGGTAAATTTTGGTGACTTTGTAAAACTGAAAATATCTTTATTCTTTTTTTACTTGGTATGGAATAGGCTGGAGATATTTTATATATATATAATATACCTTTCACTCTGGGAGTTGGTGATGTACAGGGAGGCCTGGCGTGCTGCGATTCATGGGGTCCCAAAGAGTCGGACACGACTGAGCGACTGAACTGAACTGAACTCATAGGTATATAAAATAGCAACACCGACTCAATGAACAGGAGTTTGAGCAACCTTCGGGAGACAGTGAAGGACAGGGAAGCCTGGTGTGCTGCCGTCCATGGGGTTTCAGAGAGTTGACACAGCTTAGTGACCTAACAACAACAGATATATTTTAAAGAATTTTCAAGTCAGTGCTCTGTTATATTTTAGCTTCCGGTATTACTTTTGATGTTTGACTTTTGTATTTGATTAGCCTAAAGATATTTGACTCCCCCCTTTATTTTAATGTGATCTATATACTTTGTTTTGCTTTGCTTTGTTTCCGTACTGGAAATCTGTAGAAACTCCTCTTGTCCTCAGTGTTTTAAAATTTCAGGCTGATGGGCCCTTGAGTTTATTTTTATCCATTGTGGTGGGTACTCAGTGAATCCTTTTAGTCTGAAAATTCAAGTCATTAAGTTCTGGGAAATTTCTTTGAATTATTTTATTGATGATTTCTTCTTTATTTTCTATTTCTAGACTACTATTGTATTTAGGTAATAGATCTTCTGCACTGATCCTCTAATGTTATCTTTTTTCTACTATTTTCCATCTCTTTGTCTTTTAACTCCTCAGACATTCCCTTAACTTTGTGTCTTGCCCATCTATTTTTTGTTGTTCATATCTCACTTTCATATTTTAAATGCTAAGAACTCTTTTTTCTCTGAATAGTATCCTGTGTGTAGTATCGTCTTTTATCCATCTGAGCATATTAATGGTTTTTGAAATGTTTATTCTTATTTTTGTTTTCAGTTTGACCTTGATATTGTCATTTGCCTTAGAGGCATTTCCTAAGTTTAATGATACTTGATTGCATATTTCTTTTTAAGAGGAGAGGACTAGAAAACATTGGGAGCTCTTTGTGCTTCTAACTGTGAGGTTCACTTTAGGGGATTTTGCTGGACTCTTTTCATTGGGGAATACCTAATGTCATTCTTCTTAGGTCTTTCCTCTTGGGCTTGTCCAGGATCTTTCAGTATCCACCTGTAAAGTACTTGCCTGTGTTCTGGAAGCAGAGTGGAGGGGAAGAGGGCTATAGGCCTCAGCATCTAGTATGCATACTTTCATTTAATCACTTTGTTTCCAGTACAGTGCTTTTACCCTTAACTGTGTTGATGTTTCCCTCTCCAAAATCTAAAATTCTAGTTTATTTGCCAAGGTGACAAGAGTGGTTGTTGCCTCAGTCTATGGAATTGAGAGGGGACCTGGAAATGTAATTGTCTTACAGATTTTCAGCTAGTCTTCCTGTTTTGTTTTTTTTTTTATTGAGGTATAAGTGACATACAACACTATATCAATTTCAGGTGCATAACATGATTCAGTCGGAGAAGGCAATGGCACCCCACTCCAGTACTCTTGCCTGGAAAATCCCATGGGCGGAGAAGTCTGGTGGGCTGCAGTCCATGGGCTCGCTAAAAGTCAGACACGACTGAGCGACTTCCCTTTCACTTCTCACTTTCATGCATTGGAGAAGGAAATGGCAATCCACTCCAGTGTTCTTGCCTAGAGAATCCCAGGGACGGGGGAGCCTGGTGGGCTGCCGTCTATGGGGTCGCACAGAGTCGGACACGACTGAAGCGACTCAGCAGCAGCAGCAGCAGCAACATGATTCAGTATTTGTATACATTGCAAAACGATCAACCAGTTTTCTGTTTTTAGCCCCACTTTACTGCCACTTTAAGAAGTACTTCAGTTCAGTTCAGTCACTCAGTCGTGTCCGCCGACTCTTTGCGACCCCATGAATTGCAGCACACCAGGCCTCCCTGTCCATCACCAACTCCTGGAATTCACTCAGATTCATATCCATCAAGTCAGTGATGCCATCCAGCCATCTCATTCTCTGTCGTCCCCTTCTCCTCCTGCCCCTAATCCCTCCCAGCATCAGAGTCTTTTCCAATGAGTCAACTCTTCGCATGAGGTGGCCAAAGTACTGGAGTTTCAGCTTTAGCATCATTCCTAAGAAATCCCAGGGCCGATCTCCTTCAGAATGGACTGGTTGGATCTCCTTGCAGTTCAAGGGACTCTCAAGAGTCTTCTCCAACACCATAGTTCAAAAGCGTCAATTCTTCTGCGCTCAGCCTTCTTCACAGTCCAACTCTCACATCCATACATGACCACAGGAAAAACCATAGCCTTGACTAGACGGACCTTTGTTTGCAAAGTCATGTCTCTGCTTTTCAATATGCTGTCTAGGTTGGTCATAGGGCCACCAATTCCTGAGCCTTTTGGTTGTTACTGAATTATAGCTCACATTGCCTCTCAGAATTCAGCTTTTTAAAAATCTGTCCGTCCTGCTTTTCAACTTCCAAAATTTTGTTGCTGCTATAATCTTTGCAGCTGTCTCTTTGTTGTATTTACATATAAGCACAATACATACAGGGGATAATAATTTAAAACATTACTGTCTTCTCATTAGAAACAAAGGAAGCATAAAGATAGAAAACCCCATTACTGACATTTTATGGAAGTTTCAGGAGGTTGCAGAAGTCAGTGTACATGTTTCAATCTGCCGTCTTAACCCACAAGTTCCCAAAAGTTTTTAAATAGAGAAAAGTTTTTATAAAGGTAAAAGAAACCAGCAAACTTTAAAATATTTTTATTTTACCCGAATTCAGCTTGATTTTATTTCCAACAGTAGAAGAATGAGATCCAAATAAAACTAGCGAATGTCTCAAAGCCACAGCCAGGTTTGTTTTTTTTTTAATTAATTTTTATTTTTTTAGTTTGTTTTGCTTTACAATACTGTATTCGTTTTGCTACACATCGACATATAGCCAGGTTTTAATGAACGTTTTTCCTTTTGTGATCAAGAATTAAGATCCAGGTCACAAAACCTACAGATTCAGAGATATTTCCACTAATTTCCAACACTTTTCTCCAGTTTTCCTAGGAGATACTCATCATGCTTCTTAAAGTTAATTGATGAGGTATTATTACCCTCTGAGAAAGTTCATACATTAGACTGGGAAAAGAGAGAATGAAATAGGTTAGAAAGTTGATTCTGCCCCTCCTAATATTCTTCCATAATATACACTTCACAAAAATAGTATCTTGAGAAGAGCATTGTTTGATATTCATGACGTTAAATCAGATAGGTAGAGTTTTGTTGGTGTATCAGGTGTGTAATCTTTAGGAGGTCGCTAACCCTCTGAACTTGTATCTTCATCTGTGAAGGAAAGAATAAGTACAGATGGGCCACGGTGTCCGTGGGTTTGGCAGCCCTGGTTACGGTGGGCCCACGCAGGGACTTGAGCATCTTTGGATTTTGGTATCTTCAGGGTTCTTGGTGGAGAAGAAAACGGCAACCCACTCCAGTGTTCTTACCTGGAGAATCCCAGAGACACTGGGCCCCCGTCTATGGGGTCGCACAGAGTCGGACACAACTGAAGCGACTTAGCAGCAGCAGCAGGGTTCTTGGAACCAATCCCCCTCTGATACTGGGGGGCATCTATAATATTTTGAGTAAATATTTTGAGTAAATATTTTGAGTATAATATTTTGAGTAAATAAAGTACAATATCAAAGAACCTGGCGCACAGAAGCTGAAGACCGAATGATACCCATTTTTCTTCTTACTGGTTCAATCAGGGTAAGCTTTTCCGTGTGTAACATTTAGACTACATCTGAAGAGAGGATAAGATTTTAAAAGATAAGCCAGAGATGGAGACCTTTCTGGAAGGATAGACCTTCCAGACTGAAAGAATAGCATGAAAAAGCATGGCTATGTCAAAGAATCGAAGTCTGAGACTTATTTAAGGACTGGCACGTACTTCCAGGTGTTTTGGACTGTGCAGCACATGAAAGGCTCTTGCACACTGGGAGTGAGGCTGGGAAGGTTTTGATATAGGGGCACCTCAGCAAGAAAATTAAAAGGCTGGTGTTCTCACACATTGCAGCACTGAGTGAGATACAGACAAAGCAAGGATCCATTGGGAAATCAAGGCCCCCTTCTCTGGTAAAGCTTATTTAATATGTCTTTTTAACAGCTTGATCTGATAGAGATCAAAATCATAATGGAAGTTATTGGTAAACCTGGAAAAATGAATGAGATATATATATATATATATATATATATATATATATATACACACACACACACACCCTAAACAAGTATACTTGTCATGTAACTTGTTACTCTAAACAAATCAAGAATGTAAGTAAAGACTATGTCCAAGAGAATAAGATTGCTATCTTCATGTTTCAAAGGCTGTCAGGGGAAGAAGGAGGAAAATTAAACTGTGCTGATGGATCAGAAGAAATCAGAAAGGAGTTTTTAGTTCCCTTGAGAAATAATATTTTTTATCAGATTAAACTGCCCAGTACTGAAATGAAAAGCTTGAAGTGAAGTTAAAAATCTAGTCATTAGAGGTGTATATACTAGAGCTAAATGATTATCAGAGATGCTGTAGAAAATGGGACTGTTTTGTGAAATGGTAAAAGCAAGTACCTTCTAAGATTATGCTCAACTCCATATGATTTTGTGCCTGACCAGGGCTCTTATATCACCTAGGTGTAAACTTTGTATCCCACTTTGCCCACAATAACCTGTTCCACAAACCAGAACCTTGAGGATGGTTACAAATCCCTTGAGACAGTCCTGTCCCTTAGTCAACTGTTTAAGCTGCTTCAGAGAGCTCCAGAAGCTGTCACTGGAGAGGAGTTTCTCCACAGTTCTGCTGAAAACAGTGGGACAGTCTCCATCCAAGTGGAGCCTTTGGCGCTACTCCACAGACTCAAGAACATCTTCACCTGAGCAGGAGCTTCCAGCCACCTTGAGACAGGGCTTGCCAGCCCCTGACAAACCCCCAATAGCTCTAAAACTCTTTCTTTCTCTTTGTCTTAACCGAAATCTGAGCCCCTTCCATTGGAGACTTGTTTTCTGACACTCCACAGGAGCAGAAGGTGATGAAGATGGAGCTTGGGATGGGTAATTTGTCCATTTCTCATTACCGTTAACTTTTCTCTCCTTGTTTAAAACCATCATCTTGCTTTGGAGCAGTTTAACTGTTCAACTCTCCATCATACCCAGCCACAATCATCTGGTATTCTGGTTATTTCTTTGGGGCACTCAGAACTTGGAACCTCACTTAAGATCTTCCGTTCTAGGCCACTACTTCTATAATAACTGTGTTTTCACCCTAATATCATCCCCTCTCTTTCCCATACTAGACTGCATGCCTTTCCCATGTTCTCTTTTGCTCCTGTGCTTTTATGCCTGCAGTTTCCTCTCTTTGGAACACTGTTTCCCTGCTCTTTCACCTGATAAAATCCAGCTTGCAGGATGTGGCCGGATAGGTTATCACTTCCTTCCCAGGTGGATCTGTCTCCCCTAGAGTTGGTCAGGCCTCCTTCCTCTGTGTTCCTATAATTTTCTCTAATGTGATATTTTTTATTCTTTAATATATTTTGTTTCTGATTTTTAAATGTCTTTTCCATTATATTATTATTACCTGAAAAGCAAGTTCAGTTCAGTTCATTTCAGTCGCTCAGTCGTGTCTGACTCTGCAATCCCTTAAATCGCCACACACCAGGCCTCCCAGTCCATCACCAACTCCCAGAGTTCACTCAGACTCAGGTCCATCGAGTCAGTGATGCCATCCAGCCATCTCATCCTCTGTCACCCCCTTCTCCTCCTGCCCCCAATCCCTCCCAGCATCAGGGTCTTTTCCAGTGAGTTAACTCTTCACATGAGGTGGCCAAAGTACTGGAGTTTCAGCTTCAGCATCATTCCTTCCAAAGAAATCGCAGGGCTGATTCCTTCAGAATGGACTGGTTGGATCTCCTTGCAGTCCAAGGGACTCTCAAGAGTCTTCTCCAACACCACAGTTCAAAAGTATCAATTCTTCAGCGCTCAGCTTTCTTCACAGTCCAACTCTCACATCCATACATGACCACTGGAAAAACCATAGCCTTGACTAGACGGACCTTAGTCAGCAAAATAATGTCTCTGCTTTTGAATATGCTATCTAGGTTGGTCATAACTTTTCTTCCACTCCCTGTTCTTTATTTTGTAACTTTAACCCATGACCTGGTGCATAGAAGGTGTTCAGTACCTACTGGCAGATGCATATGACAAGACTGTAAAGGTCGAGCGAAAAGTAGGAGACCTGGTATTATTACTATAGCTAGTTCATATCTAGCTCAAATAGGTGATAATTAAATAACTAGTTAAATAATTAAATACAGACATACCACTGGTGGACTTAGGTTCAGAATGTAACTCTGCCCTTTACCTCCTGTAGTTTTATGCTTTATTCCTGTTAACCCTATCACTGTCACCCTACTTTTGTGTTTCTGCCAGTTTTCCAGTCCCCTTAATTTAATCTTTTGGCATTTCTTATCATCAGGATGTAGTGAATATATTTGCTTACCTTGGATGTTTTCTTCTTCATGAGTCTTTGTCTTTTAAGGCTATAGTGTGTTACATTTAGGACACATCTGATTCAGTTGAGATAAAAATAACAACATATAGGCTTAAACAAAAGAAAGTTAGAAAAACTAGTAATGGAGTAGAAAAATAAGGTGCAAAATTCAGTTCAGTTCAGTCGCTCAGTCATGTCTGACTCTTTGCGACCCCGTGAGTCGCAGCACACCAGGCCTCCCTGTCCATCACCAACTCCCGGAGTTCACTCAGATTCACGTCCATTGAGGTGATACCATCCAGCCATATCCTCTGTCGTCCCCTTTTCCTCCTGGTCCCAATCCCTCCCAGCATCAGAGTCTTTTCCAATGAGTCAACTCTTCACATCAGGTGGCCAAAGTACTGCAGTTTCAGCTTAGCATCATTCCTTCCAAAGAAATCCCAGGGTTGATCTCCTTCAGAATAGACTGGTTGGATCTCCTTGCAGTCCAAGGGACTCTCAAGAGTCTTCTCCAACACCACAGTTCAAAAGCATCAATTCTTCCACACTCAGCTTACTTCACAGTCCAACTCTCGCATCCATACATGACCACTGGAAAAACCATAGCCTTGACTAAACGGACCTTTGTTGGCAAAGTAATGTCTCTGCTTTTCAGTGTGCTAATGGTTAAGTATAAAAAACAGTAACGTTCTTAGCAGTAGCTATTGAGGAAAGGAAATGACAACTAACAATTTAAGATGCTTATAACCCACAGACTGTGTTGAGAGTTTTACATACATGGTTTTATTTATTCCATACAATAACCCTGTGAAGCAAATGTTGTGTGTATTATGTAGGTCAGGAACCAGAAGTTCAGAGGGATTAAGTGACTTGCTCAAAGTCACAGAGATGTTAATGTGCAAACTTGGAGTTCAACCCAAAACTTTTTCACTTTTTAGTTCCTCTTCTCTTCTGCTTCACATATTTTAAATTGGTGTTTTATTAGCTTATTTTTGATTTAAGAGTTTTGGAAGTTAGCTTGGAAGTTAACATGAAGTGGCAGTTTGAAGACAGAAGATCATGTGGTTTAATAACCTTAGAATAATCCTTAGAAACAGCTAACTGATTTGAGGGAGTGGTTTTATATTATAACCTGTTCAAAGATTATTAATTAATAGTGCAGAGAGCAATATTTAAACAGCAAGTAGAGCTCTCACCAAGTCTCTTGATGCAAGTTTTAATACAGTCTAAAATTTGTGCTGATTTTTCTTTGGACAGTTATCCAAAATTGTTCATGCCTGCTTAGATGATTAACACATTATAGAGACTTTATTTTCAGTTCACTTTATTAAGAAGAAAAATGTATTCAGACTCTGTTGTGAGAAATGAAATAAAATGATTCCTTGGCCAATCTGCTCCTCTTACCATTGACACCACCCCCCACAAACATACATTTATCATATACTCATCTAATACACTTACTCACTGCCTGTGTCACTTAGATTCTTTCCTCCATCTCCACTGATTTGTCTTCTTTCCTACCATTTTGTACCCAGCTTAGCTAAACTCTTTTTCTATAGATCCCAGTACTTCAAGAAAGTTTTTACCACAGAGATTTCTCTATAAACCAAATAAGCAAATTTGGATTTTACTCCTGCAATGTGCACTCAAAAGTTTGTAAATTATTCCCCCAAAGTTGATTAATTACCATCACTTGGCATAATGTTAGTTGCCACATATTGAACAATAAATAGATCCCTGCCATTAACAGTCTTATTGTAGGCATTGTGTACCGTCTATGGGAGCAAATTATTGAATCTCCCTGTATCTCAGTCTCCTCATCTGTCATACAGAGATGATGCTTTGTTACAGTTCTTATGATGATGATTAAATGAGTATTTGTATAGTACTCAAGAACAGAGCCTAGCATACAGAAAATACTACAGAATTGTTTTTATTTACCAAAACAAGACTTAACTTTTCAATACTTCATCTAGTTCTAAAAAATCCTTTGGGTACCTTTACAAGTATCATAAGTTTAGAGATTAGTTTATGAAGAAATGTTGGCTCAGGGGCCAACAAGGCCAAAGTCAAGGGTGTTGGTCAGCCTGGGCTCTCCTTGGAGACGCTTAGGAATAATCTACTTCCAAACTGATTTAATTGTTGGCAGAATCCAGTGCCTTGCAGCTGTAGGTCTGAGTGGGCTTAGTTCCTGGATTTCTGTTCCTGGGTGCCGCCTACATTCCTTCACACACAGCGCCTCCGTCTTCTGACTTGTAATGTCCGTCTCACAGTTTATATCTCTCAGAACATTCTCTTCCGCTGCCAGCCAGAGAAAATGGTCTGCTTTTAACGGTTCGTGTGATCAAGTTAGGCCTACCCAGGTAATATCCCTTTGCCATAAACATAAAATGACCAGGGGCGTAACTCTGGGCTAAAGGGCATAGAGGCCATCTTAAAATTCTGTCTATTGTCCCGCCTTTAGGCTGTCATTGAAAGATAACTAGGTTTACTTGGTTATCATTCATTTACGAGGTAACCTCCCCAGGGTGACATCCGTGCCTAAGTCACTTTGCAATCTTCCATCATATGTTGCACACCTTCCTTGTAGTAGATATTCAGTACATATCCAGTGAATTAATTATACTTTCTGTTAAATGAATTGTGAGATCAAAAGATGAGCAGAATTGTTCCAGGCCAGATTGTAAGAGCATCTATCCAATTGGAGGGGCAATATGCACTTGACACTTCATTAACATTTGGAAGCGTTTTTGTTTGTTTGGTTGGTTGTTTTTTGCTTCTGTTTTTGAGGCTACACTTATTTATGATCAACCAAAGAGACTAAACAGTGGATGCATGGGCTTGGACTCTAATGCAATTCAAATGAGGTCAGGAGAACGCCACAAAAGAAAAAACCTTAAAAGGCATGAAGTACATATTATAGTAAAACTGCTATTTGTAAGGGGGAACATCATTAGAGAAAGCAAAGAGCATGCTGGAAAACTGTGTTCCATTTAGGGCACCTCATTGCCAGATTATTTAAGGGAAACTGGAGGGAGTTCAGAGACATAAAGAATGGTGAAGAGGCTATAGGGCTTAATTTACAAGCAAAGACTTTAAACAACTAAACATGTATAGCTTAACTAAACAACAGCTGAGTAGAGATGTAACTATTGTCAAATGTCTGACATCAAGAGAAGGAATGTGTTTCTCTAAAGAGTTGAGAGTCCCTTTCTAAGTATTAGAGTTAAATGAGAAATGAGAAAACAGTCTTTTCTGTCCAACTTGTAAGCAGTATTTGGACTGTGTGTTGGCACGTGACATGTCAGAGTTGAATCCAAATCTCAGCTCCTCTACCTGCTACCTGTGATAATTCAGACAACTCCTTTAGCCTTTTCCATTTTGTCATGTGTGGAGTGGGAATTATATGACCTCCCTCATGGGGTTATTATGAAGATTAAATGAAACAGTGAGGTTTTGTGCCTGGCACAGGTTGTAAATTAAAAGAATGGTAAATACTATTGGTATTCATTCTTAAGTGGTTAAGACTTCAGAGTGCTAGAGTCAGACACACCTGGGATGCAAATTCAGTTGTGTGTGTGTTTGTGTGCGCTAGGTCTTTGTTGCTGCACAAGCTTTTCTATAGTTGTGGTCAGTAGGGGCTACTCTCTAGTTGCGATGCACGAACTGCTCAGTATGGTGGCTTCTCTTGTTGCACAGCACAGGCTCTAGAGCGTTTGGGCTTCAGTAGCTGTGGCTCCAGGGCTCTAGAGCACAGGCTCAGTAGTTGTCATACACGGGCTTAGTTGCCCCTCGGCAGGTGAGATCTTCCGAGATCAGGGATCAGACTCCTGTCTCCTGCACTGGCAGGCAGATTCGTTACCCCTGAGCCACCAGGGAAGCCCTCTACCATTTATTAACTCTACCTCTAAGTCTCAGTTTCTTCAACCCTCTGAGCATAATAGTGAGGACTAATGAAATAATATAGTGTGAAATACTTATAATGATTGACACATTAATTAGTAAATTTGTTAGTAGCTGTAGCTTTATTTTAATTATCATTAACACAATCATCATTCCACGGAGACCCTAACCAAAGTACTGGTATATATTCAAATTATTTCCAAATTCCCCCTACTATAAACAATGCCATATACATTCCTCTGTTTCCATCATAATCAACACACACACACAGAGTTCAGTAATTATTTGTGGAATTCAGTCTGCTAAGTTCTACCAATAATCGTGTCAAATACTTGTAGACACTGTGCATTGCTACAGAGATGCTGCAGTGGGCTTCTATACTCCTTGTGTGATCAAATTTATGGCAATAGATTTAAGTGCATGATTCATTGTAATAAAACTCTGACACTTAGATTTACCTGAATTTCTATGAAAGAATCCCTGCTTTTATAATGGCATTTTCATTTTCGTCTTTTACACACCTAAGTTCTCCCTGTGGCTTCTCTTTACAAATAGGATTGTGTTGTTGTAGAATCAACTCTAGCTCAATTAAGCAAAACTGTATTAGTTTAGAGGGTTTCCAATTAAAAGATTAAGATTAATCAGAGGGTATTAATCAGATGTATTCATCAGTGATAACCTCACAGAAGGTACAAGATGGCTAGAAGAAGAGCTACAGATGGGGGGAAAAAAGCCACATGAAAAGATACGAGATATTACTAGTCATTCAGTTCAGTTCAGTTGCTCAGTCGTGTCTGTCTCCTTGAGACCTTGTGGATTGCAGGACTCCAGGCTTCCCTGTCCATCACCAATTCCTGGAGCTTACTGAGACTCATGTCCATCATGTCAGTGATGCCATCCAACCATCTCATCCTCTGTCATCCCCTTCTCCTCCCACCTTCAATCTTTCCCAGCATCAGGGTCTTATCCAGTGAGTCAGTTCTTCGCATCAGGTGGCCAAAGTATTGGAGTTTCAGTTTCAGCATCAGTCCTTCCAATGAATATTCAGGACTGATTTCCTTTAAGATGGACTGGTTGGATCTCCTTGCAGTCCAAAGGACTCTCAAGAGTCTTCTCCAACACCACAGTTCAGAAGCATCAATTCTTTGGCACTCAGCTTTCTTTATAGTCCAACTCTCACATCCATACATGACCACTGGAAAAACCGTAGCCTTGACTAGATGGTTTGTTGACAAATGCCTCTGCTTTCTAATATGCTGTCTAGGTTGGTCATAGATTTCCTTCCAAGGGGAAAGCGTCTTTTAATTTCATGGCTGCATTTAACCATCTGCAGTGATTTTGGAGCCCAAAAAAATAAAGGCTGTCACTGTTTACATTGTTTCCCCATCTATTTGCCATGAATTGATGGAACCAGATACCATGATCTTGAGTTTTAAGCCAACTTTTTCACTCTCCTTTCACTTTCATCAAGAGGCTCTTTAGTTCTTCTTTGCTTTCTACCATAAGGGTGGTGTCATCTGCGTATGTGAGGTTATCGATATTTCTCCTGGCAATCTTGATTCCAGTTTGTGCTTCACCCAACCCGGCATTTCACATGATGTACTCTGCATATAAGTTGAATAGCAGGGTGACAATATATAGCTTTGATGTACTCCTTTCCTGATTTGGAACCAGTCTGTTGTTCCATGTCCAGTTCTAACTGTTGCTTCTTGACCTGCATACAGATGTATCAGGAGGCAGGTCAGGTGGTCTGATATTCCCATCTCTTGAAGAATTTTCCACAGTTTGTGGTGATCCACATAGTCAAAGGCTTTGGCATTAGGGAAATGCAAGTTGAAACTATAATGAGACACTACTACCAGAACGGCTAGAATTTATAAGACGTGTCATCAATTCCTGATGGTGATGCAGAACAACTGAAACACTCACACATTGCTGGTGGGAACGCAAGATTGTGCAGCCATTTTTGAAGACAGTTTGGTATTTTGAAAATAAACAGCTACCATTCAAACTAGAATCTCCACTCCTTGGTATTGGTCCAAGAGAAATAAAAACTGCAAGTCCAAAACAAAAACCTGTGCCCAAATGTTTATAGCAGCTTAATTCTTAATAGTCCAAAACAGGAGACAACCCAAATGTCCATCAACCAGCATACAGATAAACAATCTGTGGTATATCCATACCATGGAATACTACTCAGACTCAGCAGTGAAAAGGAACATATACATGCAATAGCATGAATGACTCTCAAAAACAAATGAAAAAAGGCAGGCAGCAGATGCTAAATATTCTGTGATTCCATTTGTAAGACATTCTAGAAAACTGTCTCTGCCCTTTTAGACTGTGACCTCTGTGATCTGATACAGCTCCTAACAGCAGGATTGCATCAGAGTCAGTGAACTGGAAGCAGAAATGGCTAAATTTGATCAGTTTGGGGAATAAGTTTTAACTCTCAAGTGAATCAGGAATCTAGATTTGGCCAAAGGTCAGTATAAGGTAGCCTGGGGTGAATCAGAGTGCGCCAGACTGTTAACAGGAGGACAGGGAGCCAAGGTGAAGCCTGCTGGACGTGACATCACGAATATCAGCTCTAATGGATCCTACACAAGTTCATCCAGTCACATAGCTGTCAGCCTCCAGAGAGCTTTCTTTGATGATCACTAATTAAAGCTGATTGCAGTTACTATCAAGGATCTGGTTTACCTGCCTTTGACAAATTTCCAGTTGTACTTTGCTTGTCCATTTGCAGTATGCTTTACTGACCCTCTTGAACAGCTCGTAAGAACTGGCAGTTACAGAGACCCCACTTACAAACCAGGTTGACCCCAGAGTTGTGTCAGTTTAATCGTGCTCCTAGTTATTTTCTGGCAAACATAAGAATCCGAAGCAAAGGACCATCTTAATTGAAGTGTTTTTAATATGACATATTTTATAATGCTAAGCTTGGCTCAGATATAACCTGTACCTCATGAATACAACATGTGCTGTAAAGAAAAGAGCCTGTGGTTAAACTCACAAACTTAGATTCTGGTCCCTGGACTCCACCTGTTCACCCTTGACTTGACCAGTTAGCCTCTCACTTAACTTCTTCCATGGTGAATGAATCAGGTGGACTGATGCTCCAACATGAATCCCATGATTCTGAGGGTAGTTGGGAGGATGATTGGGAGGATGAATAGAAAAACTTTTCTATTACTAGACTTAAGAGTTTTTAGACCTGACTTTTAGTTCAGGTCTCAGACTGGCAGGCTTCAGCTGTGTCCAGTGTTTACATTGTAACATACCTGTTTTGGGGGAAAAGAACTGGAAAGGTTTATAGATAAGGATGGAAAAGTACTTAGTTTGTTCTTGCAACTAGTGGCCCATAATCAGGTTTTTATACTTTTCCTTAGAGGTGTATATTGCAATAACTCACTGTAAGAAACAATGTTATTACTCATATTAAATATTCTTTAAGTAGTTTTTCCACATCTTTGAAAGAGTTGTGTTTTCTTCTAGGAAGGCAGATTTTATTTTTGACGTGGTGGTACCCTTTTTTTAAGCTCTTAATCTAGTTCCTTTTATGTCAGTGAGAGCTTAATATTTAAAAATGAAATATTGGTAACTAGTCCTGTAGAGACTTTTGACTACATCAGCCAGAATTCTAAAGTAAAGCCTTTGATGCGTTGTGCATTTTTAATTTCTTAATTTTTCAACTCTTCTAGACCAGTTCTCTCTGTGTAGTGAAATTCATTGTAATCCCATCACGAAAGTATTGATCTTTTAGTAACCTTTATTGAAGCATTGTATTAATCCACATTCCCACACGGTAACAGACGGTTTGTATCAAACATGTCATGCAGCTTAGCTCAGGCCCCATATGGAACTAATAAGCCACGCAATAAGTGGCCTTGTGTAGATGCATGTGGCTTGGAAGGGTGAGAGTGTGTGTGTATGTTGTCTAAACTGAATTTCTCCTGCCAAAACCTAAATGACAGAATGATTCTTGAGCCCCCAGTGTCTTTCCCAGCCTGGAAAAATTGAGTGTTTAAAAAATAAAAATAAAATTGAGCACTTTGATATTAAATTAGGCCTCTTAGCTCAATAGGAGGATGCTCACCGAGTACAAGAACTCAGCGTTTATTTCTCAAAAGTACAATCACACTTTATATTAAAATATGCTCTCCAGAGCTGCAAAAGACTTACCTAGTCAGTGGAGCATCATTTATCAAGCTGTATGAACTAGTTAATTTCAACTACAAGAGCTCTAATATCATAGTTGATCTGTCTGTATAGTGATTTGAGATGAACCCCACATGTGGCTTTGGGAAAATACTGTATCTTTATACAAAAAGGTGGTGTGGGAGAGAAAAATAGAGAAATGATAGTTAATGGAATTGACATGGCTATAGTTGTCTGCTGAGGGCTGAGTGTATCCCTGGCTCTGATTTTCTTTCTTGTTGTTGTTCGAGTAACCATAAAGCTAGATCTTCCTGGTGGTGGTGGTGATTGTTGTTTAGTTGCTCAGTCATGTCTTACTCTTTGCGATCCCACGGACTGCAACACACAAGACTTTCCTGTCCTTCACTATCTTCTGGACTTTGCTCAAAGTCATGTCCATTGAGTTTGTGATGCTATCCAACCATCTCATCCTCTGTCGACCCCTTCTCCTGGTTGTTTTAGTATAAGGATTTTCTTTTGCTAGTAGACATAGTATTTGTTCATTTTTCCAGGGAAACCACTGAACATTGCTTCTCCTCACTTCCCATCTAATTTGTCATCTGCGTGTAGTTTTCACCTGCTAGCCTACCATAGAGTTGCACAGAAATTTAACAGCTCCCATGGAATCCTAAGCCAATCAGAGTGAAGCTGAAATTCAAGCTAATTGAAACCAAAATTCCACTTACAACTGCTTAGACTCTTTGGGTGGTAGTGCAGTAGGAAGTTGTTACAAAAGGTGTTTATTTCAGAGACTAATTTGAAGCAGTGAGACAGACCCAAAGCAACATTTTATTTGCCTGGGTTTCTTGGCATCTGCCTTCCCCAATCAGAATTGAGAACAGAGGGAGCTCCATTTAGGGAAGTGTGGTATTTATTGATAGTAGTTCGTAAGGACAGATTTTGATGGGATGTTGATGTAAGATTTCTCACAAAAAAGAATACTGTAGTCTTTAAATCTGTCCTTCACAGCTGCCTCCTAGTTCACTTTGCTGCTTAAAACCCTGTAGTAGATTCTTAGTGCTGTCAAGGAAGATAAATCTGAATCCTTGAGCTAAGTGTTCTAGGCCCTTGTTGTTTTTAAATAGCCTTTATTTTTCAGAACAGTTTAAGTTCACAACAAAATTGAGCAGAAAGAAAACTAGCCCTGTATATCCATATTATTTTATGATGTCGTATTTTAGAGAACAGAAAATATAACAAAAGGACTATATATTTATAAAAGAAACAGAAAATAGAGAAAAATACAAAAATAAATTGATTAACCACGTTTTCCTAACACTCAAGGAAAACTGCTGTTAGAACTTTATTCTTCAGGATCTTTTTCTGTGTTTATGTAAGCATAGATATATTTTTCAAAGACTGATGTCATGCTGTACATAGTATCACTTGGCATTTTTTAGTTAACAATCCCTTCTTACTAGACTCTTGATAGTTTTAATGAACACTCTCTAAAACAGGCCTCAGGAGTGTCCATTCTATATAAAAATCCTGATTGAACTCTTACAACAATTTATGAGACAAACATTGTTGGTCCTATTTTATAGAATAGGCACAGACAGGTTCTATACCTTGTTCAAGGTTACATACGTTACATGGTGAGAAGCAGACTGTGGGCGCAGCCCATCAGTCAGGAGACAGAAAACTGATTTATAGTCCTTTCTCTCCTTTCTGTATCCTTAGTCTTTCTTCCTTGGCCACACTCCTTCTTTAACTTCTTGCTTTTACTAATACCTTAACAGGGAGTTAACTTGTTAAAGAATCACTAAATAAAAATTTAGATTTGTTCCTTTCCTGAAGTATTTACATTTTAATTTACATTTACATTTTGATAGTGGGTCATCTCTACCTGATATAGTAGAACATTAGGCTGGACCCCATTGTACTCCCTCCATTTTTAGACACTTCCCTTAAGGTGTCCAGAAGTGTGTCTTTTGTAGACTCTTCCATCAGACTTATGCCTCAGTGAACACGTGAAGGTTTGACAACCTCTTATCCAGCTTTGACTTCTGACACATGAGAAGTGAGCAGAACCAGAAATGGGGCTGAGTGGATCAGTGTCCTTCAGCATTCACCTTGTGAAGGTGCACCCTAGCCATACTTTAAACGTATAGATGTATGGTTCAAACCTATCATTTTAAGAGCATTTTAAAGTGGAGTCCAAACTTTGAAAGTCTCTTGGAGATGATCTAGTCCAGTGGGGTTTAAACTCCAGATGGGAATGCCTCTTTGGTTCTAACTCTACTCGTCCATAATTGCCTACAATGTCCTCTATTTGTTTTATACTTGGGCTTCTATATAATATTTCATGTGAATAAAGGATTCCATGGCTACCAAAAAAGGTAGTTTGACAATTATTTGAGTAGCCCTAGCAGGGAAGGGACTTGCTCATGGCCATAGAGCAGAACTGTGTCTGTCACCCAGGTCTGCTGACCACCCACATCCTGTGTCAAACTTCCCGCTTCACTCTGCAGTTATTTTAAAGATATTAATATGTGTATGTGTTTATTGTTGCCTTTCTGGAGTGCTTGTAGTAAGAACTTAGTAAAAATTTGTTTTTAAAAAAGTGAACTGTGTACCTAAGTTTTTTTCCTTTGATTTGAGCTCTGTTCTCCTTTCTGACTCTCATCCTAATTAAGTGATAAGCTGTTTTTGAGCACCTATCTTATGCCTAGCTTAGTGGCAGATGCTGTGATAATATATAGAGAGAGTATAAATGTAACATAATGATATTAGGTACAGTTTATTGACCATTTACTATGTATCAGCTATTGTTTGGGGTACCCTACATACTGAATTGTATTTACACTTTACAGTAGCTCTGCAGGGCAGATAACATCCCCATGTACAAGAAGTGACAAATCTGAGGTCAAACAACTAGTAAGTGACAGTACTGGTATTCAAACCCAGATCTTCAGTATCTAAGCTCATCCTAGTGTGTCATAATGCCTCTCATTTCCTCCCATACAGCATTAATTTTAACTTATTAACAAATATGTATTAAGTATATATTCATTTAGTTTAGGCTTTCCAAAGACAGCAGATGGAAAGGTGGGGTAGGAAGGGATTTGGCAGAGGGGTAAAATGCCCCATTACCTTGGGATAATCAGAGAGCTTCCTACAGGAAATAGAACTGGTGTTGGCTCTTTCAGAGTGGATAGAATAGACAGATGGAGATGCCTAGAGGGAGACGTAGTGACAGGAAAGAGAGTCTCTCTCAGAGAGGTGAGTTCCAATAACCAATATTGGAAAACCATTATATACAGAGGGGACTGCATGGTAAACAAATTAAGTATACTCATTTATGTCAGGCCCTAATGAAATGCTACTAATAAAGACAAAATAATTTGAAATTGTAAGCACACAAAGATGAAAAGAACAGAAGAGACAAGAGCAGGTAATCGACAGCATTTTAGAAAATCACAAGCAGATAAATGATAAACTGTGAGTAGGCAGAATGGAGAAAACCAAAACCTAAAGCCTTCAAGAAGCAATGTAGTTCAAGCCATAGAGCTCCAGAGTAACTTATTTCGCTTAGCATAATACCCTCTAGGTCTTCCGTGTTGGTGCAAATAGCAGGATTTCGTTCTCTCTTATGGCTCAGCAATATTCCAGTGTATGTGTGTGCATGCACATGAATAGCCCACCTCTTTTCTATCCATCTATCTACTGATAGGCACTAGCTTGCTTCCATGCTGTGGCTACTGTGAGTGATGCAGCAATGAACATGGGGTGCATCCTCCAGTCCTCAGCAAGTCTGGCCAATATACAGACTATCTGATCAGCACTTTAAGTTTCATTCATAAAGAAGAATTAAGAACCAAAGATTACCAGACATTAAAGAAAGCTTGTAATTTTTTTTTAAGGCTGAAACAAAAACAAAAAAGCAAAAAATCCAAAAGTAACAGAAAATGAAGATAGAGGAGAGAGAAAATAAAAGTAACAATAATGATAATAGAAAACAATCAAAATTAGAGGATAAGGGTTTTCAATATCAAAAAGACTCACTAGCAAGGAAAACAAAAGCAAAGTAAATTAATGGGACTATATGAGACTGAAAATATTTTGCACAACAAAGGAAACTATGAACAAAATGAAAAGACTACCTACTGAATGGGAGAAGATATTTGTAAGTGATATATCTGAAAAGGAGTTAATATCCAAAATATAAAGAACTCAGGCAACTCAACATCAAGAAAACA
Source organism: Aepyceros melampus (assembly GCA_006408695.1). Taxonomy (NCBI): domain Eukaryota; kingdom Metazoa; phylum Chordata; class Mammalia; order Artiodactyla; family Bovidae; genus Aepyceros; species Aepyceros melampus. The sequence goes on along the minus strand of SJXQ01002050.1, from coordinate 256,102 downwards.
GCCAACCCAATTAAAAAATGGACAGAGGACCTGAATAGACATTTTTCCAAAGAACACACAAGGATGACCAATGGACACATGAAAAGATGCTCAACATCATTAATCACCAGAGAAATGCAAATCAAAACTACAGCAACCTCACATCTGTCAGAATGACTGTTATGAAAAAGACAAGAAATAACAAGTGTTGACAAGAATGTGGAGAAAAGGGAACACTTGTGCACTGTTGTGTTTTTCCAAAGAAACCAAAAACACTAATTTGAAAAGACAAACACACCCCTATTACTGCGTTATTCATGATATCCATGATATGGAAGCAACCTAAGTGCCCATCAGTAGGTGAATGGATAGAGATGATGTGGCGCATACATGTGCATCACACAAATACACTGGAACAGTATTCAGTCATAACAGAGAACAAAATCTTGCCATTTGCAACAACATGGATAGACCTAGAGGATATTATGCTATAAAGTGAAAGAAATCAGAAAGACAGATGCTATATGATTCCACTTATACATGCAATCTAAAAAACAGAACAAATGAACAAGCATAACAAAACAGAAGTAAGAGTCATAGCTACAAACAGGAGGTTGCCAAAGGAAGGTCAGTAAGTGGGGGATGAGTGAAATAGGTGAGGGTGATTAAGAGGTACAGACTTTCAGTTACAAAACAGACAAGCCACAGGGATGAAATGTACAGTGTGGAAAATATTGTCAATAATAATGTGATATCTCTGTATGGTAATACATGGTAGCTGTATTTATTGTGGTGATAATTTTGTAATGTATGGAAATAATCGAATCACTGTGTTTTGTACCAGGAACTAACATAGTGTTTAGGTCAGTTTTACTTCAAAAATAAACTCATAGAAAGAGAGATCAGATTTCTGGTTACTGGAGGTGGGGGTGAATTGTGGTGGTGGGAGTGGAGTGGATTAAAGTGGTCACAAGGTACAAACTTCCAGTTATAAGACAAATAACTACTAGGGATATATTGTATACCATGATTTATATATTAACACTGCTGTATGTTATATATGAAAGTTAAGAGAGTAAATTTTAAGAGTTCCCATTACAAGGAAAGATAATTTTTTTTCTTTAATTTTGTGTCTATATCAGATGATGGATGTTCTCTAAACTTACTGTAGTATTAATTTCATGATATATATAAGTCAGATCACTATGCTGCACACCTTTAACTTATACAGAATTGTATGTCAATTATATCTCAATAAAGCTAGAAGGAAATTCAGACCAAAACAGTAAATGATAAAAGACCCAAACAAAAGCTTATCATTGTAAAATTTCTGAATACTGATATTAAAGAATAAAATCCTAAAGAGAGAAGAATCACTTCACACACATGAGTCAGGAATCAGAATGTTATCAGGTTTCTCATTGCTATATGCAAAATTAAATGACAGTGAAACAACATTCCAAAGGAAAAATCATTACAGCCTTGAATTTTATACCCAAGCAAACTATCATTCAAGTATGAGATATGAGAATGGAATTAAAGATATTTTTAAATATTCAAAGTGTTAAAAAAGATACCTCTCATGTGGCCCTTTTCCAGAAAGCCATTATAGAATCAGTTTCGTTTGGTAGCTCAGTGGTGCCCCACTGTTTGCAAGCCCATGGACTGCAGCACGCCAGGCTTCCCTGTCCATCACCAACCCAGGCTTCCATCACTAACTCCTGGAGCTTGCTCAAACTCAATCCATCGAGTTGGTGGTGCCATCCAACTATCTCATCCTCTGTTGTCCCCTTCTCCTGCCTTCAATCCTTCCCAGCATCAGGATATTTTCCAATGAGTCAGTTCTTTGTCAGGTGGCCAAAGTGTTGGAGTTTCAGTTTCAGCATCAGTCCTTCCAGTGAACATTCAGAACTGATTTCCTTTGGGATTGACTGGTTTCGTCTCCTTGCAGTCCAGTTCCATTCAGTCGCTTAATCATGTCCGATTCTTTGCAACCCCATGAACCGCAGCACGCCAGGCTTCCCTGTCCATCACCAACCCCAGAGTCCACCCAGACCCGTGTCCATTGAGTCAGTGATGCCATCCAACCATCTCATCCTCTGTCATTCCCTTCTTCTCCTGCCCTCAATCTTTCCCAGCATCAGGGTCTTTTCAAATGAGTCCAGGGGACTCTCAAGAGTCTTCTCCGACACCACAGTTCAAAAACATCAATTCTTCACACTCAGCTTTCTTTACAGTCCAACTCTTGCATCCATACATGACTACTGGAAAAACCATAGCTTTGACTAAACGGACCTTTGTTGGCAAAGTAATGTCTCTGCTTTTTAATATGCTGACTAGGTTATTATATTCTAGAGAATATATATTCTCTATTATAGAATATGCTCCACCAAAATGAGGCAGTAAATCAAGGAACAAATGATGAGATCTAGGAAACAACAGCTCAACACAATTACAGTCAGCGCTCTGTATCCACTGACATAAAACCTGGGTATGGGGTATGGAGGGTTGAATGTTCACTATACATACAAACCATTTTAGATGAAGAACTTGAACATCTACAGTGTTTGGTATCTGCAGGGACTCCTGGAGCCAGTCCCTTTGGGATATAGAGAGGTGACTGTAAACAGATTTACTAGGATGGTGGTGAAAAAAGTTCTAAATAGGTAATAAGAGAACCAGCCTAGAGAACAAACTCTTCAGATTGGAGCAGGCAGAAGGTACTGCAGGAAATAATCTCCAAGGGATGGGGTATGGGCTTGATAGGTTGTTATATGATGTCTTTATTAACCAGACTGGAAGGATTTAAGTTTTGTCCTAATTGGGGGAGGATCTAGTGATAGGTACATGGGTACTCAACAAGTGGGGTAAATGGCAGTTATCATTTCAGGAAAAACATAAGGCAAAAAAAGAATAGTATATTACATGGCTTAGCAGTGAACAGTATTTTTGTAGGTGTAAGGTAAACACTAAATATTGATTTAACAAAAAATGTTACGTTCCAAAATAATTGAATATCTTAAGAGAATGAGGAAAAGTGTATTTGAGAGAGTGGACAGTTAAATCCTCATATTCTTTAATAAAAAGTAGGTAATTATCGGTAAGGAGATAAAATGTATTAAGAAAAGAGTAATAAAAGGGCTAAATTCTCATTTTGCATAAAAGGAACATAGTAGATGATGTCTAAATGAGAGGGATGGAATAAGAAATATTAGTATAAGTGTATTTAGAAATATGAAGGTAAAGAAAAAACTAAAAGTGGTCACTACTGAAGAGCAAAGAGCTGTTGCTTTTTCATTATAAGCCTTTTAGTAGTTTAGACTTAAAACATTATATGTACTTTGTTTTAAATTTTTTACATACACATACACACACACACACAGACTTTGGCCACCTGATGTGAAGAGCCAACTCGCTGGAAGAGACCCTGATGCTGGGAAAGATTGAGAGCAAGAGGAGAAGGGGCAACAGAGGATAAGATGGTTGGATGCCATCACTGACTCAATGGACACGAGTTTGAGCAAGCTCGGGGAGAAAGAGAAGGACAGGGAAGCCTGGCATGCTACAGTTCATGGGGTTGCAAAGAGACAGACATGACTTGGTGACTAAACAACATATATGTACTATGTGGGAATTTCTGTTTTAGTTCTATATGTCGAAGACTGAAAGAGTGACATGACAAAGGATTCAGAGTTGTTACTGAGAGTCTAGCCTTGGCTTTGTCCCTTATCAGCTCTGAGACCTTGAGCAGGACACTTGTCCTATTGAATCTTAGTTTCTTCATTTATGAAAAAATGGAGGATGGAAAAGATCTCCATAATCTTTTTAAAGCTATGATATCCCAAGATTCTATGATAAAAATAATGCTAGGCAGCAAATGAGGAGTTAAGATTTGGGTGGAGGCTTGAAATTCCCACATTTTCCTTTTTTAGTCGGAATCAGACTTGGAGAGAAATTTTCACTGTGGTCTCTGAAAAGAATTCAACACCCACCTTCCATTGTTGAGCCTGGGGCAGGCAGTTGACTTCATACTGGCTCAGGGACACATAGCTTAGTGTTATTTTAGTGTGGGGTGGTTTTACTTTTTTGATATTTAATATTTTTCAGTATGAATCACAGGTGAAATTTCCATGCCATGTGTAAACAATTTCACTTTTTTATTGAAACAATGAATTCAGGAATGTCATATTGGGATGTCAGCCATTTTGCTTTTATCAGTGAATGGAAAAAATGCTTTTATATTAATATAAGAAATGATGTCATATAATATGGAGGAGATCTTACAATTCAAGGTCAGCAAATCTCAGGAGGTGATTTAGGTCACCAAGCTAGATGTGGAAAAGGAAAAGAATATTTTCCCTTTGTCTTCTCAAGGTTTGGGGTTTTGTTTTTTTCTAACCAATTTTCTTCTCAGACTTTGGGGTAGCTGGTCAAGTAGCATGATTGTAAAAAGGAGGCTCTGACTAATAATATCTTTGCCATTGAATGTGTGGCTCTGGAGAAATTCCTTCCCCTTTCTGGGCTTCAGTTTTCCCATCTGCACAAGAAAAGGGTTAACAAGATAACCTTTTAGCTTTCATTCTATGTTTCTTCCTCCTTATTTTATGTGTATGTTCTGACCATTAAAGAGACCTGCTTAGGCTTGGGGGTTTTCTTTGAAAGTTCAGTGTAGTGAGAGTGAACTCTTTGTTAAATATCACTCACTCCCACTTAAGTGAAAAGTCAATTGAGTACTAGATACAAACAAAAGAAAACTTACTTTGATTTTTTGTTGATAGTAGTTTTATTTTTTTTTAAGAGGAAAATATTTAAAGTTTAACTTAGCCACTTTTAAATTAGGTGCTGGAAAAGCAAAACTTTAAGGCAGATGACCCTTCATATATGTATATCAGTATGCAGTTTACAAAGTCCTTTCTTCATATATATTATGTCATTTGAAAAATACATTTCTACAGGGCTGTGTTGTACACTTACTGTGTATTTGACATTGTGTGTGTGTGTGTGTGTGTGTATGAATATGCACATTATACTTAACCTCAGATCTTTATTATGCTTAGTGAGGAAGCAAATAGTCTTAGAGACAAAGTGAGAGGAGGCAGGGACAGACAGGTGAAAACCATTTAGTAGGTTATCCAAGACACTTAGAAGGGCACTGAATTGTCGAAAATCAGCCTCTGACAGAAATAAGTAAAACTAAGAGCAGATCTTAGCCACAGGCCATAGCAACTCTGTTCTCTGGTCCTCGAGGAAAAGGAAAGCTAGAAGCACAAGAGAAATATTGTAAAGCACAGCCTCAGTCAAAAATGACTTGCTCTTTCTTTGTTTAATAAGCATGAAATGAGCACTAGCACTGTGTCAGATACTTGGGCATCAGAGACACATACAACATGAACCTTATTCTTGATTCTACAAAGGGTCAAGTCAGTGAAAGAAGGGCTGAATGTCCTCAGTGTATAATCCCAGCCTTCAGTACTTAAAAAGAAATACTGGTTTTATGATATACGTCCCGGGGTTGATGTTAGCAAACTCTACAGGGGTCTTGAAAATAATCCTGATTCCATATAGTTGGTCATTCTTAGTCTTCTCTCACTTTAGGAGGCAAGGGAACAGGAAGTGAGCAGACTACGTTTAAACACCATCCAGAAAGTGTGGTTGGGATGGTGTTGGGTTCATACAGTCACATTTCCTCATTAGAGTTTAAAGCAGCGGGGAGGGGGACAACTTCTTTAGTGGGTCATGTTTGGGAAGCATTGCCTAGTATCTGCCAGAATTTAATTCTGTCTTTCCATCTTTGCAGCTAAGATATCAACATGGACTAGGGACTCCAGACTTGAGGCAAACCCTTCCTAACCTGAAAAACTTCATGGAGCACGGACTAATGGTCAGGTGGTAAGTACCTTGCTCTGCCATACCCAGAAACTGCAATGTGGATAGTGATCTGGAAGAACTTGCCTGACTTCTGCTCCACACCTGCCTTCTGGGTTTTCTTCTATAATGAGATACCTGAAGAAAAGAAAAGGCAGCCATCATACCTGTATAAGTCTAAGCTCCACTCTGGTTAAGAGAGTGAAGCACCCATGGGAGGGGGGTGGGTTCAAGGAGGTATTGTTTAGACATGAGAAGCTTGGCTGGGTGAGAAATTCTTGAATGCATGGTTGAGGTAGAGGCTGGAGGACAGCCATGTGATTTGTAAACGGAGGACATGGAACCCCCGGGACTTTTCCAAAGAACAAGCAAAGGACAGTAAAAAAAAAAAAAAAAAACATCAGGATCAGTGGTTGAGAATAAAAGGAAGAAAGCACACAAGGAATAGGTCAGGCTGTCAGGATGTAGTCTGAGACCAGAAGGAACAGACGTACTGGAATGTTTCTCACATGTGATGTCAGTGCCTGTTGTAACAAAAAAAAAAAAAAAAAAAACATCAGGATCAGTGGTTGAGAATAAAAGGAAGAAAGCACACAAGGAATAGGTCAGGCTGTCAGGATGTAGTCTGAGACCAGAAGGAACAGACGTACTGGAATGTTTCTCACATGTGATGTCAGTGCCTGTTGTAACCATAACGGCAAGCTGCTGCCTAAAAGTGCTTTGTCAGGATGGACATGACCCTCTTCAAAAGACAAGGGGAAAGGGACCATCTGATGCAAAGAAGACATTAGATAATTAACCTGACTTGAATAAAAGGGAAGCTGTTGGCTCTAGTCATTTAGTAATTCGAACCCTTGGATGATAGGCAATAACTTAGAAAATTATGTGCATTCAGCTCAGGCCTTTAAACAGCTGAGAACAGCATGGTTTGTTCTAAGGAGCACTAGGTTCTGAGTCCCAGATCTTTTTCTCATTTGCTATGTGAATTTTGTTGTTGTTTTAAGTTTAGAGATTCCATCATTCATGGCAAATTGTTCAACATTTATCACAGTGTTCAGTTCACTCGCTCACTCATGTCCAACTCTTTGCAACCCCATGGACTGCAGCACGCCAGGCCTCCCTGTCCATCGCCAACTCCTGGAGTTCACTCAAACTCATGTCCATTGAGTCAGTAATGCCATCCAACCATCTCATCCTCTGTTGTCCCCTTCTCACCTTTCCCAGCATCATGGTCTTTTCAAATGAATCAGCTCTTCGCATCCGGTGGCCAAAGTGTTGGAGTTTCAGCTTCAATATCAATCCTTCCAAAGAATATTCAGAACTGATTTCCTTTAAAATGGACTGGTTGGATCTCCTTGCTGTCCAAGGGACTCTCAAGAGTCTTCTCCAACACCACAGTTCAAAACCATCAATTCTTCGGCGCTCAGCTTTCTTCACAGTCCAACTCTCACATCCATTCATGACTCCTGGAAAAACCATAGCTTTGACTAGACGGACCTTTGTCAGCAAAGTCTCTGTTTTTTAATATGCTTTCTAAGTTGGTCATAACTTTTCTTCCAAGGAGCAACTGTCTTTTAATTTCATGGCTGCAATCACCATCTACTGTGATTTTGGAGCCCAGAAAAATAAAAGTCTGACACTGTTTCCAGTTTCCCCATCTATTTGCCATGAATTCATGGGACAGCACTTTCACAGCATCATCTTTTAGGATTTGAAATAGCTCAACTGGAATTCCATTACCTCCACTAGCTTTGTTCGTAGTCATGCTCCCTAAGGCCTGCTTGACTTCTCATTCCAGGGTATCTGGCTCTAGGTAGGTGATCATATCACTGTGATTATCTGAGTCATGAAGATCTTTTTTGTATAGTTCTTCTGTGTATTCTTGCCACCTCTTCTTAATTTCTTCTGCTTCTGTTAGGTCTATACCATTTCTGTCCTTTATTGAGCCCATCTTTGCATGAAATGTTCCCTTAGTACCTCTGATTTTCTTGAAGAGATCTCTAGTCTTTCCCATTCTATTGTTTTCCTCTCTTGCTTTGCATTGATCAATTAGGAAGACTTTCTTATCTCTCCTTGCTATTCTTTGGAACTCTGCATTCAAATGGGTATATCTTTCCTTTTCTCCTTTGCCTTTCACTTCTCTTCTATTCACAGCTCTTTGTAAGGCCTCCTTAGACAACCATTTTTCCTTTTTGCATTTCTTTTTCTTGAGAATGGTCTTGATCCCTGCCTCCTGTACAGTGAGTGTCATGACCTGTTTTTAAAAACCTCAGGTAAATATGTTATCCATGTAACCTTGTCACTATAATTTTCTGATTAGCTGTCTAAATTTAAAGTCCTACCTCTTTAAAATGTAATTTCCTCATCTGTAATCCCTGGTCATCTTACTGGTTTGTGGTAAGGATGAAATGAGATGGTAGGTGGAAAATAATTTGTGAGGAGGAAAGTACAAGAATAGTTTGATTTCCTTCTGTGCCATCAGGATAGGCCTTGAGGATAATAAAGTGACATCTGTGATTTACCATCACTTTGCTTTTTTATTTTTGTCTCATGATCTTCAAAAATATGGATGTCTGACTTTAGACAAGACTCCTGTTAAGCAAATAGACAATTGTTTAAAAAATTCTACTCAGAATAGCAAAATCATCATAGAAAATTAGTGTTGACATAGACCTGTATACCTTGAGGAATGAAGGCTAGGAACTAGTTTTAATGTAAAATAATAATTATTTTATCCTCATTATTATTACTGTTACTTTTTAATTTTTTCGCCACATCATGTGGCGTGTGGAAGCTCAGTTCCCCAACCAGGGATCAAACCTGTACCCCGTGCATGAGGAGCACAGAGTCTTGACCGCTGGGAAATCCCCACTATTACTTTAAAAGTGAGCTAGCAAGCATGTATTTAACACTGTCAGTGTTCACTCCATGATAGGTACTCAGAGGTAACAGTAAGTATGAGGCTCAACCTCTACCTTCAAGGGATTTGTGATCTGGTTGGAAACAAGGTACGTAAATCATGAAAGGTTTTATAACACAAATGGTAAATTAAAATAATCAAAAAGAGAGGCACCTCACTGCACCACCTGATCAACCAATTAAAATAAATCTTGCTCAGTACAGATGGCACAGTATCATTTATTGAAGCCTTTATCTTTTATCCACTGTTGATAATCAGTCTGCTTCATATATCAAATTAACTTACACATGGATCTGTTTCCAGGCTCCTTATTCTGTTTCATTGTTTATAGTCTATCTATAGGCTAGTACCATATTTTTAATTAATATAAGGTGTAATTTCTGTAAGTCTTACTGAGGTTTGAGCATCTCTCTTCCTCCTAACATTTGGAACCACTTGAGAGAGGAGATAGGAGACAGACTAACAGAAATCAAAATGTCAGTTTTATTACTGATAAAGCCACTTGGAAAATGCAGCTTTAGATCTATTATAAAAGTGCTTGCAAAGACATCACTCAAAATTAAGCCTACTCTCACAATCAGGATGTGAACTGGAGAGCCCCAGGCTTCCCCGCCAGCAACCAGCCCTTAACTGTACTGTCCAGTGACTCCTGCAGAAACCCAGATGGGGCTAAGCCAGGAATACCCAGGTTTTATCTTTCCCTCTAAAGTCACCAATCAGAAAAGGCCCTCTTCCCCTAAGAGCAAGTAAGTGGGAGGATGGAGAGAGGCCAAGAGTGTTACTCTTAAATCATATCCCTTCAAAGCAGGGGAAAGGAAGATTTCCCCAACTTTCTTGATATCTGGTCTGGTGAGGCTCCTACTTATGGTCCTTCTTCAAATCTCTTTCGGCTTTTCTTGATTTACGAATTGTATTTGAGTGATTTGACAGCTTTATGATATTGAGTCTTTCTGTGAACATGGTATCTCTTTATATGTTTTGTTTTTTTTTAAACAGACCTCAGTAAAGTGTTGAAGCTTTCTTCATAAAGGCCTTACACATCTTTTATTATATACTCAGTCCTTGGTAGCTTACCATTTTGGTTGCTGTTATAAATTTTTTATTATAGCATCCAACTTCTTTGTGGCTAGTATAAAGGAACACCACTGATTTTGTATTTTGGAGAATGTATCCAGCAACCTTACTAAACATTAATTATAATACTTTATCTTAGATTCTTTTGAGTTTTTCTGTATATACAATCTTGAATGATGGTGTTATTTCTTCCTCTTTTTACAATTTTTATTACTTTTTGTTCTCTTATGTTCTGTGGAAGAGGAGCAACAGTAGTGGATATTAATGATACAGTAATATAATAGCTGTAGTCTTATTCCTGACTTTAAAGAGAATGCTTCTTTTCACCATTAAGTATTCTTTTACAGGTTTGGATAGATATTCTTTATTAGCAAAAGGAAGTTTCTTTCTATTCCCAGCTCTCTACAAGTTGTTTTTCTTGAAATTATGAATGTGTGCATTTTGAATTTTATAAAACGCTTATTATTTGAGATAATACTATTTTTCTGTTGTTAAACCATCTTTGCCACCTGAGATATACTCTACTTGATTGTGATGTATTTTTTTTTGTATAGCATTCGATTTCATTTGCTAATTTTTAAAATTTACTTTATTGAAGTATAGTTGATTTACCATGTGTTAATTTCTGCTTTACAGGAAAGTGATTCAGTCATATATATATATATATATATTCTTTTTCAAATCCATTCCATTATGGTTTGTTACAGGCTACTAAGTATAGTTCCCTTTGCTATACAGTAGGACCTTGTTGTTTACCATTCTACGTATAGTACATACAGTGGACATGAGTTGAGCAAACACTGGGAGTACTGAAGGATAGGGGAGCCTGGTGTGCTGTATCTAATCCATGGAGTCACAAAGAGTTGGACACGACTAAGCAACTGAAAAGCAACATGTATAATAGTTTGCATCTGCTAATCCCAAACTCCCAATCCATCCATCTCTCACTCCCTGTCCTCATTGGCAACCACAGTTTGTTCTCTATGTCTGTAAGTCTCTTTCTGTTTTTTAGATAAATTCATTTGTGTCATATTTCACATTCTATGTATAAGTGGTCTCGTGTGGTATTTGTCTTCTCTGGCTTAACTTCAGTTTGTATGGTAATCTCTAGGTCTATCCATGTTGCTGCAAATGGCATTATTTCATTCTCTTTATGGTTGCATAGTATTCCATTACACGCGCGTGCGCACACACACACGTGCATGCACACGCACGCATGCACTTTTTTGTTTTATTGAAGTATAGTTGATTTGGGCTTCCTTTGGTGGCTCAGTAGTAAAGAATCGCCTATAATGCAGGAGACGCAGGTTTGATCCCTGGGTTGGGAAGATCCCCTGGAGAAAGGATTGGCAGCCCACTCCAGTATTCTCGCCTGGAGAATTCCATGGACAGAGGGGCCTGGCTGGCTGCAGCCCATGGGGTTGCAAAGAGTCGGACACGACTGAGTGACTGACACTGACTAATAGTTCATTTACAATGCTGTGTTAGTTTCAGGTGTACAGCATAGTAATTCAGTTATACATACACTCCTTTTCAGATTCTTTTCCCATGTAGATTATTACAGAATATTGAATAGAGTTCCTTGTGCAATGCAGTAGGTCCTTGTTGGTTATGTTTTATTTATAGTAGTGTGAATGTTAATCCTAAGCACCTAATTTATCCCTATGTTCCACATTTCCCCTTTGATAACCATAAGTTTGTTTTTGAAATCTGTGAGTCTTTCTGTTTTGTAAATAAGTTCTTTTATATCATTTTAATTAGATTCCATGATTTGCTGTATTTTTAGAATATCTACTTTTGTAAACTGAGATGAGGCTAGCCTATGTATACAATAATCTTTGTCTGATTTTGGTAACAGGATTATAACAGCCTTGTAAAATAAACTGAGGCTTTTTCCCCCTTCTTTTCTACTCTCCTTTTCCATTCTCTGGAAGAGTTCATGTACAACAGGAATTATCTATCATGAAGGTCTGAAAAACCTAGTGGTTTTCATTTTTTGAGGCGGAAAGAAGAGGTTTTTAGCTACTAATTTAATTTTTATGATGATTATGGGTCTACTTATGTTCTATTTTTTCCAGTTCCTCCTAAATCACTCCAATGTGATTTCCATTCTCTCAGTGTACTGGAATTCCTCTTATCTAGGTAGGTGCCTAAAACTCAAATGTTGCCAAACCTAGCTGCCACTTTTTCATCCTTAGCCTCGTCTGTATTTAGTGACGTTTGGCCTTGCTGGTCATTCCTGCCTTCTTGATGCATCTTCCTTTCCTGGCTTCCAGCACTATCTTCCCTTGGTTTTCCTCCTCTCAACTGCTCTTTTCTGCCTGTTTTTCCTGTTTGTCCTCCTTTTTTTGATCAGTAAGTTTGGAGAACTGCACAGCTCTTCCTGAAGGTCTCCTCTCCTTTTCTCTCTGCTTTCTTCTCTCGTGGTCTCATGCCCCACTCTTGAAAGCTATCTACAAGCTATGACTCCTCGCATTGTTTTCCGTGTCAGCCTCTCTGATGAGCTCTATAGTCAGAGAGCTGCTTGAAGCCTACCCTTGGAGTACCACAGGCCCCTCGGCCTCAGCATTTAAAACTGTCCTTCCACCAGCCTTCTTCAGCTCAACAAATGACACACTGTCTGCCCAGTTGCTCAAACCAGAGGAGCATTCTTCCTTCTTTTCTTCACTCCTCCCTGATCCAGTCTAGTTCATCAGCAAAAATGCTGTTATCTCTACCCACCAACTGTTCTTCCCACCATCTCTGCTGCTACCACCCCAGCCCAGCCACTACCTGGTCTTAACCCAGGCACTACACTAGCCAGTCTGGATTCATTCATGTCCCATCTCTGTTCATTCTTCACAGTAGCCAGCATGATCTTTTTAAGTTTTAGCTGTATCTTAATCCCTCCCTAGCTCCAGTGGCTAGAGTAAAATCCAAGCTCTTTCCTTCTCTCGCCTCTCCCCTTGCTCTCACATATTTGTACCAGCTCCTCAAGTCACACACTGTCAAGTATGTGCTCTCCCTCTTCTATCTCTCCTACCTCCATCCATACCCACACCCCCAAATAGCGGGAACAGCTTTAGAAAAGGCACAGCAGCTTTACTGGCAAAGAACAGACCACTTGGCTAGTGTGCAAATTCACTTCAGAAACAGAGAGGATCTAGGTTTTGTGGCACGTTGAACTTATACAATTAGGGAACCCTTTCAAGAAAACAATACAAAACAGAAAATACAAAATTAGGCAGGGGGAAAGTAAATATTTTAAGTAAGAAACAAAATCATAACCAGTTACTGGAACTTTAGAAATTAGATCCCTTTCTTCTGCAATCTCTTTAGACAGTTTACCCAAAATGCTTACATGGAAGTGTTTCCTCACTGCACCCTGACTGTCTTTTCCCTCCTTAAACATAACCATTTCCAGCAACTCTCCATTTCTGAGGTTCAGGTAAATTAAATGACTTTCCAAGCACGGCCGCTCCACGAGCCTGTGGCAGGAAGACTGGAGTCCAGGTCTCCTGGCACTGACATGGTAAAGCCATTAAGCCTCCAGTTGCCACATCTGTATAGTGCCCCTTTATGCCAGCTGTGCCAGCACATTAACACTGAGTGAATAGTAGACACCACTTTATGGTGCCGTAGTGAAAAATGGACTGCTGAGACAGATGCAAAGTAGTCCAAAATGTCTGCCACATTACAAACCCAGGAAAGATTGCTTTGGAAAGGCAGCCTGGAGGTTCCAAACCTAAACAAAGCTGGAACAAACACTTCAGCCTCAGGGGAAACCTGAGAATTTCCGAGAGCAGCCATGAACTGAGGAATTACCTCCCCAGCCTGTGCTCTTAGGGCAAAGGGTAAAAAAATTCACGCCCCTAAGGGAACCTCTTACATCTTTTGTAAAAGAAAACACTTCCATCCTCTGTGCAGCGGTTACCATTCACAGACTGGTCCCGGTGGAAGTAGATTGCTGTGTGTTCTTTTGGTGTCAAGAATTTCAGACTGGCTGACGATCAGTGCAGTCACTGAATTCCTCCTTATGGTAAGCTTCAGAGTTGTGTGACAGCTTGTTTTGTTTCTTAAAGAAAAGACAGTGTGATTTTTCTTTCCTGTCACGTGACAGAACAGAATTCTTATCTAACATCAAAGTATCTTACCTGACTAATCATAAAACTATCCCTTTTCCTCATGAACACAGTTACCTGGGGCACAGTTCCCAGCACTTTATGCTGATCCTTTCCAAAAGAAGTCTCCGTTTTCTCATCCTCAAATCACTAACCTGGCTGTGACTGCCAAACAACACAAATTGGAAAAGCAGAATTTCAGCTCAGAGGTTGTCCTCTTGAATGGTTTGGTTACAAGCCACCACCATGCCACTTAAACATCCCATTTTTCCTCTTCTTTTTACTACTAACTAGAAAGAGGTCCAGGATTCCATTTGATGTGCTCATGCACAGCCAATGCTGAATTATGGTCAGGGAAGCCTGACCGCTTCCCTGACATGCGAGCCACTGTTTGACGGCTGCCACTGAAACGATATGTTTAGCACTGAGAGGGAGAGAGTCTGTGCTGTGCTGCTATGAACAGACTGTGAGGGGGCTCCTGCATCCAGGCCCTGGGGACAGTCCTCAGTTATATCTCTCCACTGTCTCTCACTCCGGCTGAACTGACCCCTAGACAGGCCCCCCTCATTTCTGACCTCAGTTCTTTTCTCAGACAAGTTCCCACCACCTAGAATTGCCTGCTTTGCCTCTGCTCTCTCCAAACGTTGCTTTCACTTCAAGATCCAGCTCACATCCTACCTCATTCATTCACTCACTTAGCAGGCAGAGATAGCAGGTCCTCCCCTGCTACCTTAGGTTCATTCCCACCAAGTCTTACCCACCAGCTTCTGAGCAGCGATGAGCAGGCACTGAAATTGGAACAAGAAGCGATGAGCAGGCACTGATATTGGAACAAGATGTGATAGAAAACAGAAAGTATGAAGTACTGAAGGAAGGTGGAGAAGTTATCTGGAACATTCTTAAGGATGTCATTTACTCCCCAGTGTAAGGTGTCGGGTGTAGGTGAGGACTGGACAAGCCTTCACTAAGGAGATGGCATTTAGTGGACCTGGGGCATGTGAAGATTGCAGGGCAGGCCAGAGTGGGAAGCAGTTGCCCAGTTCTAAGGAGCATATGAAGACTATGGGTTTGAATAAGTAGCTCTACCAGTCACTATCTCTGTGACTTCAGGCAAGTTTAAACTCTCTGCTTAAAAGTATCTGTAAAATGGAGATTATAGTGCCTTCCTGATAAAGTTGATATAAAGATTAAATACATAAATACTTAGCATACTTCCTGGCACATAATAGTAACAAATGATAAGTAGTATTATAACTATATCATGGGTAAATGAAATCATAGTTGTCTCTTTTAAAAATTAAATCCATCCTTTATTATAGGTATTTTATTTTTCATTTAAAACCTACAGTCATAAAAAATACAGTCATCTGCTTACAAATAGGTATAGAACATGGTTCTTGATCACATTTTTTAATAATGGCTCATGCTTTTTTGTACATTAGTGATACAAAATATTCACCATTTCCCTTCTACTTTTCCCCCAGTACTTAATACGACCTTTCTCTGAACTTAGAGAAAAGTACCCCACAATTCTAGTTGCCTGCTTACTACTTTGGTTCCTTATTTTCTTAGGTTAACTCTGAGCTATAGTTAGAAGTTATGCAAAATGAAAGTTTCTTTTTTGCAGAATTTACCATGTTTTTATTTAAGTTTATAACAACCCTGTGAAGGAGGCAGGGTGAGGATGATGATCACTATCTTACATATCAGAATACTTAGAAATATGAGGTGACTTGCCTTGATCTCATGATAATAAGGGATGGAATGGGGCCAGCAAGGCCGGTTGTCTGACTCCTAGTTGCATGTTCCTTTCTGTCAGGCCAGGCTGCCTCTTATTAGATAGTGGTCATTCTTTTCCTTCTCTGCACTTTCCCAGCTCTCCTCTCTCTCTCTGCCACTGAATTTCTAACACCTATCATTACCTTCCCCAGGGAAGCCCATCAAAGTCAAATCCAGAGTGCTAGGAAAGTACACTGCAGAATCAGACAGCAAGGCATTCTTTGTAGCTTATTTTTCCCCACTTACCTCAGAGAGATAGGAAACTGGTAAGAGTCATGAAACTTTGTTAGAATTTAGAACTTTCGGAAACAAACAAAAATGGTGATATGTTTCAACTGCACTGGTTAAGAAACAAGAAAGCTAAGGGAGCACATGAGTTGGCTTAAAACATGTCTGTCCACCGTGTTTGCCTGCCCTAAATTTCATTTTCTTTCTTTCAGAAAAAGACATGATAAAAGCAGGATTTCAGAACCATCTGTCCTGCTTTATACATGAAATGTTTTATTCTAAGCTCAATTTTTACTGACTATAAAGCTTCACAAGACGGTGGAAGGAGCACTGGATTTGGGAATCAGAAAATGTAGGCTCCAACTTCAGCTCTGTCATTTAATTTTCATAAATTTTTTGAGTATCAGTTTTTTCAGTGGAGTTAATGGCAGCAGCCCTATTTCCCAAGCATCATTGTATGGAACAAATGAGATAATGTCTGTCCAAGTGGTTTATAAACTAAAAAGGACTATACAAAATATTATAAGTATTATTCATACATTTAACAATTCATTAAGGGTCTCCTCTGCATACAGCACTGTTCAAAAGACGAAAGAAAATTCAAAAGTGTGAGATTTGCCCTGCTTTTGCTTAGTTGACAGTTGTTTAGTTTATAATCTGAATGAGTAGATAAGACAAATTAAATATTTTGAAGAACAAGACTTACAAAAACATTCTCCTGCATTGTTCAGTCTCACTGTCATGTGGGACGCCCAGCCTGAGCCCCGGCTTCAGTGGACCTGTTCCACAGCGATGGTGCTCAGCCTTGCACTGACTTGCTTGATGTTTTTGGGCCAGGCGTGCCATTTTTATTGAGGCTGCCTCAATTTCCGTGACCTTAGTGATGCTAGAATACTGAGGAGACATATCCTTGGCTACTCTGCAGCTTGCTGGAATACTTCTGATTCCTTCCAGCATTTAATGATGTGACTTTGGGAGAAGCAACTGGTGGATTTACGTAAGGTCGTATCACTTCATTGGTTAAATCTCTAGATAGTGTTTCTGCTCACCTGTTTCTGATCTAATTCTCTGTTCTTTTTTATAAATAGAATCAAGTTGAACAGTTTTTTTAATGAACAAATGATTAAGAAAGTAAGAACTTTGACACATTTGAAGAAAATGGGCTTTTTCGTCAATTGAAAATAATGAAAATTTTGGAACCCATCTTTCTTTAAAACCAGAGGGTAGTGATATAATAGTTCAGCTTTTAAGCCAAACCATCCACCTGTGAAAATGAGACCCTATCCTGTATTAACGTTTTTTTAAGCCTTATTATTTAAAAGCAGATCTATCTTTTCTCCTTCCCTCCATCATTTGCTCATGCTGAATTCCGAACTAGTCTCTGGCAGGTGACCCAAGGGACTTAAAAACCATGTTGTCTAGCTGACTCTGGTTTTTAAATTTAGATCAAATGACATTGTCTTTGAAGTCTCAAGGGTACTACTTAAGGTAGCCATATCAGAGGGGCGTGCCTTTCCAAGTACTCCTTACTGGCTGGCATCCTTAATATGAAAAATGAAAGCTGGTCAAAAATAAATGAAAAAGAAAGTTTTATTGGAGTTATTTACTCTTAAGACAGCTATTTCAGACGGAACCTTGACAAGTTATCTCATTGCCTCTAGACAGGAATACACAAGGCATATGGGTATCTGTAGTATTTTAAAAGACCTTGGGGGACCAGGCTTCTTCTATAACTCATTCCAGAATTTAAACACCCTCAATTCAGGAAATTCTTCCCTATATTTAACTTACAGGCCCCCTTCGCGGTTAACACCCATTTCCGCTTTTCTCTGTCTCCAGTCAGGATGGAGAACAGCTGGCCAACATCCTTTGTGTGCTAACCCTCCATCAGTGAGAAAGTCATTTGGGTATCCCCGGGCTGCTTTTCTCACTCTCCAGCAGCCAAGTCTTTGAACCAAATAGAGATTTTTTTTTTTCCTGTTTTTATTTGTGCCTTGTTTCTCTCTCATCGTTCTTTTTGATTATCAATGAATAAAATTTGGAAAATGTAAAAATACACAGATGAGGAGAAAACAATAGCCCTAGAATCCAGGGAGGGAAACCACTGTTTAGTTTTCTATGTGTTACTTGTACAGTTGAGATCATATCATCTATATCAGCACTGAAATATAGTCTGAGCTGCATATGTAGAAACTTAAACCTTTTCTGCCAGCCACATTGCAAAAAGATAAAAAGGAATAGGCAAACTAATTTTAATAGTAGTTTTCCTGTAATTCTAAAATACTGATTGGTGTGTGATCAGTATTTTTATTATTAATATTTTACATTCCATTTTTATTCTAAACCATCTAAATCCAATGTGTATTATACATTTACAGCACATCTCAAGCCCAGCTAGCCACCGTGCAGGTACTCAGTAACATGTAGCTGCAGTGTTGAGGCACAGTCTTTGCAGTTGTACATACTGCCTTTTTGTCTGTCATATCTTAAGCCTATTACCAATGCCATTACCAAATTTTTACATCATTTTAATGTCTGCATAATATTTCATCAATTAGACTTACTATAAGGTATCTTTAGAAAGTTTTGTTCTTCATAAGTAACCATAGAGTGTTCCCTTTTTACTTCTTTTTTTTTTCTTTCACATTAACTGAATGTTTCTCAACACATTGCCCAAAAACAACAAATTATTCCTTTTGGGTACAATTACTCAAATCCACTTATTCATAAAACAGATATATTCATTTAGTATCTACTGAGTGCTCTGTACTCCCTTAGACTGGGAAGTGGAGGAGTGGGTTTCACAACATAAGAAGGCCAGGTCCTTCCATACACTCTTTACAAGACTGGGCTCCACAGATGGACTGCACACATACTGTATTTTATTCTGACTTAAATATTCTTCCCTTCATTTCTTAATCCCTCTGCACCTTAACATACACACACAGCCTGACTGATTGACTCTACCTTATCTTTCGAAGGCCAATCGAAGATAGTCACCTGTGCTGAGTCCTCTAGGTGACTACCAGCTCCCTCCTCCGTCACACAAAATGTGTATTGTGTTCAGAGCACTGTGGTGTTCCGGTGATTGGCTAACTCTCTGTCTTCTCGACTAGAGTGGAAACTCTAATGATAGAAACCTTATTTTATGAGCCTCTTTATTCCCAGTGCCTAGCAGATTGCCAGGCAGTGAATGTGGATTTCAGTACTGTCTACTGAAATATGTGTTGAAATACAAGTGATCATGTTAAGCATCAGTTGGATGGTGTAATTACAAGTATTGATCATGGAGTTCAGAGAGGTCATTTTAAATTGGCATATGGTTGAAGAAGGCTTTAACAAATGAGGCAGGACTTGAACTGGGCTTTGGGGAGATGGTTATGCCTACATGAATGGAGGGGAGATGCCCTGTTCCAGGAAGTCTTATTTTTTAGGAGGAATCCTTTAGCATGTATCAGCAGATAAATATCTTTCTAGATCTAAAACACTGTACTAGGTTTCAAGAAAGCTGACAGGGCTTTGCAGAATTAGAAAGTACTGCTGACTGCTTCATGTGATCTTTGAGTTTAAGCTGTGTTTCAACTCTGGAGATGTTAAAGATCATTTTATATGATGCTTGTTCAATAATCCTTCTGCTAGGGATAACTGTATATATAAGAAGAGGTAACATCATTATAGAAATATCAAATGACTGTTACTGCAAACCAGGTACCCTCCCAAAGCATTTTGAATGAATTATTTAGTTAACTCATTTAATCCTCACAACAATTGAGTGAACTAGGGCCCATTTATCCTCTCTCACGTTACAGATGAAACTGAAGCACAGAGAGGTTTAAATAATTTAAAGTAACACAGCCATCAAGTGGAGGAGCTAAGATGTGATCCCAGAAGAACAGTTTTAGGGCCTCTCCTTTAACCATTATTCTGTGCAGCCTCTCTTCTAGCTGTGTTAAGAATAAAATGTTTTCTACAGAGATCATTTAGCATCTGTGGTTCCAGAACAGGAATCCTGTCATCATAACCTTTCTCTAGTTCTCTTCATTCCTTTCTGACTGCTCCTTATCTCAGTCGCAGGCTCCTCTTTTTCTGCCTCATCATGAAGAATAGGAGCACCTCAAGGCTCAGTCCTTGGCCCCTCTTTTCTCTGATTTTATTCACCACCCCTGCCCAGTGATCTGATCTTATCTACAACTACGTTTTTTTAATTATCATCCACACTGAATGGAAGCACAAGTTTAACTCTTTAGCCCAGGTCTCTCTTCTGATGTCAGACCTCTATTCAGATTGCCTCCTGGACATTTGCATAGCACATTGTCTGTGCCCCTGTGGTGTGTGTGGTTTTTTCTCTTTTTTCCTGTCTTCCACCAGAACCATCATAAGCCTCATGGTCTTCCAGGGCTCTGCTTTCAGCAGATGGAATCTCCATCCAGTCTTTCACACTGGCCAGGAAGCTGTTTGATTCTCCCTTTCCTCTTAACTCCAATCTCCGCACCTCTGCTGATTTCTCCTAATGTGCCTGTGTGTCTACAGCTACACATTTCCAGTCTGGCCCAAGCCTCCGTCATCTCTCACCTGCACTCCGGCACGGCCTGTGGTCAGTCTTCCAGCATCCGCTCCAGACCCTCTCCCATGTGTTCTCCAGCTTCAGTCAGAGTGTACCTGTCAAAATACAGATCAATCGATCAGTGTCTCTTTCTTCCTCTCCCTGCCCACTAGACAGACAGGACAGACATACACACCCCTAGCCTAAAACACTTTAATAACTTGAAGAGAAAGTTCTAAACCTGGCCTCTGGGTTTCTGCATAGTCTACTCTAGACCACATTTTCCTCTTCAGCTTTATCTTCTACCAGGCTGCTGTTCACTTGAGACTTTTTGGGTCCTCAAACATTGTTCTTTCTTGATGTAGGGTCTTGACATATCCTATTCCTTTTGCCTGGATTCTCTCACCTACCCACCCACTCTTCACCTGGTGAAGAAGTCTAGTCCTTCAGATCTTGGCTTTGGATGGGTCAGTTCTGTTATAAGCTCTCTCAACCCATGATCGCTCCTGCACAGCAGGTGTCAGAGGTGGTCATTTTATGTCTGTAATTTTTACATTAATGTCTGTCCACTCCCACTCTGATATAAGCTCCACAAAAGCAGGAGCCATGGCTTTTTTCAACCACTGTTGTATCCCCAAAGTCTAGTACACAGTGCCTGGTGTATAGTAGACACTCAACATATATTTGAATGAGGGAGTAAATAATGTGCTGCTATGTTCTGTTTATACTGCACCTCTTATAGTAATACAGAGGGCTATAAGAGAGAAGCTTCCCAAGACATTATCCCTGGAGTCCCACAGTCTCTAAGCAGCAATTCAGTGACAGCTGTCATTCAAGCATTTCTTCCAAAGGCCTTCAGCATCTTGGATATGGTGGCAAAGCTATCCATTTTTCTTTTAAAGTAACAAACAACTGAAGTTGTTTCTTTTCATGGTTTGGTTGGTGTCAGAGCTTATTAGAAATGAGATGGTGGTTCAGCTTTGCAGTGTCTTTCAAAAGACTTAATTTCACGGATTCTGTCATTGGTCTCCAGAGGCTGACGCTTCCTTTAGCGCTCTGTCTCTGCAAGTCTGCTTTGTAAATTCTGACCAAGGTTTTAGTTGGTCAAGTTCTTCCTGTGACTGGTCTGTGACATCGCTATTACTCTGGTTTCCCTGGCAAAAGTAGATTTTTTTTTAAGATTTCAGCACAAACACCTTATCACTCTCCCACACTTCAGGTGCTGTCTAGACACTCCAAGGGTTCGTCCGGGAACCTTCCTGGCACCTCTGTTTCTACAGACCGTGTTACAGTCTCATAATGTTTGTTGCCTTGCCTGTGATTTCAATACATTATTTGTGTGATGATTCTTAGAAGTGAAAGCTGATGAGTGCAGTGGTTGACCTCTCAGCTCCTGGGACCGTCTGTCTCAGTGGCGGGTCACTGTTTATTCCCTGACCCCAAGGAACTCACCCTTGAGACCAAGCTGGCCTCCAGGTGGGCTCCAGCCTGTGGGCACTCCTTCAGCCTGTGTTCATAGCCTTTGCTGGGACCTCTGTTTTCCAGGCTGGGCCCTGTTGCCCAGGACCACGGAGCCGCTCACATCACAGAGCCTGGGAAATGGGTATTTTCAGCTTGCTTAGTTTTATCCTTTGCTGGTAGAACTTTCTCTTTCACAAATTCATCTCTCCATCAGAACTCCATTTAAATAAAATCTAAAGACTCCCTTGTTCAGTTATTCCTTCTTAAAACTCTGTTTTTATTTAGTCAGACTCTGGCAGGAAGCCTTCTAAGTTGAGCCCACAGCAAAAGTGACCATTGGCACAGATTTTAGCCTGTGCTCTGGCCCAAGATTGTTTCTATTTTTATTTTGTTTCTTGTTTTTGTTAACATCCAGGGCAAAGATTAAGCACTTTCACTTATCTGTAATGGTGAGAGGCCTTCAGATTGCTTGCCTGTGGCCAAGAGTTTACATGCTTAAAACTATTAACCTCCAGTGACCTCCTGGGAGATAAGATCTAGCTGTTCAATTTGGCTTTTCCAAAAGGAGGCTCTGGGCTTCTACTTGATCTGAGATAGAAAAAAGAAGAAAGATAAATCCTAGCCTTTGCTGGATTTTGAAAAAGGTTAGTAGCCTAATTTATGGAGGTTTTTTTTTTTAAACTAACTTTATGTCATAATTTCTCAGCTGCCAAAAGACGTAATTCCACCTTAGCTTCGCCTTGGCAACCTGCTTTGGCACTCTGTGCAGCCCTGTCGTTGCTCTGCATTATTTAAGCAGTAATCTTTAAGAAGGTGAGAAACTATTATTGCTTTTTAGCACAGTTGACATGCTGTTGGCACAGAGGAGTACCTAGAGCTTCAAACATTTCTAATGGCTGTAAACCAACTAAACACCTCCATGAAGAGGTCTCACTGCCATGAGGTCATAGCTTGCTACAAGGGGGAGAAAGAAGAAGATCAAATGTTATTTAAAAGTGTGGGGTTTTTTCCTTCTTTTTAAGTATTCTTATTCCACCGAGTTGTAGCTGTAGATTTTGGCCGGGTTCCAGACAATCAAGATTTAGCATTTTGACCAGCTGTGATCTAATAATGTTCCTCAGAGGAAACATTTTGTAGGAGGGAAAGACACATATTTGAATCTGTGAATTGTACTCCTTCCTAATACTTTACAGTGTGAGATCTGGTTGTAGACAGATAAAACAAGCGCAAGCGAATCTGAGAGAGAACAGAGGGAAAAAAAGTTTTCAGAGCTAAAAATTCACCCCAGCTTCAAGAATGCTCTTGAGGTGGAAAATCTACATTCTTTTCTTTATTTCATTTTTCACTGAGTCTCCACATTTATAACAGTTCATGGTAGAATGTGTGTTCATAATAGACACTTAGAATGCATTACAATTCTTATGACAGCGTAACAAGTCTTAGGAAGTAAAAATGCCCCACAAACTTAAAGTAGGCAAGAAGAGAAGGAAAAGTTATCAAACCACTTGACCTAAAAACATTATTCTGAGTCTCACTGCTCCCTCATACAGAAGTGGAGAGTGTTTTGGTGGCAAGTCCTATGGATTGGGAAAGAGAAGAAAATTAGCATTTATTTAGTCAGACACCCTCTGTTAAAACACAGTTAAGACTTCGGTGGAGAGAAATTCACCTGCCAGCGCAGGGGACAAGGGTCTGGGACGATCCCACGTGCCGCGGAGCAGCTAAGCCCACGCACAGCTACTGAGCCCATGCAGTCTAGGGCCCACGTGCCCTGGCCTGTGCTGCACAACAGGAGAGGCCCCTGCAGTGAGAAGCCCACGCACCGAAACGAAGGGCAGCCCCCACTCCCCGCAACTAGAGAAAGCTCGCACAGAAACCAGCAAATACCCAGCGTGGCCAAGAAAAAGAAAACCACAATTAGTTTCTTTGTATCTTGGGCAGGTTACCTAACCTCTGTGCCTCAGTTTCTTCATCTGCAAAATGAGGATGATTTTCTTAATACATCATAGAGATGTGAGGATTAAATGAGACCATGTATAAAGCTGTTAATAGATACTTCATATAAAATATCAGTTGCTATTGTTTTTTTATTAATAATTTATGGAGTACCTACTCATTGTACTAAGAATTTTACTTGTAGATCCCATTTAATCCTAACTGCAACAACTGTTAGATGGATATTCCCACATTACAGGAGATGAAACACAGGTTCAGTGCTTCACCAGGCTCACATATTTCATGTAATGGCAGAGCTACGCGTGAGGGTCTGGAGTATTATATACGGGAGATGTGGAAGAGAACACATTTTGGACCAATGCTTCTGTACCTCTTTTCCTCTCTCTCTGTCCCTTTTCTGTAAAAAGAGGCTATAGCTTCAGTCTGTAAAACCCACAGTAAAGGAAGAGGGAGCAAGAGTGCTGGGGCAAGGGTAGTGGAGTCCGTGAGCTGGTTCTGTGGTCTCCCGGATTAGCTTCATGGCAAGGTGTGTGTGCAATGGTTATAGAAGTGCTAAACAGGATCCTCCTCATTTAGCGTGGGGAAGCAGAGAAATTCTCCCTCTCATAAAAATTCCCTTTCCCTGAACCTGTATTCTTATAGAAAAATGACATATCAGAGGTTTGGAGACAATGAGAATGTGGCTCAAAGGATTCTGGGGAGCTCTTGTAGTCCCGCAGCATTTGGTAGATCGTGTAAATAGAGGCAGTTGAGCATTTCCACTAGATTCAAAGCCTTCCCCACCCCATGTCCTCAGGAAAAAGCTGGAATGAAGTTTCACCCTGAGCAGAATAAACCTTCTGATTTAGTACTTTCTCCCCCACTCTTTCATACTTGCCTTGACTCCTTATCTTCATGCAGGCAGCTCTCCCTGATGTGCAGGAATGGAGACGTGGGTGTGGGAGGAGTTCTGAGTTTGTTCCTACTTTAAACAGTATTTTGTATAGAAGGCATTGGAAGAAAGGAGATCTAGGTTCTGGTCTTTCCTCTGCTGCTTGTTACCCTGTTTCTGTCCAAGATGTTAATGTCTTTGAGTCTCAATTACCTCTTCTGTGGGCCTCAGACAGCAAAGAATCCACCTGCAATGCAGGAGACCTGGGTTTGATCCCTGGGTTGGGAAGATTCTTGGAGAAGAGAATGGCTACCCACTCCAGTAGTCTTGCCTGGAGAATTCCATGGACAAAGGAGCTGGGCCACCGTCCATGGGGTCACAAAGAGTCAGACATGACTGGGCAACTAAGTGTTTGTGTTTTTTTTTTAACCTCTTCTGTGAAACAAGGCTAATACTTTGGGAATCCAGAGCCTAGGGAAGCAAATAATAATGACCGAAACCACAATTACAGCTACTACCATCATCGGTATATATGGCAGGCATTCTGCCAAGGGTTTGAAGTGTGTTATTTAATCCTTACCACAGTCCAATAATCTATTTTTAAAAGAAGAAAATTAGAGCAGAGAGAAGATGACTGCCTATAGTCATATAACTAATAAGTGGTGAATTCAGCCTTAATTTATAGCTCCAAATAAACAGGATCAATCATGGTTGCCGATCCAGACGTTTGAGCATCCATTCTCATCACCACTACTATCTCCAGATAGCTCTGGATATAGCTGAAGAGATAACAAAAATAACTGCAATGAAGACAGAATGAAAAAGAAATTAATGACCTTAATTTAGAGACATCAGAAAAGACTTGATCCAAAGAAGCCAAATTTAAACCAGACTGTCCTCCTTGACCTCTAAACTCTGAACCACGTGGCTTCTCCCTCGCATACTGTTGTCAGGGATCCTAAGAAATCCTTTTGTGCTTGTAGCAGAAAAGAATATTATTATTTAACAGTCCCTGATATGATTCAGTTATTCAATCTATGTCCTTTTTCACTAAACCATGGCCTAGAAAGTTTGTAATTACAGTATCTTTGGGGTGTTGTTTTTAAATACATTCCTTTTAATTATAGCGTTAAACCCCAAAAGTCATTTTCCAATTTGGACCTAAGCCAAGCAGGAGACATCCATTCAAAGCAAACAGGTGATAAGGAGACTGTGCAGTGAACTTCCGGGACTCTGTCCAATTGCTAGACCTCAGGCTTTATGTCCCCAAATCTAGCCTTAGAACAAGGGACCTGTGGCTGGAGTGGTGGGTTAAGAAATGCAACATTTTCTGCTGCACCTGCTCCTCCCCAGAACACTCAGATTTACTTTAGTTGTTTCCAGGAGTAGAAATTATTTATAAGTTATTCATCACAATTTAAATAATGTAATAATTTCATTTGATAAGTAAATTGTCAATTGCCTTTAAAAATTGGTCTTAATAACTAGTAAATCTAAGGATTTCAACTTCTTTTTCCATCTTGATAAAATAATTATGAAGCCAGACTCTAATCAGATAAAAAGAATCTTGAAAGCTTTTGGGCATTTGCCTTTTTAATTGCTATCTTTCTCTTTTTAGGCAACAGTAGAGGTAAAATGTTCTTTTTTTATGGTAAGAATTTAGTTAATACCAAAACATGTAATGAAGATTCTTCTAGAAACCTTCTATTAAATATGAAAATTTTAAAAATTATTCTATTAAAAACCTATGCATTGTGTTTTTATACAGAAATACAAGTTTAATATAAAATTTTAGAAATATCTTAAATCCACAAACATAAGGAAGTGGTTAAATAACTTTTGATATTTCATTTAATGGAGTAGCCACTTAGAATTGTTTACTAAGAGGTTTTAATAACTTCCAACAGGATACAGAATTGTGTGTATGTATATATATATATTTTATATATATGTATATATACTGCAAACACAACTTTCATTTTTTGTTTGATTGGTTTTGTGTCTTTTTTAAATTAAACACACATATAAAATCAGAGTCTATAAGGAAAATATCCAAATAGTGGTTATTTGATGGCCAATAGGTTTTTGACTGATTTTTGGTTTTTAATATGGTTTATATTTTTAGTTGTCCAGGGAGAATAAATTATTATAATAATTTAAAATGCATGTTGTTTGTATATATTTTAATACAGTCATTCAATGCTTGAGCTATTTAAAGCTCAGCTATCTTAAAAATTTGGAACATTGCTAAGATCCTGGAAGTAATAAAAAAAATTAATTCTGAGCAGCCAAAACTAATGTTACAAAACTCATATAATTATGCATATTGTACCCAGGATATCTGCTGGTCCATCTCTCAAATCCTATTTATTCTTGCTTTGCACACAATTCTCAAGACAGCTACTTTATAAGAACACAACAAATAAGACACAAACGTCAAAAAAAAAGGAGAAGCCCTTGCAGGCAAAAGCACTGACTTGGCCGCACCTAACAGCCTGACAGTGAGAGGACATACAAAAGCCTGAGTGCAGACTTCAGACTCAGAAACACACCCCTGAAAGGCCCACAGTCGCTCTACTGGTCACAGTCAGTAAGACGTGTTCATACTGATGGCCCACAGTTATCAAGAAAATACCTTTTTAAATTGATAAATGAATAGATACATGTATATGTATAATCAAATCACTTTACTATACACCTGAAACTATCACAACATTGTTAATCAACTATATTCCAAGATAACAAGTTTTTAAAAGTTTTTTTAAATAAAAAATACGTATCTTTTTTGTTCAACTTACTATTTTTAAGATCATAAGAAAGACTAGTAAAAATTTTTGAAAGGTTTCATGGTGCGTAGCTACAAATGGGGGGGGAAAGACTGTGTGATTGTTAGGGTAAACATTAGACCTTTCCTTATTTGTCTAATACCTCATCATCTTACCATTCTTAAGAGGGAATGTTTTATTGTTACTTGGGTTTTCTAAATTGTATTTGATACTGTCTTTACCTCAGTTCTCATAAAAATTCAGAGAAACTGGAAAAGATCCCAGACTCAGGATGTCAGCAAATGCCAAAGTCTCCATCTAGCAAAGCCTTTGAATCCATGCATCAAAATAGGAGTAACATCAATAAGGTACAGCACAGGAAACTCCACTCAATATTCTGTAATAACCTCTACAGGAAAAGAACCTAAAAAGAATGGATAGATGCGTATGTGCAACTAAACCACTTTGCTGTAACCTGAAACTAACACAACATTGTCAACTATATTCCAATATAAAATTAAAAATTTAAAAAAGAAAGTAACGCCCCAGAGCTTAGCTATAGGGTGGGTGGATTAAATGCAAAGGCCTGTGTATAATGGCATTTAGCTTGATATCTGGCATATCAGATGTTGGTTCTTAGCAAATGTTAGTTGAATTTGAATATGACTTTCCCACATGGGATGCAAATGACTGTGTGGGCTCTGGAGTCAGATGTGGGTTCTGCAACCTTGAAGAAATCACATAACCTCCTACCTGCCTACCTTTTTCACAGGGCAGGTGTGAGAATTCAGCATTTTGGATGCTCAAGAAAATGGTAGTTCTCTGCTCACTGTAACTGGGGGCAGTTTGAGGGAGCGATGGGGGTGTTCATACTTTTATTACTTTTTTGTCATGCAAAGTTGAGAGCTTTCAAGGCAAAGACAACTATAAAAACCCCTTTGTTCTTGTGTCATAAGCACTGCTTGTTCCTCATGCCCTTTTATCAGCCCACCTGGAGCCCAGCTGAGAGAAGCCGAGCAGGCTCCCCCAGGGAAGGAGGGCTGATGGTGGCAGGGGGGATGTCAAGTCATTCAGCCTCCATAGCTGTGAGTAGTTTAAGCACCTGGCCTTGGGGTCGCATACCAGCAACGTCACCTTCAGTGTTCTGGGCAGGCTCACCTGGTGCTTCTCTCCCCTCCTGGGTGGGGTGGCAACTGAAAGTGTGGCCCGTCTGCCCAGAATAGACTTGTCTTTGGGTGGTGCTGATGCTGTTTTGGTTTGATTACCTAGGCCCCCTGCAAAATCATGTAGAGAGGGGTACTGTCAGCAAGTAGCAGAGTGAAAACAACAAGGTTGGCAAAAATGTGCAGCTTTATCCCACTACTGTGAGTTTTGACAACATATTAACTGAAAACCTAGATTAAGGCCAACAGGTTTTGCTCTGTTTTTTCTTAAGAACTAAAAACAGTATTTACTAGTCTACTTGCCTGGTTCTATATGTGCCCCAGTGAGCACCCCTAATTATGAAATCACTCTTGGCACCAACACTTACAGCCAAGCAAGGGAGTCTGGTGGGTGCATAGATTAGAAGAACCTTGTGGTTGCCTTTTCTCAAGATGAATAACCTTTGCTTAGACCACAGGGATAAGCCAGCATCAGAAAAAAATCTGAGAGGAGAGGGAGCAGGGAGCTGGCGTACGGGTTTGTGGCCATGGATACAGGTAGAAGGAACCCTAGATCCTTTCTTCTTTTGCAGGGCACTTTTCATGTCTGTAATTTGGAAATATAATAGAGTATGTACGGTATATATATGCAGCTGTCTTTCTCTGCTAAGATTGGAAGCTCCTCAGAGGCAGGGCCTGCTCTGTTGCCGTTTCCTCTCCCCAAGGCCTGGCCTGGCACATGTAGTAGCTATTTGTTGGAAGAGTGTAGTTTCACATCTAACCTCTGCTCCTGCCTGGTAGCTGCCTTTTTTGTGAGCCATTTCTCTGTGTGTTTCCTCACCTGAAGAACACATGTCAACATGGACCTTGTGTTCATACCTCCGTCTGTCTCTGGACCCAGTTTGTTCATACAGCTGCATTGAAGCTAATAGCTTCAGCCAAGCATGATGTCTAGAACTGTGATCAGTCTCCAGGGGTGGCTTCACCAGTCCATAAAAGGACCATCATTTCCAGAGTCTGGATACTCTATTTCCATTAACTAATTATTATTTATTATTTTAGACTTAGAGTAATAATGTGCACACTGCTTTCTTGACAGGGTTTTTGTGAGGACCAAGTGAAATGATGTATATGAAATTACTTCAGAAACTATGCTTTGTACAGCCAAACAGTGATTATTATTGCTGGCCCAAATGTATCTTCCTGAGAAAACTTTTGAAGGAAGATGAAGACCAAGTATTACAGAATGTGTACGACTACCACTATACAGGAGAGGTCATTTCCCAAGTTAATTTTTCATGAAACACACACACACACATCTCCTTGGTCTCTCTCTGCCAGCTGTCTAACACGAGGCAATTAGCATTTGGGTATTGCACAAGCTATTGACCATTGAGTTATGAATCATGGATTTTAGTGCAGCCTTGCCCCTGCCTCACTGAGGTTATCATGGACAAGTCTTTGAAGTTCTCTGCCAAATGACAATATCTGTTTTATGAAGGTAAAATAAGACTTGACTATTAGAAACAAGAATATCGGTAGCCCTACAGACATATGAATTTGATCACATCCTCATATATTTTTCTTTCCAGATCCAATCCCTCCATTTACCTCAACTCCTCCCCATATGACATGGCCTCTACCCTGGGCACTCCCCTCTGCACATATTTTAGTATGTCTTGTATCCTTCTTAAAGGAAGTTCCCAATGCTGAACTCTTAATACTTTGTTGTATCTTGCATTTGGACACTACAGTTACTACTAAGATTTGAGTATTGTCGATTTGTATTTTCTCAGACTTGAACATATTATTTCCTGTCTCTTGATGCAGAAGGTTTAAGCTAAGTTCTGAAGTTGAAAGTAACTTCTCGTTTTCTTTTGTCTTCCAGTGACAGACATCACACCTCCAGTGCAATCCCTGTTCCAAAGAGACAGAGCTCCATATTTGGGGGTGCAGATGTAGGCTTCTCTGGGGGGATCCCTTCACCAGACAAAGGATACCGGAAACGGGCCAGCTCAGAGAATGAGAGACTCCAGTACAAAACTCCTCCCCCCAGTTACAACTCTGCACTAGTCCAGCCTGTGACCCCTGTGCCCTCCACGGGAGAATCTGACAGAAAGACAGCGTCTCTGTCTTCCTCCTTGGACACCTCCTTGGACCTCTCTAAAGAAAACAAGAAAAAAGGGGTAGATCTGGGCGACAGCTTAAATGGAGGCCACGTAAGTGTGAACACTAGCCAGGAGCAGGGACAAGCCCCCTCGGAGCCCCCAGCCACAATCAATGGCACCCTCCTGCCCGGTGAGCAGGCCAGCTCATCTGGCGCCCAGCTCCCCGGGGGCTTCCACCCAGTTCGGAAGCCGAGCTCTGCTGCACCGTGGAACAGGCAGAAGAGATCATCGGAATGGAAGCCACAGGCTTCACCTCAGGCGATCAGCTGGAAGCATTTAACTGCATCCCCGTGGACAGTGCTGTGGCAGTGGAGTGTGATGAACAAGTTCTGGGAGAATTTGAAGAGTTCTCCCGAAGGATCTATGCACTGAACGAAAACGTA
Organism: Aepyceros melampus; assembly: GCA_006408695.1. Classification (NCBI taxonomy): domain Eukaryota; kingdom Metazoa; phylum Chordata; class Mammalia; order Artiodactyla; family Bovidae; genus Aepyceros; species Aepyceros melampus. The sequence continues at coordinate 224,868 of SJXQ01002050.1, read as the reverse complement.
TCCAGTTTCCGCAGGCCACGCAGGAGTTCTGATAAGTGAAGCGAGCGGACAGATGATAGGACCAGGATGGAGTCTGCTTGAAATGAGGATAAAGCTGCACTGGTTACCCTTTGTAGTAATTATGACATAAAATGAATATTAATGGAGGATATTCCTCAGAAAAATAGACTTTGTGAATCAAGGAGGGACTCAGGATCATTGTGTATCAATGGGCCAAAGTTAGATTTTGCTTGCAAGATTTTGCTTTTCAGGCCTGACAATTGTTTTAAGGCAAAAGTCACTCTCTAGTTTGAGTCACCTTATAGGCATTTGTCTGCTTTTTTATTTACACTTATATGTTATCCTCAGAGGGAAGATGATAATATATAAATAATATAATGAACTCGCCTTTAGACTCTCATAGCGTTTGCCCTCACCATAGTTTATGAAACTTTTGGGAAAACTGAATATTCAGTAAAAGGTCTCCACCATTGACTGAAGGATCTTTGGCCATCCATTAGGTTGATGTGTAAGAAGCACAATGGTCTCCTATACAAAGGCCCATCGGCCTCTGCTCCCAGGCCCCACAGTCAGCCCAGCTGTTATGCCATTGGCACAGTAGATGCCTTGTGCATCCTGACCCCAGCGGACATCACATTCACTGGTTCTTTAATGCAGTTGCCATGACCTCCCACCTCTTTCAGTCAGCCATACCCTTGAAGCAGCCCTCAGATGATATGAAAAACCTCACCTCTGGAGGATCCCAGGGGACCCTCAGGGACCCTCCCCCCAGGTTTACTATAGTCAGACAGCTTCAAGTTCCCTCTGGGGGCCAAAGTTTTATGTGGGCAGATGCTGTTGTCAAAAACTGGGTGTGCTTTCTGGCAATGCACTCACCGTTTAGAAATCCCCATATGTAAATCCCATGTTAATTTATTAAATTTCAGCTGGAAAGGAGGCATTGTGTGTGATGAAATATATGTAGGGAGTCAGGCTGTCCAGTGTGCAAACTGCAAGGCAGTTGATGTAGTTGGATTCAGAGACTAGATGAGGCATAGAATACTATTGGTATGTGTGCAATTGCATAAATATTAAATTATGTTTCTGAAGTCCATTTTCATTCCTGGAGCTCAGATTTCATTTGCTGTTGCTGTATACTTTATATACCCAAGGACATCACCTCAGGGTTGCAAGCTCTTTAAGGAGATTTTATGCTTATATCCATGTATTATATAGAAGAATAAAAATTGAGTTTACTTCACTCAACCTGACTTTTTGCCCAGCTTTGAAATTCCTCTTGAACCTACATCTCCATATGTTACATCATGACAGGACTAGCCTGAGCAAAACCTGTGGCCGTATCTAAGCTAATGTTATTGACTTCATTTGAGTTTACATATTGTATATAGCAACACACCATCACAGGTGTACTCTGTAATAGCTCATTCGTCCTACATAACAACTTAACTCATAGGTTTCATAATCATTGTCATACTTCATCCAAGCATTCCTGGGCTCAATTTTAATATATAGCTACAATGTTAAATGGAATAGTTCATGTTGTTATTTTTTCATGTAAAGAACTCACAGAAGCATTGCATGACAGACAGACCCAACCTGCAAGCAATTAAAAGCTTTAACTTGATCTGAAGAAATCCATCTTATTTCTCATAGGTGGAACTACTCCAAACCTGGAGCAGAAGCCATCTGTAGGGTCATGGCTTCTTTGACAGTGTACTGTTGTTCATTTTAGAGTCAGTAAGGGTGGAGCTAGACATGGTCTGAGATGTACTGGGCTGTGGGTCCTCCAGTGAAGCAACATCTACCTCCCAAGCCCAAAAGAAAAGCTTTGAAGGACTGTGTTGTAGTGAACAATGAAAGGTGAATCACATGTGATTTGTGGTTCCTGAAATATGGGAGAGACCTTTAAACTCCATGCCAAACTCAAAGACAAGGTACATTTGATTTAGGCCCTGCAGCCAGACCATATATAGGAGCACCCATGTTTTACAGTGTTCATCTCAGATTCCACAAAACCAAGTAGAGCCTGGAGCTGGGGGATTTTGTCAGTCAGTCTCCCATTTATGGACTCCCTGACTCTCGGGTTCACAGCCTTTCACCCCCCGCAGCATGGAACCCCACCACTGAATGTGATCAGGTAGCCCAGAACTGATGGACAGTTACCTGCACATTTTCCTGGTCCACACTGTGTCCAGTGATGTTATGCCTCAAAACACCACTTGTAGATTTGGGTTTGTTTAGATTTTGGATTTTCATTGAGTTTGACGTCTGCAGTTTTTGCCATACTTGGATATATGTAAATCCTACAGCATTACATTCTCCAGGAATAAATCTCTGACATTTCCCAAGGCTGCAGAATTCATTTTGCCTCTGTTTAAAGTGGCCAAGGCCAAAATATGGGATAAAGTTATTATCTCCTACTAATCTTTGTAATTATTCTTGTAAACCACTAAAAAAAAACAAAATTGCTTTGAGAATATAAGTTGAAATGAAAACTCAGTCCTGTCCATTTCTGAACGGCTAAGGGCCCTTTCACTTTTCATGTAGCCGAGACACTTAACAGCCAGTTATCAGATGAATATTTGCTTGTGTTTTCTCTCTACTTCCCTTTACCCACTTCAAAAATTCCAGAGATTTTTTCCCCCAGAATATTAGTTTTGGAAGATTGTATCCAACTATATTTTTTTAGCAGTTCTAATGGTGCCCATTTATCCTGACCTAACTGGTTATTTAAATAATTTTTTAAACCACCACCAATAATAAATGGCATGTGAAACTGATCTGTTGGTAATTGGAAGAAAAGTCAGCATCTGTATTTATAAAATAAAATTGATTAGTATTTATTTTGAGAGTAAAAGTGTATGTATTTCCCTGTGATGTTTGAGTCCTGTCTTCTTCATTGTTTTGAATTTCATACTGAAGCGGAGTTAACTATGAAAACCTCATTCTTAAACAGTCTGCCAGCCATTCCACATTTACTGAGCTAGCCCCCCTTCCACTTTGAAAGGGACTGGACTAAACAAGTTTATATGAAAATTTAATCAACCTTGACCCCTGCCACAGTCTCCAGTTGGGAGTGAGGGGAAGGAAGGGTGGCATAGGTATATTAACAATTAAATACAATTCAGTTCAGTAAGTTTTGTGATGGAGAGATGTCTAGCCATGCTACAGAATTCAGAGGAAGTTATGACTCAAGGATTAAGAAAGGGTCATGAAGTTAATACAGATGAAAGATGTATGAGACTTCACATTACAGATGGAGGGAAGAGCATGGGCAGAGGCCCAGAGGCAGGGCAGGGCCGCAGGCATATTTGTAGAACTGCAAGGAGTTTGCTGTGCTTGGGCCCTGAACGGATGTGAGGAAAGGTAAGGGGAGAAATTGAATTGCAGGCCCCTGGAGGAAGGACTTAGGATAAAAGGTGAAGAGATTTGGATGACTGACCAGTAACCTTTCCCAGTCTTTAAAACAAGAATAACTTGTTTAGATGTGAATTATAACTAGCAGCCAAGTTGAAGCTGGACTTGAGATACGCTTCTTAATCTTCTGTACCATTTTGTTTCGGGGGGAAAAAAAAACTGTCTGAAAAAGAAGTTCATCCTTGTGTTCCTAGTGGTTTTGGGGTAAGGACTGAATAATGACCTGGGTTTTTACTATGTGGTACAAAGGGCAGCCAGCGTCTATTCTTTAAAAGCTAGATTCTGAATGCCCTAACTCAGCCACTTTGATGTTACGACCCTGGTCAAGTCACTGAACTAAGGACTCCTCAGTTCTCGATCTGTAAAGAATTGATGAGAACTCTGCCCTTGCCAGTATGTTTGTATAGGACCTACATCATCTGTGTCGGTTCCTTTTTGTCCTATAGGAGACCACCGCCTAGTGACAGAAAGATACCTGAGACCTGTTATCACCATTTCCTGTTCTGGCACTTGAGCCCGGCCACTTCTCTGAATCTGGCTCTTAATCTATCACGTGGGGATGATACCTCACGCCAGTCAGAATGGCCATCATCAAAAAGTCTGCAAATAATAAATGCTAGAGAGGGGGTGGAGAAAGGGGACCCTGCTACACTGTTGGTGGGGAGGTAAATTGGTACAGCCACTATGGAGAACAGTATGGAGGTTCCTTAAAAAACTAAAAACAGAGTTATAATAATGATCCACCAATCCCACTTCTGGACATTTATCTGAGAAGACCATAATTCAAAAAGAGTATGCACCCGGATGTTCATAGCAGCTCTATATACAATAGCCAAGACACACGGACACAACCTAAATGTCCATCGACAAGATGTGTGTATATGAATATTACTGTCATGAAAAATGGCATTTGCAGCAACATGAATGGACCTAGAGATTATCATACTAAGTGAAGTAAGTTAGACAAGTATCATATGATATCACTTATATGTAGAATCTAAAAAAAAGACACAAATGAGCTTATATCTGTGTTAGAGTCACAGATGGAGAAAACACAGTTGCCAGGGTGTATAGGAGTGGGGAGGGATAAATTGGGAGATTGGGATTGACATATACACACTACTTTGTGACCCCATGGGCTGTAGCCTGCCAAGCTCCTCTGTCCATGGGATTTACCAGGCAAGAATACTGGAGTAGGTTACCATTTCCTTCTCCAGCGGATCTTCCTGACCAAGGAATCAAACCCATGTCTCCTGTCTTCTACGTTGCAGGCAGATTGTCTACCCACCGAGCCATCAGGGAAGCCTATATAACTCATAAGGACCTATAGTATAGTGCAGGGAACTCTACTCAATAGCTCTGTAACGGCCCATCTGGGAAAATAAAGAATGGATGTATTAATAACATGCACGTTGCTGTGCGCCTGAAACTAATACGACATTGTAAATCAACTATTCCAATAAAAAAAATTTTTAAGTAAGGATGATACCCAACCTCTCCCCACCCCGCAACCTGGTACTGGATAGAGTGTAAGTGATCAGTATTTTTATGAAACACTTGATCTTTAAAAAGCACCACACATATAGGGAGGAATTAGTCATTCAGCAAGGATTTCTTGCAACATATACATCAGGCTTTGAAAGAGAGATCTCCATTCTGTACACATTTGAGAATGTATCCAGGCTGAAACTGCTCTTTTGAAAAACTAAGTGCTAAACAAATGTCAAGAGTTCCAAAGTGTTTCGGTGGGTGGCATGGACGGTGTTGAGATATGGTCTACAAACCTAATTAGCTTATTTTCATGGTTTTTTAACACCTGGCAGATGAGTTTATTTAAGCCACCTTATCCATACATATTCTGTCTCACGGCTTCTGGCTGCTTCACTGAACCCTGAACTGGTGCCCAGAGCTCTTAATTTCACTCAAAGCAGATAGAGGCTTTTTTTTTCCCCCTCTCAGCATATCTAATTATAGTTTTGTAGGTAGACAGCTCAGCCTTGTGGATTTTAAATGAATTAAAAAAAAGTCTATAAAATAATTCCACACTTTATTTTAGAGACTGGCAATTTCAGCAATCCAGAAAAAGAGTGGTCATGAATCTAGATAAAAAAAGACAGTCAGTTGAAGAAATGGTAATAGCTTTAGTCAGCCAAGCCCAGAACTACAAGGGGGAGAGTGGCAGGCTGTTATCCTTTTGGTTTTGTACAGAACACAAGTCTAATGAACTTCTTTCTCTTTAATCCCCATTAAAGTACAAGCAAACCACTCCAGTATTCTTGCTGTGAGAACCCCCTGAAAGTATAAAAAGACAAAACGATAGAACACTAAAAGATGAGCCCTCCAGGTTGGGAGGTATCCAGTATGCCACTGGGGAAAAGCGGAGGGCAATTATTAATAGCTCCAGAAAGAATGAAGTGGCTGGGCCAAAGTAGAAACGACGCCCAGTTGTGGAGGTGTCTGGTGGTGAAAGTAATATCTGACGCTGTAAAGAACAATATCGCATAGGAACCTGGGTGTTAGGTCCATGAATTAAGGTAAATTGGATGTAGTCAAGCAGGAAATGGCAAGAGTAAACATCTTAGGAATCAGGAAACTAAAATGGATGGGAATGGGCGAATTTAATTCGTAATGGCCATTATATCTACTACTGTGGGCAAGAATCCCATAGAAGAAATGGAGTAGCCCTCATAGTCAACAAGAGTCCAAAGTGCAGTACTTGAGTTTAGTCTCAAAAACAATAGAATGATCTCAGTTTGTTTCCAAGCAAACCATTCAACATCACAGTAATCCAAGTCTATGCCCCAACCACTGATGCCAAAGAAGCTGAAGTTGACCAGTTCTATAAAGACCTACAAGACCTTCTAGAACTAACACCAAAAAAAGATATCCTTTTCATTACAGGGGATTAGAATACCAACGGAGAAGGCAATGGCACCCCACTCCAGTACTCTTGCCTGGAAAATCCCATGGATGGAGGAGCCTGGTGGGCTGCCGTCTGTGGGGTCGCACAGAGTTGGACACGACTGAAGCAACTTAGCAGCAGAGAATACTGAAGCAGGAAGTCAAGAGGTACCTGGAGTAAAGGGAAAGTTTGATCTTGAAGTACAGAATGAAGCCAGGCAAAGGCTAACAGAATTTTGCTAAGAGAAAACACTGGTCATAGCAAACACCCTTTTCCAACAACACAAGATCACTCTATACATGGACATCACCAGATAGTCAATAGCAAAATCAGATTGATTATATTCTTTGCAGCCAAAGACAGAAAAGTTCTATACAGTCAGCAAAAACAAGACCTGGAGCTGACTATGGCTCAGATCATCAGCTCCTTATAGCAAAATTCATGCTTAAACTAAATAAAGTGGAGAAGACCACCAGCCCATTTTCAGGGATGACATAAATCAAATCCTTTATGATTATACAATGGAGGTGATGAACAAATTCAAGGGATTAGATCTGGTAAACAGTGCCTGAAGAACTATGGGCAGAGGTTCATAACACTGTACAGGAAGCAATGACCAAAGTCATCCCAAGAAAATGGGACTTCTTTGGTGGTCTAGTGGTTGGGACTCCACGCTCCCAATGCAGGGCATCCGGGTTCATTTCCTAGTCAGGGAACTAGATCCCATTTGCCACAACTAAAGATCTTGCAGGTTGTAACTAAGACTCGGTGCAGCAAAATAAAAAACAAATATTTAGAAAGAAAAGAAATGCAAGAAGGCAAAGTGGTTATTTGAGGAAGCTTTACAAATAACTGAGGAGAGAAGAGTAGCAAAAAGCAAGGGAGAAAAGGAAAGATACACTCAACTGAATGCAGAATTCCAGAGAATAGCAAGGAGAGATAAGAAGGCCTTCTTCAATGAACAATGCAAAGAAATAGAAAAAAAAAAAAACAACAGAATAGGAAAGACTAGAGATCTCTCTGAGAAAAGTGGATATATCAAAGAAACACTTCATCCAAGGATGGACGTGATAAAGAATCTAACAGAGGCAGAAGAGGTTAAGAAGAGGTGGCAAGAATATAAAGAACTATACAAAAAAAGTCTTAAAGACCAGGATAACCACAAAGGTGTGGTCACTCACCTAGAGCCAGACATCTTGGAGGGTGAAGTCAGGTGGGCCTTAGGAAGCATTACTACCAATAAAGCGAGTGGAGGTGATAGAATACCAGCCAAGCTATTTAAAATCCTAAAAGGTAATGCTGTTAAAGTGCTGCACGCAATATGTCAGCAAATTTGGAAAACCCAGCAGTGGCCACAGAACTGGAAAAGATCAGTTTTCATTCCAATTCCCAAGAAGGGCAGTGCCAAAGAATGTTCAGACTATCAGACAATTGTGCTCTCTTCTCATGCTAGTAAGGTTATGCTCAAAATCCTTCAAGCTAGGCATTAGCAGTACTTGAATTGAGAACTCCCAGATGTACAATCTGGGTTTAGAAAAGGCAGAGGAACCAGAAATCAATCAAATTTCCAACATTTATTGGATCAAAGAGAAAGCAAGGGAATTCCAGAAAAATATCTACTTCTGTTTTATTGACTACACTAAATCCTTTAGCTATTGGATCACAACGAACTGTGGAAAATCCTTAGAGAGATGGGAATACCAGACCATCTTACCTGTCTCTTGAGAAACCTGTATTTGGGTCAAGAAGCAAGAGTTAGAATCTTACATGGAACAATGGACTGGTTCAAAATTGGGAAAGGAATTCATCAAGGCTATATATTGTCACCCTGTTTGACTTATATGCAGAGTATATCATGTGAAGTGCCAGGCAGGATGAGTTACAAGCTGGAATCAAGATTGCAGGGAGAAATACCAACAATCTTAGATATGCAGATGATACTACTCTAATGGCAGAAAGTGAAGAGGAATTAAAGAGCCTCTTGATGAGGGTGAAAGAGGAGCGTGAAAAAGCTGGCTTAAAACTCAACATTCAGAAAACTAAGATCATGGCATCCAGTCCCATCACTTCACAGCAAATAGAAGGGGAAAAAGTGGAAGCAGTGACAGATTTTCTCTTCTTGGGCTCCAAAATCACTACAGATGGTGACCAAAGTCATGATTTTAGAAAATGCTTGCTCTTTGGAAGGTAAGCTATGACAAACCTAGACAGCATATTAAAAAGCAAAGACATCATTTTGCTGACAAAGCTCTGTATAGTCAAAGCTATGGTCTTGCCAAGAGTCATGTACGGATGTGAGAGTTGGACCTTAAAGAAGGCTGAATGCCAAAGAATTGATGCTTTTGAATTGTGCTGGAGAAGACTCTTGAGATTTCCCTTGGACAGCAAGGAGATCAAACTAGTCAACCCTAAAGGAAATCAACCCTAAATACTCACTGAAAAGACTGATGCTGAAGCTCCAATACTTTGGCCACCTGATGGAAACAGCTGACTCACTGGAAAAGACCCTGATGCTGGGAAAGATTGAGGGCAGAAGGAGAAAGGGCGACAGAGGATGAGATGGTTGGATGGCATCACTGACTCAAAGCACATGAGTTTGAGCAAACTCCAGGAGATGGTGAAGGACAGGGAAGACTGTGCTGCAGTCCACGGGGTCACAAAGTCAGACACAGCCTAGTACTGAACAAGAACAAAGTACCAGCACCAAATTAGAAAGGAATCAAGGTTGAAATAATGATCCAAAGGAAATAATGGATGACCAGGCTGTTAGAAGCAGATACCAACAGGCCGGAAGAAAGCAGTCTGGGCATCTTGAGTGAGAAGCCCTCAGCCCCACAGAACAGCCAGTCAGGAACTCAGACCCCACCCCCGCCGCTCACTGGTTGTGTGACCCAGGCAAGGCGCTTGACTTCTTAGCCCATGCGCTCCTCTGAAAGTGAAGTCAGCCCCTTACTCAGGTTTTCCCATGGGCCTAGACTCCTTTTGTCACAGAAGCAAACTAGCATTTATTCTTCAAAACCCAACTGCCTTGTGGTCCAGAGCATGGCAGGAAAGAAGAGGACCCTCACCTGTCACTCTCTGCCTATCGTGAAGAGCTTGGGGCTCAATCATGTCACACAGCCTGCTTCTACTCAAGATCTCGACACAATGGATTTAAAATACACCACGAAAATGAACAAAACAGCTTAAAAAATTCAACTTGAATGGCTTGTACTGTTCCTTCAGATAGCACTCAAGTCACCAGAAAAAGGATGAATTCTCTTAAGTTTGATGGAAAAACACATAAAATATTTTAAGAGAGTAAATTATTCGCCTTGGACTGCAAGGAGATCCAACCAGTCCATTCTAAAGATCAGTCCTGGGTGTTCTTTGGAAGGACTGATGCTAAAGCTGAAACTCCAGTACTTTGGCCACCTGATGCGAAGAGTTGACTCATTGGAAAAGACTCTGATGCTGGGAGGGATTCGGGGCAGGAGGAGAAGGGGACGACAGAGGATAAGATGGCTGGATGGCATCACCGACTCGATGGACATGAGTTTGGGTGAACTCCGGAAGTTGGTGATGGACAGGGAGGTCTGGTGTGCTGCAGTTCCTGGGGTTGCAAAGAGTCGGACATGACTGAGCAACTGAACTGAACTGAAATTTTTCACAAACGTGAATATAAATTGATACTTTAAGGGACAAACTTTTCCTCAAAAATTACTTGCAAAAAAAGTTTTTAATTCACTCGGAGGGAATAGCTTACCTCAAAGAAACTGGAATCACTGTGTCTTGCTCTTGGGATGTTACTGTGTTGTGAGGCACCCCCGGGCTACTTTACATACTGGTGGTCTATGAGCTTTTGCTCATGCAAACTGAGTGAAAGGCTATAGACAAGCTGTCTCCAAGTTTGCTGATCTCAGAGCCAGACCCTTTGCTCTCAAAAATCTGCCAGCTGCCTTGATTTTTCTGCCCCGGGCCCAAGCAGGGGCAGACAGGGTGCCCTGCAATTGCTGGGGGATGGCAGGTGCTTATTGGCCTTTTGAAGGAGGTTCCTGAGGTTTATGGGTGAGAAGGTACTATAGTCAAAGCTATGGCTTTTCCAGTAGTCATGTACAGATATAAGAGTTGGACCATAAAGAAGGCTGAGCATCAGAAAGTTGATGCTTTCGAATTGTGGTGCTGGAGAAGACTCTTGAGGGTTCCTTGGACTGCAAGGAAATCAAACCAGTGAATCCTAAAGGAAATCAACCCTAAATATTCACTGGAAGGACTGATGCTGAAGCTCCAATACTTTGGCCACCTGAAGCGAAGGGCTGACTCACTGGAAAAGACCCTGATGCTGGGAAAGATCGAGGGCAACAGGAGAAGCAGGTGGCACAGGATGAGAAGGTTAGATAGCATCACAGACTCAATGGACATGAATGTGAGCAAACTCTGGGGGATGATGATAGACAGGGAAGCCTGATGTGCTGCAGTCCACGGGGTGGCAAAGAGTAGGACATGACTTAGTGACTGAAAAACAATCACTGGCTGGCTGCCAGGGGTGGCCACGGCTGGGGTTCCACCTGGAGGTAATCACTGCCTCCCTGACTCCCTTCAGTCACCTTCTTGCCCTGCAACCCATTTTCCATACTGAAGCCCAGTGACCTGCCTTACACACAGCTCTAACCCTCTAGGAACTGCTAAATACAGGGGAAAAAAATCAAATACTTACTTACCAGTTAATCAAATCACTGATGAAGGAAGTTTCTCTTATCAGAAATATTCCAAGTAAAATAAGATTCAAGAGGGATAATAAAATTAGACCATCAATACTTTGCAATTCTAAAGAATCCAATGTATCTAAGATAAGTATCACAAAAAGAGAAAACTAGACATTTTATGCTGCCTAATGAAAGGACACAACACCCATGATGAATTCTTGGCAAAAATCCAACCCTAAGTATAATCAAACTTCTATCTGTGGTGTCAAATACAGCAGACGCTGGCCACTTACAGCTATTTAGTTGAAAAGTGGCTCATTCAAATTGAGATGTGCTAAGAGTAAGAAACACACTGAATTTCAGAGACAGTACAAAAATATAATGTAAATTCATATTAAGAAATTTTTATTGCTTCTGTGGAGTGATATTTTGGATATATTAAGTAAAATATAATTAATTTTATTTGTTTTACTTCTTAACATGTGACTACTATAAAATTTTAAATTGCATATGTGACTTGCATTTGTGGCTCATGATATATCACTACTGGTCAGAACAGCTCTGGATCTAACTACTAGCTTACAGGAAAATCAGAGGGCAAGTGAGTATGTTAACACCTGGAAGATGCAATCAGCAAAATCTGGACAGTGGAAAACTCTATAGGACAAAGAACTTGGTTTCCTCAATAAGCATATGGCAAGAAAAGAAAAAAATAAAAAACCCGAAGGAGGGGAAGCTTCTTAAAAAGAGACACAAGAGACATATCAATCTCATTATGGACCTTCTTTGGTTCCTATAAACTAAACAGCCTGAAAATAAACTAAGGAAAAATCAAAATGTAAACACTAAGTATTTGATTGTATTAAGGATTTGCGGGGGGGGGGGGGGGGGGGGGGGGATA
>SJXQ01002050.1:197562-212827 GCA_006408695.1 Aepyceros melampus | reverse complement strand
GTGGGGGAGGGGGGGGGGGGGGGGGTGGGAGTCTGATAATAGTAAAAAAACAAAACAGTTTTTTGAAAAGTTTGTACCTCTTAGAGATGTATAATGAAACATTTACAGATGAGATGCATTTGTCCAGGACTAGGATGAGGTATGCACCCCACTCCAGTACTCTTGCCTGGAAAATCTCATAGACAGAGGAGCTTGGTAGGCTGCAGTCCATGGGGTTGCGAAGACTCGGACACAACTGACCGACTTTATTTTCACTTTTCACGTTCATGCATTGGAGAAGGAAATGGCAACCCACTCCAGTGTTCTTGCCTGGAGAATCCCGGGAACGGCGGAGCCTGGTGGGCTGCCGTCTCTGGGGTGGCACAGAGTCGGACACGACTGAAGCGACTTAGCAGCAGCAGCAGCAGGGTGAGGTATGTGGTAGAATACCAGTTGGAGTACCGAGGAAACAAGATTGTCCGTGGGTGATGAGTGATGGGCAACTGGGGGTCTGTGACTCACTCTGGTGCCTCTAACCCACACCCTGTCCTACAGCCATGCGGACGCTTGGCATTCCCAGAACACCCCTGAATGCCTCAGGCCCATAGCCCATACGGTGTCTTACCTAACCCACAGCACAACAGCAAGCCACTGTTCCTCCTGTAAGCCAGAGTTCAGCCATTCTCCTTTGCTCTCTGAAGTCTTTCCCGTCATCCCCCAGCCTCCACCCCCACGTCCACCCTGAAACAGGGAGGCCTCCCACTTTTGGGGTCCTCCCCACCACCCGTGTATGCTCCTACAGCCACCCTTTCATTTTCTCAAGGGTCTGATTCCCTCTCTGCCACCTTCAGCAGGCTGTGAGCTCCCAGAGGGTGGCCACCCTGTTGAGAGGCACAGCTAGTCCTTGGGAAAGTCTGCAGGATCAGTGTGCTGAATGCCCATTTTATAGATGAAGCGGTTGAGGCCCAGAGAAGTCAGTGTCATAGCCAAGTTCCTAGAGCTAAAATGTGACAAGAGCTAGGACTTGAAACCAGAACCTGTGAGTCCTTTCTCTACATTCCGTCTGAGCGGCAGCCACAGTTCCATGCGGCATTCATTCCTTTAGCATTGATTGGGCGCCCCCTATTGGTCAGCACTGGCTGAACAAATCATGGGGCAGTGCTGTGAAGGAAACCCACAGGCCACCAATGGTGGGAGTCTGACATGGGGGAGCCTGGGAGCTGGGGCAAGTCTCCTTGCGGAAGTGAGATTTAAACAGATCTGACCTAAATAAAATCCCTTATGACTGTACAGTGGAAGTGAGAAACAGATCTAAGGGACTAGATCTGATAGACAGAGTGCCTGATGAACTATGGATGGAGGTTCGTGACACTGTACAGGAGACAGGAATCAAGACCATCCCCAAGAAAAAGAAATGCAGAAAAGCAAAATGGCTGTCTAGGAGGCCTTACAAATAGCTGTGAAAAGAAGGGAAGCGAAAAGCAAAGGAGAAAAGGAAAGATATTTGAATGCAGAGTTCCATAGAATAGCAAGGAAAGATAAGAAAGCCTTCCTCAGCAATCAATGCAAAGAAATAGAGAAAAACAACAGAATGGGAAAGACCAGAGATCTCTTCAAGAAAATTAGAGATACCAAGGGAACACTTCATGCAAAGATGGGCTCGATAAAGGACAGAAATGGTATGGACCTAACAGAAGCAGAAGATATTAAGAAGAGGTGGCAAGAATACACAGAAGAACTATACAAAAAAGAGCTTCATGATCCAGATAATTATGATGGTGTGATCACTCACCTAAAGCCAGACATCCTGGAATGTGAAGTCAAGTGGGCCTTACAAAGCATCACTACGAACAAAGCTAGTGGAGGTGGTGGAATTCCAGTGGAGCTGTTTCAAATCCTGAAAGATGACACTGTGAAAAGTGCTGCACTCAATATGCAGGCAAATTTGGAAAACTCAGCAGTGGCCACAGGACTGGAAAAGGTCAGTTTTCATTCCAATCCCAAAGAAAGGCAATGCCAAAGAATGCTCAAACTACCGCACAATTGCACTCATCTCACATGCTAGTAAAGTAATGCTTAAAATTCTCCAAGCCAGGTTCAGCAATACATGAACCATGAACTTCCAGGTGTTCAAGCTGGTTTTAGAAAAGGCAGAGGAACCAGAGATCAAATTGCCAACATCTGCTGGATCATAGAAAAAGCAAGAGAGTTCCAGAAAAAACATCTATTTCTTCTTTATTAAGTATGCCAAAGCCTTTGACTGTGTGGATCACAATAAACTGTGGAAAATTCTGAAAGAGATGGGAATACCAGACCACCTGACCTGCCTCTTGAGAAACCTGTCAGGAAGCAACAGTTAGAACTGGACATGGAACAACAGACTGGTTCCAAAGAGGAAAAGGAGTACATCAAGTCTGTACATTGTCACCCTGCTTATTTAACTTATATGCAGAGTACATCATGAGAAACGCTGGGCTGGAAGAAGCACAAGCTGGAATCAAGATTGCCGGGAGAAATATCAATAACCTCAGATATGCAGATGACACCACCCTTATGGCAGAAAGTGAAGAACTAAAGAGCCTCTTGATGAAAGTGAAAGAGGAGAGTGCAAAAAGTTGGCTTAAAGCTCAACATTCAGAAAACAAAGATCATGGCATCTGGTCCCATCACTTCATGGCAAATAGATGGGGAAACAGTGGAAACAGTGGCTGACTTTATTTTGGGGGGTTCCAAAATCACAGTAGATGGTGATTGCAGCCATGAAATTAAAAGACACTTACTCCTTGGAAGGAAGGTTATGACCAACCTCGACAGCATATTGAAAAGCAGAGACATTACTTTGCCAACAAAGTTCCATCTAGTCAAGGCTATGGTTTTTTCAGTGGTCACGCATGGATGTGAGAGTTGGACTATAAAGAAAGCTGAGTGCTGAAGAATTGATGCTTTTGAACTGTGTTGTTGGAGAAGACTCTTGAGAGTCTCTTGGACTGCAAGGAGATCCAACCAGTCCATCCTAAAGGAGATCTGTCCTGGGTGTTCATTGGAAGGACTGATGTTGAAGCTGAAACTCCAATACTTTGGCCACCTGATGCAAACAGCTGACTCATTTGAAAATACCTGATGCTGGGAAAGATTGAGGGCAGGAGGAGAAGGGGACGACAGAGGATGAGATTGTTGGATGGCATCACAGAATCGATAGACATGGGTTTGGGTGGACTCTGGGAGTTGGTGATGGACAGGGAGGCCTGGCATACAGTTCATGGGGTCACAGAGTCAGACACGACTGAGCAACTGAACTGAACTGAAGCTACAGAGAGGCCATTCCTGGCCAAGAGCACCGCATATGCAAAGCTTTGAGGTTGATACATGTAAGGTACATGTGGAGGGCTTGCAGGTGACCAGTAGGGCCAGATCAAGAGTGACAAGCCATGAGGCTGGATAGTGGCAAACTAGATCCATAGACAACACCTCCAACCCTACCAGGCTTGTTCTCTTTCAATTATATTTTGCATTGTTGTGTTGATGATCTTTGAAAAAAATAGTCTTAAGTACATCCTGACACCTCTGGCCTGGCCCCCTTAGGACTCAGCTTTAGTGCTGGCCCCTGCATTTGTGTGCACCAACCCACTGGCACAAGGAATTCTACTTTGGGCAGCAGTTTCTAATGTATGTTAACAGCCCAGATGTACAGAAATGTAATTTTATTTTCCCATAAATCTTTCAGCTAAGCTCATGAATGCTCTTTTCAGCTAATGGCAGAAGACTTTTGATCTTGCCATTTCAACGCAACTCGACCATTTCTGGATAACATATCTTCTTTGGGTTAAGTGTTCAAATCCCCAGATTCTCCCTCACCTATCCTTCACCCAAATGGCTCCAGGGCTTTTGACAAGCTATTGCAAACTACCCACAGTCAGGTTTGGATGTTGGCTGCTGGCCTCTGTGGTTCTAATCTCTGGATCCTCACATCTAGGTCATCCTTCCCTCTCCTCGGACCCTCTAAGCCATCCTCAGCTCTTGTGGAGACTCAGGCTACCTGGTCCACCTTCTCTCCACCCTGTGAGGCTGTCCTCAGGGTGTCCAGCCTGGACTTCTCCCCTCTGCTAGTTGGCAGCCTGGCACCCTGAGGAGCACGGAGCTCTATGAAAGCTTGCCTCAGTCGACCCAGAAGACCGTGAGCAGTTGGGTCCCTTGTATGTGACTGGCCCAAATCTATCTCCTGTTTAGAGCCCAAATGGGGCTGGAGACAGGGGAGGAAGGGCCCCCTCAGGCTCCACCAATTTTTTTGCAATCTAGCTTCACCCCTTCCAAATAACGCCCTGCAGCTCTCCCTTTTATTCAGAGGTGGGAAAACACCCCCTTCATCACCACCTGTATGCATTCTCCTCTCCTCCATGGCAATTTTTTTTTAATGGCTGTACACTCAATGTTCCCCAGGCTCTGTCTAATCAGACAAAATTTTTCTTACTCCATAAAGTCTGCCCTTGCAATGAAAGCCTGGCTTTTGAGACATTCAGCCCTTCAATTCCCTTTCTTGTTCTGGAGTCTATCCACTCTGCCCTGGAGGTGGTAAATCCCTCTGCTCTCTCATAGTTCTCTTGCTGAGCAAGCCGGCACACTCCTGCCCTTCCTCCATGGCCTTCCTTCTTGGTGAATGAACTAACAAAAGGCACTACAGGAACAGCAGAGTCCAAACCTAACACAGCCAGCTGCTACCTGGATCCACTGGTCCTTCACGAACATCCACGGCTGAGGTTCTGCTCCAAGCGGTCAGGAGGAGTTGGCCCTGATGTGCACACCTGCATCAAAGGTGTTCCTGTGCAAGGCTCTCACTGAGCACCAGGCTGCAGTTTTAAACTACAAAGGGAGGCAATAAAACATTTTGCTTATGTGTTTGTTTCCCTTGAACAAGGAATAGTAGTTGAGAGCTAGAGCTAGATTAAAGGTAGAGGCTGACATTCTTAAAAAATTATCAGTGTTGAAACTACTGAAGCCCATGTGCCTACGGCCTCTGCTTTGCAGCAAGAAAGACTTCTCTCACAAAGAGAAGCCCAAGCATCGCAAGAAGAGTAGCCCCTGCTCACTGCAACTAGAGAACATGAAACAAAGACCCAATGCAACCAGAAATAAGTAAATAATAATGAAAATTATCAGTTGGTCCACCACAACTCTATCACCCTGCCTGGATCAATGCAAAGAAAAATGAGTCCAACACCAAAATAAAACTGGTTATTTCATGGAGGAGGGACTTAGAGTCAATTTTTATTTCCTTTTTTAAACTTAAAAAAAAAATGATCAGTGATGTTTATAAAAATAAGCGATTCATTACTTTAAAAAATTCTGAAAGTTGGAACAAGAAGATGCACTTAGAGTTTATTTATTCCCTCTTACAACAATATTTAGTGAGCACTAAGTATATGCTGGGAGCTGCACCAGGGGGATAGCAGTAAGCACAGTGCCTGCTCCCAGCTGCACAGGGCCTAGTGGGAGAGGCAGGCAGCAGAGAACACACACATGAATGAGAAAATGCCACAGCGATGGGCACAGCACAGCAACACAATACTCAAAAGTATTAGCAAGGTCTTGATGAATACGTCCATGTATTCCTGATGATGCACACCCATGTTCGTGGCACCATTCTCAATAGCCAAAGGTAGAAACAACCCAAGTGTCTATCAGCAGATGAATGGAAAAACAAAATGTGGTCTATGCATCCAACAGAACATCATTCAGCCTTAAAAAAAAGAAAGGAAATACTGTCACATGCTACCCACAGACGAACCTAGAGGACATAATGTTAAATGAAATAAGCCAGTCACTGAACGACAAATACTGTATGATTCCATCACAGGAGGTTCCTTAGAGGAGTCAAATTCATAGAGACAGAAAGAATGATGGTTACCAGGGGCTGGGGGACAGGGGGAAGAGGGGGTGACTGTTTAATGGATACACTGTTTCAGTTTTGCAAGATGAAGAGTTCTGGAGATTGAACAACAGTGTGAATGTATTAACACTACTGAATTGTACACTCAGAAATCGTTAAGATGGTACATTTCATGCTATGTGTATTTCACTACAATTAAGAAAAAACACCAGTGCCCAGGTGTGATCAATGCTGCTGACATGGACAGAGACTGGGCAGGAAATGATGAGGGGCAGGGCCCTCAGGGAGGAGGGTAACTGAGTGTGCAGGTGAGAGAGCTGGTGAGGGCAGAGTGGTCTAAGTGGAGGTGTCTGGGGATGATCCAGAGGGACTGAGGGTTAGAGTGACCTGGAGAGCAGGGGTGCACAGACCATGCCATGGGGGTCCCCAACAGTCATGGCAAGACATGCACCCAAAGGCAAGGGAAGGTTCTGGAGGGCTTAGTCACAGAAACATTTATGAAGATCACTCTTCTTGCCAGATGGATGGGTTAGGGGGCAAGAATGGGGCCAGGAAGACACTTAGGAGGCACCCACGGGAGCCCAGACTAGGGGGGAGGGGGTGCTCTGCACTCAGATGGTGGCAGCATGACAGAGAAGACAAATTTGGAGAGATGTGGGTGATGGAATGAAAAGGACCAGCTGGTGGACTGGCCATGGAGAATGATCCTCAAATTCCCTCTAGAATCTATTAAAACCTGACCTCTGCAGCCTCCATGATTTCAGAATTCTTCAGTGTGTGATCTTGTTTGATTCTTGTACATCCATGGGTGTGCAGAGTGGATTAAGAAAGAGGATTCAGAGGGCTAACAGACAGGCGTCTTTTCTCAGGTCTCCTAGTGTCTGATGCCCCAGCCCAGCCACCAAAGCTGTCTCAGGGTGAACACCCCACACCCTAACAGGTCAGAAGCTGCTCCTTTGATCTCTTTCTCCTACAACATAACAAGCAGCATCATAGCCAAACACTCAAAGGTTATGCTCTGAGTCATACAAATTATCTCTATAGCTTTTGTGTTATCTGTTACCTTCCTACTTATGATCAGAGCAGGAAAGTAGGTTGGTCTGGCCTCTTCTGCTTACCACAGAGCTATGGTATTTAGAATTTTGCGTTTATCCAGGAAGCTATAAATAAATAGATTTTTATTTTTAAATTTCTGGTTGCTCATTAATTCTTATAAATATCTTCTCATTCCCCAAATTAGAGCTCCAATTCTTTACACAGTAACCCTATTCTTCTTCCTCAAGCTCCCAAAAAGACAGGCAATGGCTTAGCAGTGAGCTACTTGATTTTTTTTTTAAAGAGTATGTTTTAGCACATCTGAGCTCTTAGACTAGAGAGATGATTCTGGCCCTAAGTCACAGCAAAACACCTGCAGAGGCCAGGTGGGGAATGCAATGAGCAAAGTGGTTTAGGTGTCTTAAGATAAATTCTTTCAACACAGAGTCTCCTGCACATTATGCTCTCCATCATTTTCCCTTAAATATAGGGCCCTCTTGATCTTTCTTTCACATTTCCATTTTAGAGAGAGAAGTTTTAGAATAATCCACTTCCTATCTACATGAAAAAGAATTCAGAATAATGATAGTAAAGATGAGCCAAGATCTCAGAAAAAAGAATGGAGGCACAGACCAAGAAGATTGAAAGAACAAGCAAACAGATGAACAATACAATAACTGGAATGAAAAATACACTATAAGGAATCAATAGGATAAATGAGGCAGAACAGATAAGTGAGAAGACAGAATGATGGAAATCACTGCCATGGAACAAAGAATGAAAAGAAATGAGGACCGTCTCGGAGACCTCTGAAATAATATTAAACACAGCAACATGCACATTATAGGGGTCCTGGAAGTAGAAGAGAGAGAGAAAGGATCTGAGAAAATATCTGACAAAATAACATCTGAAAACTACCCTAACAGGGGAAAGGAAATAGTCACCCAAGTCCAGGAAACACAGAGAACCCAGCCAGGATAAACCCAAGGGGGAATATGCCAAGACATATAGTAATCAAATTGACAAAAATTAAAGATAAAAAATATTGAAAGCGACAAGGGAAAAGCAACATTTAACATACAAGGGAATCCTCCTTATATATATATATATAAGGTATATAAGCTGGTTTTTCAGCAGGAACTCTGCAGGCCAGGAGGGATTGACAGGAAATATTGAAAGTGAGGAAAGTGAGAAACTTTCAACCAAGAATACTTTACCCAGCCAAGCTCTCACTCAGATTTGACAGAGAAATAAAAAGCTTTAGAGTCAAGCAAAAGCTAAAAGAATTCAGCACCACTAAACCAGTTTTCAACAAATGCTAAAGAAACTTCTCAAGGTGGAAAAGGCCACAAATTAGATACAGGAAAATTATGGATGAGAAAGCTCACTAATAAAAGCAAACAAAAAGGTAGGAAATCATCCACACAGAAACATGATCTCAAAACCCAGCAAACATGAGGAGAGTACCAATGCAGGATATTGGAAATGCATTTGAAGTTGAAAGACTAACAAGTTAAAGCAATCCTTTTTATACATATACTGCTATATCAAAACCTTATGGTAACTGCAAAATGAAAATCTACAATAGATTTTGTTACTGTTCAGTCACCAAGTCATGTCCAACTCTTTGCAACCCCATTAACTGCAGCATGCCAGGCTGCCTTGTCCTTCACTATCTTCCAGAGTTTGCTCAAACTCATGTCCATGGAGATTGATTGTGATGCCATCCAACCATAGACACACACACACACACACAAAAGGAAAAGGAATCCAAACAAAGAACTAAAGTTAGTTGTCAAATCACAAGTAAACAAAGAAGGAAGAAAAAACAGGCCTACAAGATCAAATCCAAACCAATTTTAAAAATGGCTATAAAAACATACATATTAATAATTACCTTAAACATAAATGGAATAAATGCTCCAAACAAAAGGCATAGATTGGCTGAATGGATACAAAAACAAGACCCATAAATATGCTGTCTACAAGAGACCCACTTCAGATCTAGGGACACATACAGACTGAAAATGAGAGGATGGAGAAAGCTATTCCATAAAGTGGGATTATTTTAGAGAAGATAGCTGTCAAGTACACAGGCTGGGCAGATAGATGCCCTTGGCCTGGCCTTGCGTATCCAGTCAATTCTTGTTACTCCCAGTCTTTTTGTTCTGGGAAGTCAGCATGATCCCAGCGACAATGGACCACTCCGAAGGGAGGGAATACAGGGTTAGGTCCCTATAGGCCTCTGGTCACAACATTTCCATCACCCAGTCAATATGTAACCTTGGTTTATGTTTCCTGTTGAAACATGCTGCATGTAACACACACTGGAGCATGAACACTGAACTCAGGGCGATAGCACTGTGGCTCATGCCTGAAGGAAACTGCTTTATATTGTCTGCCAGATCCATCACGCCTTCCTGTGATCAGGATCCCAAGACAGCACGCAGCATCACTCATGAGGGCCATAGTAAGCAGCTAAGTCACCAACAAAAAAGCACAAAGATACGAGGACACTGCACTAGACAGACAGCAAAAAGGCCACTTGCTCACAGCAGGAGCTGGACCGGGAAGGCAGAATGTCACCTGGTTCCCCTTCAGCTGGAGGACATGCTCGTCAGGTGAGCCACATGTCCCACTGCCCTGTGCATACCCACAAACAACCACAAAATCTCCAGGAGACTGGTTTCTGGGCTCACGGATGCATGTCCGCTAGCAGCAGCACTGCATACACCAGTGAAGAGTGAGGGTCAACTGTCCCAAGGTGAACCCAAAGGCCAGTGAGGGCTGAGGTTTTTTCCTTCTTTACCTTTCTGAGATACAATTCACACACCAAAAAATTTACACTTGGTAAGCAGACAGCTTTATGGGGTTTATCTTTCCTTGTTTTTAAACTCTCCCTTCACTGAAATATAAGTTCTAGCAAAGTGGGGATTTCACTCATCTTGATTGTCTTCAATCCACTGCCTGAAACAGCGCCTAGGCACAGCTGTGCTTGTTAAATGCATGCATGATTAAGTAAGGGAGCCATACGGTGTGGTCACCTGAGTTCCAGCTTCTCATCTGCAGTCATTTCTTCTCCTGTGCACGCCCCCAACTCCCTGAGGTCTGTCCCAGTGCTGGGCACATAGTAGGACTCTCAAATACTATTTAATGAGCTAATACTGAAAACAACTATAATATTTACTCACCATAGGTGAATGACTAACAAGTACTTTCTGAACGTGATTCTGTGAGAATAGGATCTGGAACTCTGATAAAGGCAAAAAATTCAAGATTCCAGTATTTTTCAATCCCTTCCCCTGCAGATCACAGCAGCAAAAAACATTCCAAGTCATGCATGATTCTTTCTAGCAGTCGTGCTTGCTCCCGCATAACATGTCTCAGTAAGATAATGTCCCATTCTGTTTTATTGACAAAGAAGCTAAACTTGGGGCACAGAAAGGTCTCCTCCCCAGAAAGGCCTCACAAATTCATAAGCAGAAAAGACAACATCCAACTGGATTTTTTAAAAAACGTGCTCCAAAAACAAATTTAGGAGACACATACTATGGCACATAAAATAGAATGGTGACATAAAATAGAAACAGAAGGACCAAAAAATACACATTGAAAGCAAGAGAATGCACAAAACCACATTCCAGAAAGTCTGACTCATTGGCTGAAGGTGCTCAGAAATTTGGCCCTAAGGTGTCTTGAAACCATTGGAAGGAGGAAGGAGTGATCGGCTCTTGGATTCACCTCATTCATTAATTTAGAAAATAAAAAGACTGTCCCCCTCCCCCAAAAACCCTCTACTTTGCCAGCACAGAAACAATTATCTGTTCTCTAAACGGTCCTCTGGCACCCCAGAAGATGCCCAACCTCTCCCAACTTCAGACCAGGCCCCCTCTGCCAGCACTGGCTGGGTTCATGCAGCCCAGAGGGCTGAGAAACAGAAGCCTATTAAAAATGTCATTCCAATTATTTCCCATCCCTCTAAGGTTGTTTATAGGAAACAGTATTGAATTTAATAGTATTTTAAATGCCAGGCTCAGAGGGTGAAAGGTTAAAAGTGAAAACATGTTAATACGCTAATGCAAAGGAGACCACTAAATTATGTAGGAAGGGCCCATCGGCAACCCCCCCTCAACACACACACGGAGCTTCACTGAACTTTTAACACAAACAGGGCATCAAGCACAAAGGCAGTGACATTGAGAATACTTGTGTAGTCATAACAAAACCAAAGCTATTCCACATGCTGTGATCTATTAGGGGCACATGACTCTGAGCTCTCAGTTGCAACTAGACCAAGGATGTCAGAGAAAACAGCTGCCTCCAGCAAAGTGTAGTGGACTTGGACTCCAGTTCCAGTTCTGATTTTTTAGCGGGGGAGGAGGGAGCGCATCTGTGTGACCTCAGGCAAGGTATTTCACCTCTCTGGACCCCAGCCTTCTCATCCACGAACAGCAACAACAATAATGGTGGTGAGTGTTATCAAGGGCTTACTCAGTGCCAGGCACAATTCCAAGTGCTTTACAGAAATTATCTCATGTAATTCTCACAACAATTCTATGAGGCACACACTCATTTCCATTTTACAAATAAACATAGAAAGAATCAGGCCAACTGAGGTGGTCAGAATGGATGTTCTCAAAGGTACCTTCAACTTCAAAAGGCTATCACTCCTGGTTCCACTACTGTCAGCGCCAAAAACACAGCCTTATGCCAGAGCTTGATAAGAGGTCTTCTCACAAGTTTAAAATATATTAAAGCTTCTGTCTCTTGTAAAGATGAGGTCCAAGAGTTATCTAACAGCAAGAAAACAAGGCCTCTAAAATTAACCTGCCAGCCTCAGACATTGGGCACACCACACCTGAGCTTCCCAATGCCCCAGTCTGCTCTCTCACTGCAAGCCAATATCTGGGCACCAAAGATAAAAGAGATGTGAAGGCAATCTCATGGGTTTCATTGTAGGTAGTATTTAACCTTTGGTTTGGTTTATGGTTTAATTCTTGACTATATCCATGCCCTGATCCTTGGAAGGGGCTGTGTTGGAAAACCAGCCTCCAAGGACAAGAGAGGGGAGGAGGCCCATGTTCACAGGCAGCCCTATTCCAAACCACTCTGCCCAATAAACCCTGCCTCTCCCACCTCGGGGCTGAAACGCAGAGTCCAGGCAACCCACCTGTAACCCCCAGGGCTGACAGGAGGGAGGCCCACACCTTCCTCCTCAGGAACACAGGTTAGAGCCAAGGGACCTGCCCACCTCTCCCAGCCCAGCACTTAGGAAGTCAAATGGCCTCCACTCAGAATTTCCTGGATAGAAAAATGTCAGTCAGATAGAAGAACATTGAAAGTCATGCTCAATTGGTGAGGAAGGGTTTTTGTTTTTTAAATAAAAGAATCTTTTAGCCTTCTGTCCTGGAGTTTTCCTCATGAGTCCAGCTGATCTACACACACCTTTTTATGGCCAGGCTTGATGGACATGGTTTACAGCCTCTGTGTCACTCAATAAAAGGCAGATACAGCTGAGACACAGATACTTTCCACGCCTGTTGTCTGAAATTCTCCCCCTGGGTGAGCAGGCCTGGCAGGGAGGGCTGAGGACCTGCAGCCAGGGGTTCTGACAGCACCTTCTGTGCAGCTTTTAGCAACGCCTGGAAATTGTTTTCTCACCTGAAAAACCGCCTTGATATAAGAACGAGGCAAAGCTACTCAAACACACAACACCGATTCTCTCCAAGCTCGCGTTCACCATGCTGAGAAGACTATTAACCACAACTGCAGTTTTATGTTGGATTACGAAACGACAGTGTATATTTATGGGGGAAATCCATAATTGGAGTAACCATAATAAAATGATAGTAATTGCTTTAGCACACTGATTGGTTCCAAGGTCTAAACTTTATATTGAGATCAAGAGAAATTTAGAAAGAGTTATAGAGCTTTAAAAACCTTTGAAATGAAGCTAAAAAAAAAAAAAGGGGGGGGGGCTTTCCTGGTGGCTCAGTGATAAAGAATCTGCCTGCCAATGTAAGACACACAGATTCGACCCCTGGTCCAGAAAGATCCCACATGCTGCAGAGCAACCAAGCCTGTGGCCACAACTACTGAACCCGTGCTCCACAACAAGAGAAGCCACTGCAGTGACAAACCCGCGCACTGCAACTAGAAAAAAGCCTGTGCGGCAATGAAGATCCAGCACAGCCAAAATAAGTTCTTCAAAAAATAAAAAGATACAATGCAATTGTGGCCTAAGACGACTGCACATCTGTATGATCTACGCTTGCAAGGACTGAATTTGAGCACTATGTGCCTTACAAATAGCCTTAGATAAAATATACACGTTTCGTGTAATAAATGTTTTTCTTCTCTGGAGGTCTTAGTATATATACACTCTTATCTGCTCCCTCAAAATAGAGCCCTGGATCAATTTTCAAACACTCTCACTTGACTATACACTTCATGCCTCTTCGCCCTCAACCCCAATAGCATTCCCCTTATTTGGGTGTCTCAGCACACCCATAAACCATTCCTCACGTAAGTTAAATGGAGAAGGCAATGGCGCCCCACTCCAGTACTCTTGCCTGGAAAATCCCATGGACGGAGGAGCCTGATAGGCTGCGGTCCATGGGGTTGTGAAGAGTCGGACACAACTGAGAGACTTCACTTTCACTTTTCACTTTCAGGCATTGGAGAAGGAAATGGCAACCCACTCCAGTGTTCTTGCCTGGAGAATCCCAGGGAAGGGGGAGCCAGGTAGGCTGCCATCTATGGGGTCGCACAGAGTCAGACATGACTGAAGCGACTTAGCAGCAGCAGCAGCAGCAGCACATAAGTTAAAAACTAAATAAAAATATAGAAGCTTTGGTCATTAAAAAACAAACAAAAAATAATACAGTGTTCACACACAAAAAAACTTTTAGAATATATTCTTAAGATGTGTTTCTCTTGCAACACATGGCATAGTTCAGATTCTTTGTGGATACTCCTAAAACACACTAACACGTGGGTTAAGTTCAGTCGCTCAGTCGTGTTCGACTCTTTGCGACCCCATGAATCGCAGCACGCCAGGCCTCCCTGTCCATCACCAACTCCTGGAGTTTACTCGGACTCACGCCCGTCGAGTCAGTGATGCCATCCAGCCATCTCATCCTCGGTCGTCTCTTCTCCTGCCTTCAACTCCTCCCAGCATCAGGGTCTTTTCCAATGAGTCAACTCTTTGCATGAGGTGGCCAAAGTACTGGAGTTTCAGCTTCAGCATCATTCCCTCCAAAGAAATCCCAGGGCTGATCTCCTTCAGAATGGACTGGTTGGATCTCCTTGCAGTCCAAGGGACTCTCAAGAGTCTTCTCTAACACCACAGTTCAAAAGCATCAATTCTTCGGCACTCAGCCTTCTTCACAGTCCAGCCCTCACATCCATACATGACTACTGGAAAAACCATAGCCTTGACAGACGGACCTTAGTCAGCAAAGTAATGTCTCTGCTTTTGAATATGCTATCTAGGTTGGTCATAACTTTTCTTCCAAGGAGTCAGCGTCTTTTAATTTCATGGCTGCAGTCACCATCTGTAGTGATTTTGGAGCCAAGAAAAATAAAGTCTGACACTGTTTCCACTGTGTCCCTGTCTATTTCCTATGAAGTGATGGGACTGGATGCCATGATCTTCGTTTTCTGAATGTTGTGAGGATGGCTAGATTTCTTGACTTTGGGGCAAAAGCCATGCTGTTCAGATGCAATATCATCTTTTAAATAAATTTAAAAATCAACACAGAAAAAAAGAAAGGGTTTTGGAGTGTAGAAGTTTAGGCTCTGAGTGATTTTTGGAGGGTTAAGATTAAGTAACGTTTTAGACACGAGTTCAGAAAAGGAACCACTGCACCATTGAATATGCTATCTAGGTTGGTCATAACTTTTCTTCCAAGGAGTCAGCGTCTTTTAATTTCATGGCTGCAGTCACCATCTGTAGTGATTTTGGAGCCAAGAAAAATAAAGTCTGACACTGTTTCCACTGTGTCCCTGTCTATTTCCTATGAAGTGATGGGACTGGATGCCATGATCTTCGTTTTCTGAATGTTGTGAGGATGGCTAGATTTCTTGACTTTGGGGCAAAAGCCATGCTGTTCAGATGCAATATCATCTTTTAAATAAATTTAAAAATCAACACAGAAAAAAAGAAAGGGTTTTGGAGTGTAGAAGTTTAGGCTCTGAGTGATTTTTGGAGGGTTAAGATTAAGTAACGTTTTAGACACGAGTTCAGAAAAGGAACCACTGCACCAATACATCACAGCACCATCTAAGCTGCCATTTCTAAAGAGGCTTTAGCTCCATAGGGCGGAAAGCACAAAAGGGGCGGGGGGGGGGGGGCAGAACCACCCC